>WELB01000132.1:396538-408107 GCA_009602725.1 Spirogloea muscicola
CGCAGGCGGCGGCGCTGCGCCCCTCCGACGCGGCGCCGCCAACGGCGTCGGCGGCGGCGGCGTCGGCGTCGGCGGAGCCGGTGGTGGCCCGCGGCTACGACTTCCCAGGGGGCGCCGTGGACTACGGCGCTCTCCTGGCGGCCATGGCGACCACGGGCTTCCAGGCCTCGCACCTCGCGCAGGCCGTCGCCGAGGTCGACCGCATGGTGCGCTCCGTCGCCGCCGCCGCCGCCGCCTGCCGCCGCCGCTGCAGTTCCCGCTGCGCTGCACCGCCACACCATTGCCGGGGCTTCGGAGCACCGAAGCGGTGGTGATGACAACGTGAGGACAGATCCCAGACGTCCAACTCCCAATCAACTAAGCCTTGCTCAAAGCCTTTAGTTTGACAATGAGAGCCCACTTGAGCATCGGGCCTTGGGTGGCAAGCGATGCAGCTGGCGTGGCGGCTGGCGGACGAGCCGGTTGAGGTGGACGAGGAGGAGGAGCGGCGGGGGTCGGCTTACCGTGCCTCCACGGCGGCCAAGATCTTCCTCGGCTTCACGTCCAACCTCGTCTCCTCGGGCCTCCGCGAGACCATCCGCTTCCTTGTGCAGCACCGTCAGGTGCGCACCCAGTCTGCGGGGTGATGGGGTTCATCTTTAGTTGCATCATTCACAATATAAGCTCCTGCTGCCCTGCATCTCTATTGCCGCCGCGCACAGCCAGCGGCGGCTGATGTTGCCCCCAGCGTGAGTCTGACCAGCCGGCGTCTGCGCTCATCTGCCAGGTTCACGTGGTCGTGACGACGGCCGGTGGTGTGGAGGAGGACCTGATCAAGTGCCTGGCACCAACGTTCCTGGGCGACTTCGGCCTGCCCGGCGCTGCACTCCGTGCCAAAGGCCTCAATCGCATTGGTAACCTGCTGGTGCCCAACAACAACTACTGCGCCTTTGAGGACTGGGTCATCCCCATCCTCGACCGCCTCCTGGTCGAGCAGCAGAATGAGGTGTCTCGATGCACTACCGCTCCGCATGCCTGACACTCTTGGTGCCAATGGGGGTGCCTCGCATTCTAAGGTTCAATGACTGGCTTGTTGAGCATGCTCTTTAGCCACCTCTCTTCTTGCTATCGTGCATCACAGGGGCAACATGTAAGGTACCTGCCAAGGGCCGTCAGAGAAGGTCGCTACTTGGTGTCTCCGCTGCCAGTATCTGACCCGGTGCCTAGCCCTTCGGTCATCGGGTTGCAGGGAGTCCTATGGACACCGTCGAAGATCATCGCGAGGCTTGGGAAAGAGATCAACCACCCCGACTCCTTTCTGTATTGGGCATACAAGGTGCCACAAACCGTGGCGCGTGCTCGCCTGCAGCTGATGTCTTTACAGCAACTAGCACCCCTGATTCTAGCCTGTTGCAAGATAAAGAGCTGGACGCTGTAGTCACAGGGGGCTGCAATGCTCTGGTCACATGGTCAGTATTGTTAAGTGGGGTTCCTTTTGCGCGCATGATGGCAGAATGACATCCCTGTCTACTGCCCCGCTTTGACGGACGGTTCTCTGGGAGACATGATTTACTTTCATTCCTACCGAAATCCAGGCCTTGTGATTGACATGGTGCAAGGTATCAGCACTGCCTCAGCTTCAGCTTTGCCCATAAGCTGCAAGGAGTCACTTGTGCTTGTTATGCATGCTTCGCATTTGAAGGTGAGGGTCTGTGACTTAGGGTAAGGCTTGAGGAGTGACATACAGCAATGAGTACTAGCTTGGTGCAGCCGAATAACAATATTGTAAATTATCATTTGCATTTGAAGAGCACAGGCATTGGCAGCAAGCTGACCCTGAGTGCCCTCCTGCGAAGATATCAGGGCGATGAATGGGGAGGCGGTGCATTGCAGCCCACGGAAGACGGGCATCATTGTGCTGGGCGGCGGCCTGGCCAAGCACCACATTTGCAATGCCAATATGATGCGCAATGGTGCTGACTTCGCCGTCTTCATCAACACAGCACAGGAGTTTGATGGGAGTGACTCTGGCGCCCGACCTGATGAGGCCGTCAGCTGGGGGAAAATTCGTGGTAACAATACGGCTGTCAAGGTAAGGGCAAGCTCTGCATCTCCAGCTCCAACTTGCCAGCACGTTGACTCAGCAACCTTGCCATTACAAAGAAGCACAAATGAGTCATCAGATTTGGCTGGAATACCATGTATTGACAGAGGCTTCTTAATGACAAGCAAGAATGCCACAATGACTGAGGCACGCCCGCTGTGCATGCTGTCGCTGCACAGCTTGCCAGGGCATCACAGCTCTTTGCTTAGTCACTTGGCATTTTCGTCAGCTTTTTTTTTTAGTGAGATGTTGTTCCTGATTGTGTCACGGCATCTTGCTGCAGGTCCATTGTGATGCAACCATCGCTTTCCCCCTACTTGTGGCTCAGACCTTTGCTAAGCAGGTTCAGAGGTGCTTAGACCAGAACAACTATGCAGAAGCTTCAGAAGCTATTTGATCACCTATCACTTACCACTTGCACCTCAACTGACCATAACAGCCACAGCTTCTCTGCCGTAAGGTAGCCATCTCCTCTTGGTGAGCATGGGCAAGCTGCCATAATGAGTGGATCGAAGCAGCTGCTAACACCGAGCTTGAATATTAGGCCACAGAATTGTGTCGTCCCTTGCCTTCGGCCTTGCCCTCCGACATGGGAGCTTCGTCTCATCTGCCCTGGATGCACCACCAGCTTCTTATGTGGTTGAGTATTTTCCTCAGGTGGTTTTCAAACAATGAAGAAAATGATTGGAGGGAGTTTGACACATGGGAGGGGGGCTTGGCAGGGGGCGTTGGCTGCGGCGACAGGGAGGGGTTCTTTGACTCCAGAACAAAATTCTGACACGTCGAGACATACACTGATAATGTACGTGTTCACACGAAGTCGTCCTCTGAATTGCTCTTTGCTGGACTAGTTGCTGCATGTCTCTTTGGAGACTGGCCTATCACCTGCAAGAAGTAAGCATCCAAAGTGAGCAGGTGTGAGTGCGTATCTCTTCTATGTTTGACGAGGATACATGTATCTCTGCTTCAAAGATCAAGACTCGACTGAAGCAATTTCAAATGCTTCTCTCTTGATGTTTTGTACGCACCACACCCTGAGGTGGACAAATGCTTTCCATTACTGAATTTGGAGGTGTCATTGGAAGCCTTTGCCTCTTGGCGAGATCACCAGCTCTGCCTGCCCACGGTGTGCTCTACAATAGGAGGGCAAGTCGAGAAGGTAAAGCAAGAAGGCATGAGAGTAGCTCCTGCGATGGCAGGTGTTGAGGTGCAGAAGGATCACATGTGTGACCTGCATTTTAGCAAAGCCTGCAGCAGACATGATGTCAAATAATGTATCTAAGGGCAGTTGAAAACTTACAAAGCGCAACTTTGAAGTCGTTTTCATCTCGGGCAGAGGCTTCCACTGATCGTTGTGGGTAGTCTGGACTCCGTCAACTTCAAGAGTCTTGTCGAGGACAAGCTGGTCGAGAATGACAAGCTGAATAAGCAGCAAGAACATACAAGGAATTAGTCTCTGTATGGCTCGTGCACCACAAGCTTATGCAAAGAATGTTCAGTGTATTGGTGTGCAATTAAAATGTGGACTCCAGTCTGATCTAGTACAAGCTTATACAACAAGGGGATGGCATGTGAAGCACCTTGTCGAGTAAGTCATGATTTTGCATGTCAGCTGCAAGTACATGAGCGCCAACAAAGTTGTTGCAACGCCTACAGCAGACTGACGACCACACACAGCCATCCTCCTCGACCCATAAGCCAGAGCTTTTCTTATCAGTGACTCCCAGAGCACAGGCTTTCTCCAAACAAAGCACTCGAGTAGGATCTGTACTGATGTCAGAAGGGCAGCAGACCCTTTCATGCGAAGTTGTAGCATTGCTAGGGCAGCTCTCTCTTGCCAGCCTGGTGATGAAGACCTTGCACAAAGTGATCCACTCTGGAGCATAGATTACGCTGCCCGAGCTCTTTACCACGGCTAGCACTGTGCTGCAATGCCTGCAGGTAAGAGCTCTTCCTGCTTGACAGTCTTGACTAAATTGTTCCTGTGGATGGTTGGCCTTAGCACCTGCCCCTAAGTGAGGAGATCTAGTGAGCTTCTCGCAGTCTTCCTGCCAAGGCAGTATTCGAGACGACCCATCGTCTTGCTGCACCTTCTTGGAAGCCATTGCCTGTCCATCAGCTCCTAGAGGGCTTGAGGTCTTCTTTTGAGAAAGAGGTACTGCCAAAGCTTGCAAGGTTGGGTGTGTCGCTTGCGTGTTGCTCTGCGTGTTGTTTGTTTGGCCTGGCTGGTCCCAGGCAGGGTCCTCAAGGCATGCTTGGAGAAGCTCGTCAAGGTCGTCGTCCCTCAGGAGAAGACTTTGTTCAGCACTCGATGCTGATGGACACAGGGACACCTGCTGACATGGCACAGCTGTCTTGACGCAAAGTTCCTCTGCACTATCGACACCATCATGTCGCACTGATCTTATCGCAGATGCCAGCTTGCTTGCCTCTCGACAAGAATCTACTGCCACCTTTGTATGTATCTCTGCAAACTGCTTCCCCAGCAAAGGTTCACAGTTGGAGTCTGTATTAGTCCTTGACAGCTTGCAAGACGATGGGTTGAGCACGTTCTGCACGTCAAGAAGAGGTAACCTGCAGACGGAAAAGTCCCTTGTCAAGTCCCTGTGCAGTCCAGATAAACACAGGCAAGCATCTCAGGTTCCTTAGTAGACGGTGCTCCTTGCATGTTGTAGCTGTCCTAGTACTCATCACCTTCTGATGTTGCCAAGAAGTGGCTTTGCTGCATTGCTTTCTTTCTCCTCCTTGAGCACAGGAGGAGCCGATTTTGTGAAGATTGGGAACATTCGTGGCTCGTCCAGCGGCATCGTGAGTGGTTTGCAATTGGCACGATGGGAGTCCTGGCAAATGGGGGGAAAATCCATTTGTGCCACAAGAATGGCATTATTTAGCATCGCACCATGAGGAACTTCAGTGTCAGGTGGTTTATTATGAATCATCACTATTGCTGTGCTAAGCTACATGATAAGCAATCCTGTTCTTGATGGCAATGCACATGTCCAGAGGAAATTGAGAGCAGATACTCCTTTCAAGGTACTCATTGTCAAGTGCTATATAATAAAATGATATATACTTTGCTGACCTCCAACTTGGCAAAAAAGTCGGCAAGATGCTGCAAAGAAGTTTCATAGTTGCTGTGATGCTGGACTGAGTTTCGCAGCCACCTGGAGAGATTGTTCACGTGTTCCTGCTTTTTGAAACGCTCATCTGTATATGCACGAAAGCAAGTAGCCTATGTAAGAGTGGGGCAAGACGCATATGCTGGTCAAGCTCTGCTCACTGAAGGAGTTGCAACAATTTCATGCACATGTGACTATACAGAGCTCTGAGAATTGACGAAGCTCAAATACCTAGAAGAAGGATGGCCCCATAATCATTGCGGTGTCGGATGCAGCGGCCTACAGAGTGCGACAAAGACAATCAGAGCACTCAAAAGCGTGGAATGGCTGCCTGCTCGATCTTGATGTCCAGATAAAATCGACAACAGTTGTCGTCTTTGATGATCCTTAGCACACACCAGCTGAAGGCAGCTGGTAAACGAAATTACCAACGGCCTGATTGATTGCTCGAAATGCTTGCTGACGGTACCACTCATCCCCACTCAGGAGCGGCCTTGATTTGCAATTTTCATCATTGTAACGCTTTTTCAAGTTCACCTCAGGGTCTTTGCTGTGCACAGGAGAAAATGTTGTCCAGTCAACAGCAGACAGTCCATACAGTGAGATGTGACAAGCTGCTATAGAGTATAAACAGCTATACATGCTGTAACACCAGGCGGTCGCTGTCAAGAGTGATCCTGCAACTTACACATTGGGGTATGGGATGCCTACTACTATCTGCCTTCCAAGCGTCAAGGTAAGTGAGCTTCTCTTGAAAGTCAGTGCAAGTGAAAACAAGTGCAATGGTGTGGCAAAGCAGGACAATGTGACCTCTCGGATTTTGGCAATGTGCAAACAATCAATTGGTACAGAATACCAGTCAGTGGGTGCTCAAATTTTAAGGATACAACTGCTCTTGCATTTGCATCTGCAAAGTCGATACCCTCAGAGACCTTCAATGTCAAACAACATGCAGTGTTGGCGTCTTGCAGATGTCTCACAGCCAAACAATGTGACATGCTACCTTGTGCACCTGCCTCAATGTATCTGCAGATCCCTACACAAGCATCAAGCAAAATGCACTCTCCATATCTTCTATGACCAACCTTGCCCCTGCAGACTGCCAAGAAGATTGCCCCTGAGGAACCAGGTCCCTTTGTTGCTTTGCAAGCTGGCTTGCGATGGATAGGTAGCTTCTGACGACCCTTTTTGGCAAGTCTGCTGCTCTGATGGCGGGCCTGAATAGCAACGTAATAGCGTTGCAATTCCTTCTCAAACTCCTCATCATTTCCACGCGGCTCTGCTCCCCATGTGAGTCGAGGACCACAGCGTGGTTGGTAGTAGTGAGTGCTTGATACCAGTCACATCAACAGAGCACTGCAACTAGATGAGAAATAGAAGGTGAGCATGCACAGCCCAGTGCTATGAATACTTCCCATGCAGTAAGCTCCTGACCTCTGAAGAGTGGCTTCTTCGCATGAATGCGGCTCCACTGGCCAGTGGTGTGCCAACGGACGCAAAGCTTGTCCAGGAGCTTGTAGCTTGTGAAAAAGACGAGCAGCCCATCTGGGACAATGCTACTGCAGTCCTCCAGGAGCTTCCCTAGCGAGTCCTGTAATCAACGGATTGCAACATATCTGGGTATTGCAAAGTATCTGTGTATCATTGCAACATATCATGAAACCTTAATCTGAGGCAACTAGAGACAGCTGTCTTCATCAGTTGGACAATATAGAGAGCAATAAAATGAGTTGCCCACTCCTTAAATCCAGAAGACGTCCTTTTCACCTGGAAGCTCAGTGAGTCTGCATGCTTGTATGTGGAATTAAGTGCAACATTCTGAGGGCCAGTAGAAAGTGCTCCAGCCCAGACCTGCCCATAATACAGAACACCTGATCACAGTCAGAGTAGGGTGCTTCACGGTTGCCCTTGACTCTGCAATTGACTTGTCGTCCGAAGTGCTGCTCCAAGGTCCAAGACTCAAATTCTCAAGACTGCTCATATTGGTCAGGTCTTGCTATTCCCTTCAGAGCTCAATCTAAAGAGCAGTCATTGTATTGGTCGGTGTCTGACTTGCTTAGCCATATCAACAACGTGGCAACCCTCCATCCGGGTCGCAATTTCAATGCCTAACTCCGTTGCAAAGGAGTCCAGGGGAGAAAGCGTGCTGATGGATCCCATATGTTAAAGATTAGTGCAGTACCACTCTTCAAAGCAGACATGCATGTACAGACATGCAGAAAGTATCACAATGTTAAGCAGCTTATGCTTAACATTGAATGCCTGCATGCTGTTTCCTCTGCACAATGCCCTCTGAGCCTATTGTTGTAGACAATTTACCCTGATGTGAGGATGATGCTTCGCGAGAGTTTTGCAAGCTCATCAAAAGCGACGGCTGGGTTTAAACACCAAAGGTTGAAAGTAACTTTCGACATTCCTGCATCTGCCTCCTCACAAGGGACGTCAACTATGCATGAGTACAGGATAAAGCAGACAATTGAACTAGCCTCTAAGTTCTGACAGAGTTCTACCTTCTTCAGAAGAGGCATTGCATGTATGTGCTATGTGATAACCACATCATGTCATATGCAGGTCAACTAATGCGTAAGCACAGGACCAACTTCGGAAGGAGTTGACCTGCACCTTGACTGAAGATCTTTTGCACTACAAGGCGAAAGTCGCGCAGCCTCTCCTTGTTTTCGTCGAGGAGAAATGTCAAGCTTGTGAACAGACCTGAGCAAGCAACAATCTGTATCTTAGCATTGTGCAGGAAACAGATATCAAACAACGGCATCTGAAAGCATACACGGAGAACAAAATGACGACTAGAACTGTGCAACATACAGTGATTTGACCCACCATGTATTCATGCATATTGCAGCTGAGTCAGAGCTACATTTGCTCAAGCAGTTGTCTGAAGGGGTCAAATCTGACCATCCAATGTTGCTGCAGTGAGGCCGTTCAATTGTTGCGTTTTTGGATCAGCCTCTGTGGCAGCTGAAACAGCCTGTCAAACAGAAGATGCAAACCTGAGATGGTGAAGTAAGCTCTTGAATGTGTGATTACTGCTATAAAGCATTCATGGTAAAACATTCAGCAATGTAATCTCCTTCTCAAAGAGCTTGCACAATGTTTTCACTAGCCCACCTTCCTTGCACACTCTCGAAGGACATTGAAGACGCTTTGGCTGAGGCCAGCCATTGCGAGCTCCTGAGTGATGTCAGCTCCGACAGAGCTACAGCATGTCAAAGTATCTCCTCTCTGGTCACTTCGTGCATATGAATCTGGTGCATGCTTTTCATGACAGAAAGGGAGGCTGTTGGGTCTTCCAGTTGACTCACACAGAGAACCCTCTGTCGTTTTCAGTCGGCACCAGCTTATGTGCTCGGCTCCTCAGCCAGGCAATCATATCCTGCCATGCATGCATTAGGTACTGGCTACATAGTGAGAGGCTGTGCTTCCGAATTGAACGTCATTAAACTTGAAACTGTGATATCTCTATGATGATGTATATTTGTATGAAATGTGATTTCACCCTGATAATGTATATGAGTATGAAACAGTCTGCCCTCCATAAGTTTCTTGCAATGAGCGATCTGACTTTGCTATCACTGCACCTGCATCATTTCTGCAAGGGGCCGATAAATGTCTGGTGCAAGTCCTGTGAGCACCATACGCTCCAGATCGGCACTCAAATCTGTGACGCCCAGCATCATGAGTGAGAGTCCTGATGGGCTGGCTCGATTTTACCCCTACAATCTGGATGGACCCCCCGGCAGGCTTGTGCAGCATGCCGCTGTTACTCACCAGTCAGTAGGCCCAAGTCAACAGCGAAGCTGGCAGCTTCTCGAGCAACGTCCTCAATATTGCTGTCATGCAGCAAACAAGCACCTCATTAGCAATGACACCCGAAACACCTGAATGTATTGTTAGGCTGCTGTATACCTGGATTTATTGATCCAGGTTGTTGACCCCGAGAGAATCTATAGTGCTTACTGTGCTTCATCTATGATCACAACTGCACCAGTCAGATTGATTTCCATTGCCCTTCTTATGACCGGATCCACCAGGTAATTGTAGGGGCAGAGCACGAGCTCAGCATCAGAAGCCATTGCTCGTGCTGCATAATAGGCACAACCTGGCACGTAAGAGAGTCTTAATAAGTCGTTTGCCGAGAGATCACATTGAAATAGAGGATTGAGAAAATTGCAGAAGTGTAACGCTGCTGGCTTACTGCATGCCTTCTGTTGGGGCAGAAGGTCTACCCTTCTGCAGTACCTTTTACACTCTGGCCAAGTGCGACAAGGTCCTCAATGTCGTGTATTGAAGCTGAACCGCCTGGCCGCAGGGATGCATGACCTTTGACCTTGTGCATGTTCCTTGAGCACTTTGTGAAGGGTCAGGCACCAAGCTAGAGACTCAACACCAACACAGTACATAGTGCCAAGTGTGACAGGCACATTCCAACTTCTCTCGCATGTACCTCTTGGGCAAGAGTTCCGAACATCAGAGCTATTTAATGATGTCCAGGCAAGAGAAACGCTACCGAAAATGTTGATGTGGGCAGTCAGTGTGACACACCTGAAAGAGGAGCAGCCTTTGCTGGTGTCTTTGATGAGCATTTTGCTGGACACCAGTGCACGGGCAAAATAGTCAATAAATCAGCTAGTCATACTCTAGGGGGAGTGGTGCACTACCTTCTATGTGCTCATGTTGCAAACAAGTGAGGATGCACCTGCAGCTCATGATTACCCTGACCAGAGCAGAACCAGCAGTAGCCTGACATCTTGCAATCGTAATGACCTGGTCTACATAGCATGCCTGCTAGTGCTCCGCATTGAGGCTCACCATTCCTGATCCACTGCCTGCTTCTTAAGGACCGTCTTGTTTGTGCAATAGTGCTTGCGAGCAGCCTGCGCAAACATTGTATAAGCGAATTAAAGTGCACATGGAGTACACTATGCCATTGCAGCTATTGCAGTGGCCCGTACAATCTGCCCCATGCAATTTCCAGGGTGAGGCTCAAAGTATACCGAAGAGCCAAGTTTCGGCTTACAAGGATTGCCATGGCAACTTTGTAGCCACTTTTGTGCAGCTCCCGTACAACCTGAGAAATCTGAGAGTGCGTCCTCCTGTTGCAATAAATGAGCAGCGTGCCTTGAAAGTGAGCGAGTCAGAAAGTCCAAGGCAACTCCCGAAGAACTTTGACCTTCAGTGGCTAAGTCAGTCTGACCTCAGAGTGGCGATGACATGATTACGAAGGCCCTTGACTTAGCAAAGGTACTGGAGTCATACGTGCCATAGAAGATCTTCGGGATGCACGGCTTTTCCTTCTCTGCCTCCTTCCCTTCAGGAGCAGTATGTGCCTCAGCTGCCACACCTGCAGCACCTCAGCCAAGCACAGTACATGTGAGCCTTTGCCAGATGTCAGCTGCTTCAAGTCATCCTGAGCAACAGCCAGCCTGCTGACCCGAGTCTGGCGTCCCTCGAAGGAAGCCCCCTTCGCCATGGTACTCGCTGGAGCTGGCTGCTCCTTTCCGCACCGACCAGAGCTTGTTCTCCTTGAAGTGCTGCTGCCAGGCAAGTGCCGCACAGAGGAGCGCCAGAGTCTTCCCCGAGCCAGTGGGGGCTTCCAGGAGAGCATTCGCGTGGCCCTGCAGCCTGCTGCTGTCCAAGGTCGTGAGGACCTTGCCGATGAAGGCCAGCTGCGTGCCGTAGGGCTTGTAAGGGAAGCGGACTTTGAATCCAGCGACTGCATACTCATCTGCCTTCTTGCCCCCGCCCAGCTTGCTGGAGACTGCTGGACCAGGACGTGGCCCTCCTTCCATCTGAACCGCGGGGCTTGGAGCCGCATTGCCTTCAGCTGAATATCTTCACAACTGTGACCTCCTGGACGTCGCCTCCGACACTGATCAAGATATGCGTCGGCGCCCTTCGTCTGTGCACCAGCTCCGACTGCGGCGCCGACATTCTGATCTAGCCAGCTGATCTAATCATCTAATCGACCTCCGAGCACGACCCTTAGCTCCGCGGCACCTCCCGCCGGGCTTACTGGCGGCGCAACAGCTTGGCCTTGCCACCCCGCCGCCGCCGCCGCTGCCGTTGCGCTTTCGCTCAGCCGCACGGCGACCGGGCGCGCGGCGGGCGGAGGGGTCCTCGGCAGTGGCGGAGGAGCCAGACGGGGCACGGCGCGGGGGACGCGGCTTAATCCGCGGCGGCAAGTGCGGCGGGCGCTGAGGGGGGGAACCCGTTTTCAAACACCTGTACTGGCCCGCCGCCAGCCCGCCTCTTTCGGCACGCAGGCGGGCCAAAGATTACAGATAGATGCTTAAAAAAAAAAGGAAGCGGCTGCTGATAGATGCTAAAAGGAGAAAGACTCCTCAGGCAA
>WELB01000133.1:2846-16338 GCA_009602725.1 Spirogloea muscicola
CCCGGCGGCGCGGGGCGCGAGGGCATGCCCGGCGGCCGGCGGCGGGCCAGGCGGGGTGACGCGCAGGGGCCTCCGGTGGCCGGCGGCTGCGAGGGCTGTGCTGCCGGAAGCTGGCACCCCGCGCCTCCTCTGGCTCTGGCCAGGGGACATACTTCCAGGAGCATAGCCACTCCGACCTGCGCCTGCTTAGCAGGGGTTACTGAGTGGTTAGTAGCTGCTTTGTTTTTTCTTGTGTGCTTGTCATTTCTGCTGCTTCGCCTTAGGGCTTCGCCTGGCTTCCCCCCCCCTCTTCTTGTACTCTGTTCATTCTTTTTTGGGCTGGCTGTTCCAGCCCATATTCTCAATGGGCGAGCCCTTCTTCTCTCGTCTGCACATGTACACCACCTGGCTTGCTGACCACGGGCCAGAAAGCAACCCGGACGGCAGAGCCCAAAACCATTCTCCGCCCGCAACCGAAGCTCGGCCAGCTTCCACGTGCACAGCATGAGCAAGAGCCTGAGCTCACTTTGAAGAACTGCAAAGACAGAGAGGCTGATAGATACACGGCGGCGCAAGCACGACAAATGTGCTGCCGGCAAGCCCATCTCAGCCGGAAGCACATCCGGCGTCGTGCAATTCCCGGCGTGGCGAGCTTGTCGAGGAGCGCATCCGGAAGCCGTGGGGTTTTAGCTGCCGTGCGGCGGAGTCGGGATTGGCCGAGGGAGCGGGCCCCCACCCCCCGCGGAGAATGGCGATCCCCCGTTGACCGGCCGCCCTCTCTGCTTCTGCTGGCCCGCCCTACTCGGCCGGCACCCCTCCCCCGCCACTCCCTCCGCCATCGCGCCGCCGCACCATGCTCGACAGCCTTCCACTGCCCACATGCCGCAGCTTTGCGCCAGCGAGCCACGCACCTCTAGCGGAGCTTGCGGCTGGCGAGTACTAGCCCCTCAACCCTCGCACTCATCACCGTTGACAGTACCACACCCACCAAAGGACTGCTGCAACGATTCCTCTTGCAAACCAGGAGCCTCCCCACAGCGCCTTTGCTCGGCAAAAGAATGAAGGGCATCAATGGTCTCAAGAAGGACAACAGTCCCTCGGAGGGCTGCTGACCTGCTGCTCACTCAGTACGCCCAGCGCCACGAGGTGCAATCGCCGCCTCCTCTCTGCGCTCCGCCCATGATGGTGGGCCCCGGCGATCGAGCACGCGCCGTGGACCGCTACCACCCGAAACGCCGGCGCCGCGGCCAACAGCCCAAGGCCGGTGCCCGAGTCGCGTAGCCACCGCTGTTGAGGGTGGCGGGGCCTTACACTGACCCTGCTCTGCTGGCGCTGCCGCCACCACTGCCACAGTAGGCTTCCACGTCGGCTCACTGTTGGGCACCTGCTCCCGGCCACGCCTGCTGCTGCCACCACCACCACCGCCGGCGCCGCCCATTTCGGCCACCCTGCCGACCGCTGAATCCGCAGCCATCACCGCATCAGGGAGCGACCCAGCAGGAGCGCCAGCACCTGCTGTCGTCTGGGTGCGTGTGTCCCCCTCAACCCGCTGTGCAAGGGCGCCGTCCCTGTGCCCCTCGCCAGCAATATCGCCGCCCTCGCTTCCCTCAGCCTTTGCGCCATCAGTTCCCGTGGGCATGTAATTGTATTGCACCGCCGCACTGTCGGCACATGCTCTCCGCCACCCTGCAATCAGGATGACTGATAAGTCCACGCATTGCTGGGCCAAGGACAAACAGCAGAATCCAATCACACCTGGGAGTTACGTAAGTCAGCTAGGGAAGCAGTAGGGGACCAGTGATGCGGCGGAGAACAGGAGTTTGAGCTTGCAAAAGGGTGGAAGTGGGTGGAGGAAGGTTGCACATGGCAGCTGGAGAGAGGCAGTGACAGCTCACGACTGACAAGGAGCGCCTCCAACGGGACCCAAGCCGAGCTCGCCGATGGCGCTGCCAAGCCTGGCCAGGTCTGCTGATCACGCTGGGCGCTGACTGCTGGCACTTCCCCAATAGCCTCATGCGCAGCGAAGCCCTCTATTGGGCTGGCCCCAGTGGCAATAGCTGACAGGTTCTCAATATGCTCCCCAGCTAGCATCACAGGAGATATTGTTGGCAGCGAGCTCCAAGCCCTGCTGTCGCCACCAGCAGCAGCGGTGACCCCTGCCAAGAGGCCGCTGCCTGAACAGTAGGCCACCACGGCCGCATCCCCAAGCAGCGAGTGCTCATCAGCAGCTGCTGGCGCAGCTACTGCTACGGCCACACCGCCATGGGCAAAAAAGTGGAGGGCATCTGCTGCAGGCATGGCCCTGCTGCCCGTCACGAGCTCTGGCACCGGCACCTCCAACGAGCCAACCATCATAATGGGCACTGATGCTGGTGGAGGGGGCAGCGGTGTGGCCGCGCAGGCTCCAAGTTCCGCAGTGCACACCGGGCGCAAGAGCAGTGCACCCTCATCCCAAGTCCCAAATATGGGCAGCGGCGGAGAGCACATCATTGGTGGCGGAGACGACGGCCGTCGCGGTGAGGGCATGTCCTGCAGTGGCTCCACCGCTGTCGCAATCGGTTGTTGAGTCAGCAGGATGGTCATGAGAGGGCAGTGCTGACCCTCCTCCGCCCCCGCCACACGCTCTAGTGCTGGCGGAGGTGGCGGCGGGAATGGGGGCGGCAGCGACGATGATGGCTGCAGCAAAGGTGGCGACGGTGGCGGCTGCGGTGGCGGCGGCGACAGTGGCACCGAGGGCGGCGGCAACGGCAACGGCGGCGGCGGCGGCGGCGACGCCGGGGCTGACTGGCGCTGGTCAGGAGTGTCGCTCAGTTCTGCACGGACGTGGGGGAGCCCAGAAGGGAGGTGGGATGCGAGCCTAGGACCCTGATCCTCGACGACCACAGCCTGCTTGGCACCAGTGCTGCCCATGCCACTGCCTCTGCCTCTGCCGCCACTGCTGCCGCCGCCGCTGCCGCCATCGCTGCCCTCGTCCGAGGAGGACCCTGCAAAAGATGACGATGCTGACGACACACAGGATCCCGAAGACGGCGACAAGCCGAGTTGAGTAGTTGCCACGCCACGCTCGCTGCCACGCTCCCGGCCTCGCTGCTCCTTGAGGCGCAGCCGCCGGCTGCGCTTTCGCTGCACCTGCTTTGATTGCCTGCAAAGCGTGCCGTGGCCGAAACCCACAGGGTTAGTATGACTAGAGGCGCGGGCACGGCTGCAGCACCTTGTCAGACGATCGTGACCCGATAAAAGAGTCAACTAGTAGGCAAGGTGCAGAGAGCACACGGGAGGACAGCGGGGTAGCTGGGGATGGAGGAGGAAGGGAGGAGAGAGCCAGAGAGAGGGGAGCACTTTTTCTGCGCAGCTTCCTCCTCCTCCACGAGAGCCTCCTGGCGGCGCAGAGCCTCTGCCTCGCGCGCCCCCATCCACACTTGCACCTGCGGTCCGCGCCAACCAGAAGAGAAGCAGGTCAGGTGGAGCCTCGGAGCACGCCAGGCAGCGCTGGCGCAAGCGTATCACAAGCTGCCCGGTCCTGACCAGCTGACAGCTGGCGGGGCAGGTGGCATTGCAGCAACAGATGCAGCCTAACCAGGCGGTGCTCGAGGAAGAAGGCGAGCGTTGCGACGACATTGCGCTCATCCAGGCCAAACAGTGGCGCGCCTGGCGGCCCAGCGAAGATGCCGCGCTGCAGTGCCTGCGCCGCCGTGCCGCACTGCAGGAATGTGCCCTCGCTGGCGCAGTCGAGAGCCGCCAGAAGGCCACCAGCGTCCAGCATGCTACCACTGCGCCACTGCTGCCACCCCTTAGCAGCCCCCTTTATACCTCCCTCCTCCTGGATCGAAGCGGCCCCACTGCCAGCACCAGCCCAGCCAGCATCCACCACCTCCTGCAGCCCAACCTTTGGTTCTGTCAGCAGTCAGCTGCCGGCCATCGTCTGCTTGCAACGTGTGAGTGAGCACCGCTCCTGCGGCAGGGCAGAAGCGGCAGGAGCAGTCGCTATGAGCAGCTAACCATGAGGCAGCCACCATAAAGCTCACCACGAGCGCAGCACCGGCACGGAGGTGATCCGCAAGCGGACCCCTGGCTTCGCCAGTGCTGTGGCAGCTGTCGCGTACTTCCAGCAGGAGACGCACCTGCGCCATAACGCGACCGCCCTTGATCCCCTGCGCGCAGATGTCATCAGCCAGCTGCCTTGTCAGATTGGGGAGCAAGGTGGCAAGGATCTGCACACCCCACAGGGGTGTCATCCAAAGGGGGCTGGACCTGAATGGACGTGTCTGCAAGGTGCAGCAGCTCGGCGGACTGCGCCGGTGTTGCGCGGCACAGAAAGGCTGCAATCTCTGGCCGATCTTTTCGGAAGTCCTCCTGAGCATGCGACAGCGCCACAGAAAGCAATGGCACAAGGATCAGTCCTGCTGGCAGGCCTCCCGTCTGTCTGATGGCAGCTTCATGTGCGATCTTGCTGCACCCCCAGGCGCCCTGTGGTTGTGACGCCCTGCTGCTGTTGCCATCCTCGCTTCAAGAGTCAGCTGGTCAGAGCAGCGCGAGGCCCAAGCCACGCGTGATGAAAGGGTGAGCATGATGGGAGGAGCAAGGAGGAGGGAGGGGGTGAGGGGTTGGTGTTTGTGGGGCGCTGCAGGGGGCACCCTGTCGCCGTGCGACTTGAGGTGGAGGCGGCCATGGCGGCGCCAGTTGAGCGGCGCACAGAAGCGGCGCCGCCCGGCAGCACGGCAGCGAGGGTCCTTGCACTCCTCCAGCTGCACGCTGGCTGACGTAGCAGGTGCAGCCACCGCCGCCGCCGACAGGGTCGCCAGAGCGCGCGAGAGTGGCCACCCGAGTGGGTCTGCAATAACAAGCGGAGCGTGGCTTAAGCATGCTGCTGTACGATGTAGTACATCTTGCCCTCATGGCGTCTTCTCTGGGGCGAGGTTGGAGGGGCTTGGGAGGGAGGGACCAGGGTGCTCACCGGTAGAGGCCTTGGCGGACACCTGCGCAAGTGCGACGACCGACGCCGCCGTGGGGCAACGGCCTGCTCCAGGCTTGACGGCCGGGGCGCGCAGCATGCCGCCGGAGGCTGGCTTCGAGGGTGCCGCCGCTGACGACACAGCAGGCTGCCGAGGTGCGCGAGGCCCCGCCGCAGTGCCATCTGGGTGGTTGCTGCCGCTGCGGCCGCTGCTTCGTCGGATGAGCGCAAGGAAGTCGGCGTCGGTGAGCTGGCGCCCCCCGTGGAGCTGCCGCAGAAAGCCGTCCAGGGCCACGCCGACAGAGGCTGCGGGCGGCACCGCCTCTTCAGCCGGGGGGCCCGCATCCTGCTCATCTCCATGGCGAGCACCAGCCCTGGCCCCGCCACCGCCACCGCCGCCGCCGGTCACGGTGTCGCCGGCGCCGGCGCCGGCAGGCCGCTCTTTGTGCTTCCAGGGCTGCCGCCGCCTGAGCACGTCGGCGCCGCCGCGGCCATCCTCGTCGCACCTGGCCGGGCGTGCCGCGGGCTGGCCGGGGCTGTCGCCCGGCATCGATGGCCGCAGCTCGCCACCGGCGGCGGCGCCAGGCTCCGCCTTGCCATCCGTCCAAGGCTCATCGTGGAGCCAGCCGGCGAGCGAGGGCGATGGAGGGCCTTGGCCGCCGCGCGGCCGGGCTTCCTCGCGGGCGGGCAGCGCAGAGAGCCCCGACGCCGGGCCGGTGCTGCGCCAGGCGGCAGCTTGCGCCGGCACGGCGGGCGACATGGCGCCGCGGCNCCCCCCCCCCCACCGTGGACCCCCGTGCCCAGGCGACAATCGGGCCCCTCCCTCCCCCCGGCGATCTGGGCGCGAAACCCCCCGCCTTGATGGCCGCCCCCACGTCATCGGCCTGGCACGCGCTCCTGCTCCCTCTACTCGTACTTTGCTCGTTCTTTTTTGGGCTGGCTTTCCAGCCCCTATCCTCAATGGGCGAGCAATTCCTTCTTCTACTTGGCGCCTTTTCGGCCCTCTGGACCCTGTCAACTCTCTGCGCGCTGGCCTTTCACAGCCTATTAGAAAGAAAGTGGGCTCACAGCCTATTGAGTGATTCATCCCACACCGGTTCTGAGATAGCGCTTCTGGTCCCTTCGTACTTTGGCCCCTTCGACCCTTGTCCATTCCTTTCGGGCTGGCTTCTCACAGCCCTTGCCCCCACTGGGAGAGCCACTTACCCTTCACAGCCACTGCCTATCATTGGTATAGCTGTTTCTCTTGTTCCTTCCTCCCGACGTTTTTCGCCCTCTAGTTTACTTTCATCTGCCCTTGCTTACTAAGGTCACTGAGCGCCCACTCGCAGAAGTCATCAAACGTAGTTTCGTGCTTTTTGTGCCTCTCGGCCACCCTTCGCAAGCCCACCTCTTCCTAGGTCATGTGAGTGGGTCATGGCCATCTCCGTCGGTGGCTCCAGGCCTTTGGCACGTGCACCCTTGCATCGAGTAACCATAACCCACAATGACATTCCGCACAATTGGACTCCAGGGTGTCCACCCATTGCCAACCTTTGACTTCTGATTGGATGTCCACAAAGCTTCTGCTTCAAGCACGTCCGTCAGTTGTATTAGCTCCTGCTATGTTTTGGCTCTCAGTTCACACTCAATGGTGTTCGACCGCATGAATGTGATTGAGGAAGCTCACTTGAGGTGCTAGGACCCAGCTGGACATACACAAACTGGAGCCTGGAAACGTGTTACTAGGACTGGAGCAGCCCAGGTCCGGATTTTCTCACCATTGTTGGGCTGCAGACAAGCTCACGCACGCACATCGCTATCCATGCTTGTCGGCTTGGACCAAAGTAGCACCAGTGCGAAGCCCATTATGGACATGAGAACGGTCTGCCCCAGGGACACATCAAGCACAAGGCAGTCAGCACTCGACTGAGCACAGGTATCAACGGCAAGTGCGTGTATCCAGCACGCAGCATATGGAAGTGCGGCAACTTGGGCGGTAGGGGGATTGACTTTATTGCAGGCACCTCTTACCGAGATAGCTGGACAAAGACTAACAAGGGGGTCGCTGAAGAAGCGGTTGGCCAAGGCCAAGGCAAGCAGGCTGCTCTGCATGCCTGTCCACGCTGCCGGAGTAGCTGAGCAGCAACTCTGACTTCTCAATGAGCAGCTTACTGTCCTGCCATGATCAGCTTGATGTATTTTCACGTAGGCAAGTCAAGAGAGCAATGAAGAGCTTGCTGCCACAGAGCCTCACCTGTCTCGAGGGAGATGGTTCTGGCAAGCGCAACCTGTTCTGTATTCTTTCTGAAGAAGGCGACCGCCATCCAATATCCAACAACAAAGGCGGCTGTGTGGAATGCTATGACCGGCACCACAAGTAGCAGACCTGTTGCCGAGCGCAATGAACTGATGTTTGTGGCCAGGGGGGAGCCAACACAGAGAGCCGTGGTCAACACCGAGACAACCGGGAGGAACGGCTTGACAGCTGATGCTACTCTGCCGCCATACCTGCAGCAGCAGGCAGTCGGGAGCTCAGCAGGCAGGCGGGAGCTCAGGTATAGAAGTCTTGCTGAAAAGCTCACAGGGGCTCATCTGCGGGGTATCGTGACCATGCAATGGCTCGATTCATACAGGACCATGCTTCCGGCAGGCAGCAGGGTTGCATAGAAGTGAAGCACAGTCCGCTTTCTTCAGCTAGTTAGCTCTTGCTGGGGTGCAAGTTCCACTTGGCAAGGTGGTCAAAGGTGAGTTAGTCAAAAGTCGTCACCGGTTGAGCAGGAGACCAGCAGCTATAGGGACCACAACAATCTGGAGGATGTTAAGCATCATGCCCTTGAAGTCCACAGGTAGTCGCTTGCCAAGGAGGGCGAGAGTGAGCGCTGGCGTGACAAGCACGGCGCTGAGCGTCGACAGTGCTGTCATCACAATGCTTAGGGGCGCCATGGAGCGCTCAACAAGAAATGTCGCATAATTAGATAGCTGGGCGCCGCTCACACAAGCTGTCAGGACAAGCCCTGAACCTGCGCACGAGGTTGATCAGGCAGCTCTAGTAAATACAGTTCACAAACAGGCAAAGTTGCCTGGTTGTGAAGGGGCCACACTTTCATGCAGGACGCCCTAGAATTGAGTGAGCATATGAAAAGTACAAGGTTGCAGAGGCTTTCATCTTATCTTGACAACAAAGACAACAGCCTGCAGTCGTTACGATCTGGGCACGCCAGTTCACCTATGGCTTCTGGGAGGTGCAGGAGGGGGATAAGGGTTGAGGAAGCAAGCACCCCGAGCACAGGCTTCACCACAAACTGGCCGAAATAGCCAAGCGCGATTGCAGCTGGTCTGTGAAGCACAAGCTCAAAGTCGTGCACGCTGAGGTTGACCCCGACCGCAAACATGAGGATGCCCAAAGCTGGGGCATAGTACCTGGAGCCGTTCCGCACAAGCAACAGCACAATCACACAATAATAGATTATCAAGGAAAGCAAGTGATCACCCATTAGCTGGGAGATTGATTGTGGTTGTGAATAGCTCCAATGTAGCGAGACCATCTGGCAGGATCCTGGCACAGCATTGTGACTGAGACATGCATCTTGACAATATGCAGTCTATGTCTTGGAGACCGACAATTTCGAATTGAGGATCTCATTGGGCTTGCATGAGATTAACGTGAAAAGGCAAGAGCACTGTGTGGCGTTTCCGGTGAGAGCACAGTCAGAGTGTCGTTGACGGACTTGGTTGTGAACCAAGTGAAGGCTGGTGGGTGTGCAAGCGCTAAGATTGTGCTCCCTAGCACTGCCTGCGGCAAGTAGGCATTGGCTCCCTGCAAAGTCGATACCAACGACGCCCACTGCCAGAAGAGGGGAAGTCAGTCAACACACGTACAATGAAGACTCAGCGAGACATGACCAGGCTGCGATCACCAATGACCACAGACGAACGAGCTTGCTAGCCATGGCAGCTGGTCTTGGCCAGGAGGTGACCTTACACGAGGCGTGGCATCCGGTTCATGCGTCCCTGACGAGCCGCGACTGGCGGGGCTCGCTTGGCAGGTGTTGCGATTTGAAAATGCCCGTATTGGCCTCCACCAACGCTTCTGCCTAGCTGCAAGGGGGTGTGACGTGGCGATAAGAAGTATAGGCAAGTCAAGTACGTGATGGTCTCTCTGCCAGCGAGGCACAGTTGCTGCAATTCAAGCTCTTGCCGATGTCGCACACCGCCGACGGGTGGTGAGCAGCAGCTAGTAGCAAAGCCGCGACGCCGTTTGTGTGTGCTAAGCCCACTGTGCAAGCGAGCAGAGTCTGCCTGCGCTTATGAGAGCACTTGCCGGCGGCTGCGAGCTGCCAATTGGTGGCAAGCGGCAGCTCCTACTGGCGCCTGCGAGGCACGGCAGCGCAGCACGTCCCCAGGCAGGCCTGCATACCCAGGTGGTGCCAGCTTGCAGGCCTGGGCTGAGGCGCTGAGGGAGCGGAGACCTGCCGGCAGCCTTGTTGCGAGCGGCAGCTGCTCCCAGCCGCGGCCTCGGCGCGCCCTGGGGCCCCTCGCGCCGCCGACGGCGACCGCGACGGCGCCCTTCGCGCGTCTCGGGCCGCATACGGCGGCCCGGGCCGCAGGTGTGGCGCAGCACAGGCAGCAGTGCAGGCCAGGTGGCCTCCCGGGGAGCGCAGCGGCGCTTGTCAGCTGCTCGCGCTGCCGGCGGCTTGTGGCGGCCGCGGGTGGCGCCCATGCTCTTGCTGCGGACATTGTGGGCCGGCGACGGCGGTGGCGGTGGCCACTAGTCGGCTCGTCGGCTTGTCAATGTGCTTGCCTTCGTACTTGGCCACACATGCCCTCCCCATCTCTATTACACACGTTTTTGCTTGGCACTGGGGACAAGAAGATGAAGGAAGCGCGGCCAGATTGACTGGTGGCTGGGAAAGGCCAGAAGAGAACCGCTGCCAGTACAGGACGAGCAGGCTTGAGTAACGCAAACATTGGTGAGAATCCAATGCCCCGAAAACCTAAGGGTTCCTCCTCAAGGCTCGTCCACGGAGGGTGAGTCAGGGCCTAAGATCAGGCCGAAAGGCGCAGTCGATGGACAACAGGCCAATATTCCTGTACTACTCCTTGCTGGTCCCGAGGGACGGAGGAGGCTAGGTTAGCCGAAGAATGGTCATCGGTTCAAGGGTGCAAGGTGAAAAGAGGCGGGGAGAATGCCTCGAGCCAGTGCCCGAGTACGAGGCGCTACGGTGCTGAAGTAACCAATGCCATGCTCCCAAGAAAAGCTCGAACGACTATCAAGCAAGTGAGTACCTGTACCAGAAACCGACACAGGTGGGTAGGTAGAGAATACCTAGGGGCGCGAGACAACTCTCTCTAAGGAACTCGGCAAAATGGCCCCGTAACTTCGGAAGGAGAGACTCTTCTCTCTCCTAGTGCTCACCCGTGGGTACTGATGTCACCTTAGGCACCTTAGTTCGGGTCTCCGTGTTATGTAGCCCTCTTTACTTTGCCCTAGACTCTGCCTGTACAATGTATCGGCTTGAATTGGCCTCCATTTTCATTTCATGCGCCCCGCGCGCCTTCTCTCTCTTCTCTCTGCTGTAGGTTATGTAGGTCTTCAGATGTGCTTGCCTTCGTACTTGACCATGTGGCCTTCGCTTGTTTCAAATACACGGAATTCTTCTAGTAGAGGGCGATGGCTGTGATTGGTCAGCCCAGAACATGAATGAAGAAATGAACCGGGGGAATGCTGGCCACCTTAGAGAGAGAAGGCGCGCGGGGCGCATGAAATGAAATGGAGGCCAATTCAAGCCGACACATTGTTCAGGCAGAGTCTAGGGCAAACTAAGCAGGGCTACATAATACGGAAACCGAAACCAAGCTGCCTAAGGTGACATCAGTACCCACGGGTGAGCACAAACAAATCCGACAAGCTAACTTGGGGAGCTGGAGCGCAGCCACGAAAGCCGGAGGCCTGACTTAAAGCGCGCCCTGCACATTGATCAAGAGCCAAGAAGGCGGAGTGCCTCTTTCCACGGTGCTTTCGGCAGCCGCTGGCTGCCGAAAGCCCAGCCGTGGCTGGGTCTCCTTCAGCGGCTTGCCCGTCAGGCCATTGATCGGCGGCCGGGGTCTGCCAGGGGCGATGCCGGGCTTCAACGCCGCCGGTTCGCTCGACCAAGTCTTCCGCATGCGCCTGGCGGTATCGTTCCAAAGAAGAAAAAGCTCGCCCATAGAAGAGAGGGGCCAAAGCTCCCTTGCCCACGCCGTCCACACGCGAGCAGGACGTGCTCTGGCCGCCGCCTCTGGGTCTCGGCGAAGTGCCTATTTCCCGGCATTACGAGCTACTCCGACCTGATGTTGCTAACGGTACTGAGCTTCCCTAGTGCGTTGTCGTCTTTGGAAGTCCAGTCCTTTTTCGGCACCTCTTTCTTTGGCTGCTGGAAAATCTGCGCTTGTGTGTCGGCAGCTTCCCCCTCGATACTCTGTCCAATCCTTTTGGCTTGGCCTTTCAGGGCCACTGACCCTTTTGGACGAGCTATACCTAGGCTGGCTGTCAAGAGAAGGCTTTTCAAAAGGGGGAGATGGCTGTGTGGTGTCAGCCCAAGAACACTGAAGGATTAATGCCTAAAGGATTGTTAGAGCCTAACGGACAAGGTCTGACGAAGCTGGAAAGATCGCAGTAACATGAACTGAAAGGAAAGCCAGATAAGCCAGTTCTCTTTCTGTATAACGAAGCGCCAAATGAGTGACGGAAAGTGCAAAACCACACATTTACTCAGGTGGCTATGGCGAATGAGTGCGCAATAAGAAGATTAAGCTCTTCCGAAAGGGGGCGAGGGCAGTGAATAGCCAGCCCAGAGAGAAACTCCGGACAAAAGTGTTGTAATAAGCCGCCCTTACATACCAGTAGCCGCTTGATTTGTTCCCCAGTTCGCTGCAGACCATGGCCCCGTTACAAAGACATTGCTCGCCCATAGAGAAGAGGGGCTGGCAAAGCAAGCCCAGAAAGAATGGACAAAATCCAGAGAGCCAAAATACAGGAAACAGGGTGCCGAAAAGCTACACAGTTATACACGAGACGGCGCAAAGGAAAGCTCAGTACCCACGGGTGAGCAACAGCAAGTCCGAGTATCTCGCAGCTGGGGAAAGAAGAAAGAGCTCGCCCATAGAGAAGAGGGGCTGGCAAAGCCAGCCAAAAAAGAATGGACAATGTCCAAAGCCAAAGAAAGAAGTGCCGAAAAAGGACTACACTGCAAAACACTTGACGATGCAGAGAGAAGCTCAGTACCCGCGAGTGAGCACCATCAGGTCTCAGTACCTCGCTGCAGGGAAAGAGGCACTCCGCCGAGACCCAGAGGCGGCGGCCACAGCACGGCCTGCGCGCGTGTGGACGGCGTGGGCAAGAGAGAAGGCGCGCGAGTCGCATGAAGTGAAAGGGAGGCCAACTCAAGCCAATACATTGTTCAGGCAGTCTAGTGCTAAACAAGGCTACATAATACGGAGACCTAAACTAAGGTGCCTAAGGTGACATCAGTACCCACGGGTGAGCACAAACAAATCTGACAAGCTAACTTGGGGAGCTGGAGCGCCGCCACGGAAGCCGGAGGCCTGACTTAGAGCGCACCCTGCACGTTGATGAAGAGCTAATGCTTGCGAGCACTGCAGACTAAGCGAGAGCCGCATTCTATAATATGCAACTAAGGCCTGCGGAATGCTGGAGTGGCCCAAGCTGCCCCCCCGACTTCGACGATGCGCATCAACCAGCAAAAAAGAACAAGAAGTGCTCACCCATAGAGAAGAGGGGCTGGCAAAGTGGGCAGCCAAGTGTATTGGGTGGCACTGTGATGGGCCACCCAATACATCCTACTCAAAAGCTGCAGGAGGAGGCGGAGGTCTACTGGTAATGCCGCCAGCAAGAGACATTGGCGCCCTGAATAGCTGCGCTGCCGCTGGCTTCCCCAAGATTTTGATAGTATGCAGCACAGGCCACCAAGGTCTGACCAAGCTATCACGGAGGCGGCCTCCTGATAAAGCAACCGCCTGGGTGGCTGCAGGGATGGCAGCGCTGGCCTAAGTGTCCACGCACTGGCTTGCAAGGAGCAACAGGGTCCCCACCACGCTGCCCCTTAGGCTTGCAGCAGTGGCGCAGCAGTGGGCAAGCTGCCATGCACAGCGCAGGGTGCTAAGGAACGCCCTGGCATGTTGGGCAAAGGAGAGGGGCTGCTGGGAAGAAGAAGCACCTCCAAAGGGGCGATGGTTTTGAGAGGCCAGCCCATGACACATGAAAAGGTCCGAAGGGGCCTGTCGTGCCGTATCCTGTCGACTGCTCATTTGTGTCGATCTGACTAGGACCGCTGACTGGGCTTCACACGTGGCCTTACTAGGCTGACTCATTCACTTCGGTGGGTGATTCACGCTGAGGATGAAGGACCACTTTTCTCCCTATGTGGCTCCTAGGCTGGGTCATACACTTTTGTGTGTGATTCACGCTGACAATGGAGGTTCCACCCATCTCTGACTCTCGAGGCGACACCGACTTTCTCTTTCGGCCCCTTTACAATATTCACAAAAGGCGCGCCCTTTGGGCCCCTTTGAATATTGGTG
>WELB01000133.1:26155-50127 GCA_009602725.1 Spirogloea muscicola
GCAGAGCATACGCCTGAGCTCGTTGCAGACAGGTTGACACTCGACGTCGCAGAAATGACAGATAGGCTGCCGGCATACCCATCTGGGCTGGGAGCATATCCTCGCGTCGTGCATATCCCAGACTCGCTATGTTCTCGAGTAGGGTATGGAAGCGAGGACCCAAGCAGCCGAAAGTGTCGATTGCGGCCGGGAGGAGGTGGTCACCGAGGAGAGCACCGGGGTGATGCGCGTCCAACTCCGCAATGGGGTCCCTTGGACGAGGCGTGTCGATGTAATTGGCGTCCCCCTAGGAGGTGGCAAGCGGCTCCTCATGGACGTCGTTCTAACCGACAGCTTCCGAACGAAGGGCCCCGTCAATTCTGAGACCGGCTATGCCGTGCAGGTGGCCGAACAGAAGAAGTTACACAAGCACAAGGACCACCCGGCGGGTGCTACCTTTTACCCTGGCCATGGACATCCATGGGTGTTACGAGGGTCGGTGGTCCTCTCGTTACTTCCGCTGCTGGCATCTCAAGCTGACCAGCGGCGCCGGGAACAGGGTGCAGCCCTTCCCGGTGGCCCGGTGCCTTCGGGTCTTGTGTCTTGCTATCCCGTGGGTGCTCACCCGTGGGTACTGATGTCACCTTAGGCACCTTGGTCCGCATTATGTAGCCCTGTTTAGATTGCCCTAGACTTTGCCTGAAAAATGTATCGGCTTGAATTGGCCTCCATTTCATTTCATGCGCCCCGCGCGCCTTCTCTCTGCTATCGCATGCGTTTGTCTGTCCCTCCAGCGCTCCCAAACGCTTGCTTTGCACCGCCGCGCCGGTCGCGCCCTTGCAGCAGCCTCTGGCTTGCGCAGCGGGTTGCTCTTCCTCCCCTAAGCTTCATCTGACTTCCTACTGCTGATTCGGGGGTATGAAGAGCGCCCTGTCTGCCTAGTCTGTGGCTCCGTCAAGAAAACCTGTATGCATCTGGCTGGCTTTAACAGGCGCTCTCTTAATGACAGCAGCCGCTTTGGAAGTAGCAGCGCTTCCGCTTCTCGAAGACAGGCGCGCTGGCCGCATGGAACGGATGGGAGGCCAGGTCAAGCCAGTACACTGTGAAAGCAAAAGGGAATTTCGTGTATTTGAAGGAAAAAGGCCAAATGGCCAAGTACAGAGGCAAGCACATCTGAAGACCTACATAATCTACAGCAGATTGACCCGCTCAGTAACCACTGGGCCAAATATACAGGTCGCTAAACGATGCCTGAACACTAGATGGCAGATACGAAGCCCTTCTGCCACCAACTAGAGCTCGCCCAGCTTTCTGGTGCAAAGCATTAGCCTGAGAACGTTGCAAATAGGCCGAAACTCGTCGTCGCAAGAACGACAAATATGTTGGAAAGAGTGTTCTTTGTAAACTCTTGACTGCTAGCTGCATATGGTCTAGGTCTAGCTGTTTTGTGTGGAGCTGCGCTGTGGCGCCTTGGTATGCTCATCACGGACAGCGGTAGACGAGGTCTACGGTTTTTGACCCAGGAGTGGGTGGATGGCATGGGTCCCACACCCTGGTTGCCAGGTCAGCGGCTTATCTGCCGGACTGGCAGACCAGCTCAGCCTCCCCGCAATTTCCTTGCGGGTCGGGCCGGGGTCATAAGACACTGGAGGGCAGGCAGCCCTCTGCTCTCGGGCTGGTTGTTCCAGCCCCTATTCTCAATGGGCGAGCACTTTCTTCTGCTCTTCTCAACACCTTCGGGCCCTCCTAGTCCGGTCGCTCCCCAGTCGCCGCCGCCGCCCCTGCCGCCGCCGCCGCCGTCGCAGCCGCCGTCGTCGCCGAGGCCATGGCGGGCGCTGCGTTCCTACAAAATATGCAGCTGACAAGCCCATCTCAGCCTGGAACACATTTGCATGTCGTGTGTAGCCTAGATTGGCAATATTCTGAAGGAGAAGCTGCTCCAGGCAAAAGTGGTGCACAGTACGGGGCTACGCCAAGCGAAGGCCCTATGCTGTATTAGGGAGGCTAAGAGATCATTACGAAAGCAGACTTAGGGGGACTCAATACCCACGAGCGAGCACATACAGGTATGACAGGCTAAGTTGGAAAAGGGGGGTGAGGGCTGCGAAAGAAAAATGGCAGCCCACAATAGTATGGACAAGGTCACAAAAAGAAGAAGCAGCTCTTCCAAGGAGGCGAGGGCTGTGAATAGCCAGCCCACAGAAGAATGAAGGAGCAATGAAACTAGGATACTCAAAGGGCGCTCAAAGCAAGGCGATGGCCAGGAATGGAGAGGAGTCGGACAGGGGGACGCCAGGCAGGAGACCACCAAGAAGAAAGTGCGCGCCCATAGAGAAGAAGAAAGACGCTTGCAGGAGGAGAATTTCGTGTGTATTTGCAACAAACGTAGCTCAAATGGCCAAATACAAAGGCAAGCAAAAGCAGGAGAGGGCGGTGGCTGGGAGAGGCCAGCCGCGGTGAGCCCCGGGTCACTACTTCTGCAAGAGCTGCTGCCTCGCCTCCCCCTTGCCGCTCGCGGCCCCTTGCCCCCTTGCGGCCATTGTGGGACTTGTTCATTTCTCTTATCTGAGACTGGCCTCTCAAAGCCATTGCCTTGCAATGGAAGACCTGTATATTCTTGGCGCCAGAACTCGCCCGGGGCGCGCTTGCCCCGCCCCCACATACTGGCTTGCTTTTGGCTTCTTTCGGCCCTTGCCCCGCATCATCGCGGATGTGGTGACTACCAACTGCGTCGACCCGCAAACCTCACCAGATCGGCGTCGACCGCCGTGCACGCGGTCGGCCTGGCGGACCGTGGCAAGGAGCGGAAGTACGCCAATCACCCTGCTGGTAAT
This sequence comes from Spirogloea muscicola, assembly GCA_009602725.1. Taxonomy (NCBI): domain Eukaryota; kingdom Viridiplantae; phylum Streptophyta; class Zygnematophyceae; order Spirogloeales; family Spirogloeaceae; genus Spirogloea; species Spirogloea muscicola. Next base: position 28,969 of record WELB01000133.1, read on the forward strand.
GTATCCGCGGCACTCACTGACCTTCGACTTCCACGGGGCTTTCGGCAGTCGCTGGCTGGATCTCCTCCAGCGGCTTGCCTGGCAGGCCATCGATTGGCGGCCCGGTCAGCCAGGGGAGCTGCCCGGCTTCAACGCTGCCGGCTCGCTAGCGCAGGTAATTCGCATGCGGCTGTCGGTCTCGTTCCAGCGCTCGCTGGCTCACGCTGTCCACTCGCGAGCTGGCCCAGCTATGGCTGCTGCATCTGGGTCTAGGCGGAACGCCTCTTTCCTGGCTGCGCTTAACTCGGACTTGCTGCTGCTCACTCGTGGGTACTAAGCTTCCCTCTGCGACGTCTCGTGTCTAGCTGTGTAGTTTTCTTAATCGGAATGAAAAGTGCTCGCCCATTGAGGATAGGGGCTGGAAAAGCCAACCCAAAATGAACACAGTACGAGAAGGGGGCCAGGGGAAGCGGTAAGAAAAACAAGCACACAAAGAAACAAAGCAACCTCGGCACCTTCTTTGGCTGGTTGAGTTTTGTCCATTCATCTTGGGCCTTTGCCAGCCCCTCTTCTCTATGGGCGAGCCATCTCTTTGGACCTTGTTCATGCTTACTTTGGCCTCCTTGTGCCCGTCGCCCTCCACTGGAAGAGTCTTTCTCCCTCTCCTTCGCTGTGCGCCCCTCCATCCCCCGTGGGCCCGGGCAGCAGCCGCAGCCAGGGCGAAGGCGCGCGCTGTGCGCATGAAATGAAAGGGTGGCCGATGTAAGCCAACAAGTTGTTCAGGCAAAAGCTAGTGAAGAAAGGGCTACATGCAACAAATAACATGTAACAAAACCCCCCATGTTGAGGTGGCTAAGGTAAGAGAGAAGGCGCGCGATGCGCTTCTTAGCGCTTCCCCTGGCCTCCTTCTCGTCCTCTGTTGATTCTTTTTTGGGCTGGCTGTTCCAGCCCCTGTTCTCAATGGGCGAGCACTTTCTTCTATGAAATCGAAAGGGAGGCCAATTCTTGCCTTACAAAAGTCCTGGTAACGGGGCGACCGGCTGGCTAAGGAGGACGTCGATATCCGCGAGTGAGCACATACATATCGGACAAGCTACACTGCGGACCACCACCACAGAAGCCATTCGCCTGGCAAAATGCACGCCCAGCACGCTGGTGTATCGCGAGTGTCGGGGAGCGCTGTAGACTTAATGTACGAGTGTGACGTTAGCACCCACGGGTAAGCACACGGGCACAGGCGCGGCCGCCTGCAAACCGGCAATGGGGCGACATCCCGGCGGGCCCCGGGGTGGCTTCCCGCCCGAAAGAAGAAAGTGCTCGCCCATTGAGAATAGGGGCTGGAACAACCAGCCCGAAACAGAATGAGCAGAGTACGAGAGCCCGTTCAAGCCGAGACGGGCAGCCCCGGAGGGCCGGAGCCCCCGGCTGCCGTCGCCGCCCCGGCGGCCATGGCCGGAGGCCGCACCCCGCCCATCGCCGACGCCTTGGCCCGCGGCCGCGCCGCTGCTCGCCGTCGCCCCGGCCGCCGCCGCCGCCGCCGCCGCCGCCGCTGCTGCTACTCGCGCTCTTGCGTCCTCCCAGGTGCCGGGCTCCACGACGGCAAGCTGCGCAGCCGCCGGCCGCGAGCTGCAGCGACTCGCAGCTTCTGGCCCTTCTCGGCAGTAAGCCCCCGCTGGTGCGAAGCTGCCCCCCGCCAGAGCTGCATCCTTGGCGGTGGTGACAGCTGCATGTTGCCACCTTGGCCAACAACGAGCTCCCGTTCCCACGCGCCAATCCCAGCAGGCACAGACCAGCAGCGCAGAGCCAGACACTGGAGGCAGGGACGGCAGCAGCGACGCTGGTGCTGCTGCTCGGCGCGACTCACAATCCGAGGAGGACGCACCACAGCAGCAAGCCGTTGCTGGACGGGGGCTGCGATGGCAGGCAGGCCCTTGCAGTAGATGCAGCGGATGCGATGTCGACAAGGTGCTCAGCTGCCGCATCTGTCACTACGACTCCTTGAGCCTCAGCCGAGCCTCAGCCGAGAGGGGGTGTGCTGGCCAGTTATCGGGGCCAATTGCGTCTGCTGCCACGAGCGCCACCATGCTCGCTGGCGGCTGATTTCACGTCCCTCCGTCGCTCTCCCATGTCCCAGAGCCAGCGGGCGCATGAGCTGGCTCATCCCCCGAGAGTGTTTGGACGAGGTGACGGAGAAGCGACACTACTCACCTTGACGGGGCTACAAGGCAGGGGTCAACACTTGCTAGACCACGAGCAAGTGGATGACTGCGCTGCTCTCTGGAGCGACGCTCTTGCCATGGCATCGGCTGGTGGAAGGCCGCCGCCAGGGCGTTGTGACCATCAGCAAATCAGCACTGATGCAGGCGAGTGAACAGCGCTGTTGTCTGCGAGGACCTTGCCGCATGGGGAGAGCACATCAGGAGATCACCCCTGCAAACCATGGCACCTTACAACTGCTGCAAGCCTTGCTTGCTGAGTTTGCAGATGAATGCTCAACAGGTGGCAGCCCATGGCGCTTGTTGTCGCCGCCACCATCCAAGGTGCTTGTCCTCGGAGAACGGCCGGCCGCCGCCGCCGCCACCAGGACCCGCCGGGCAGCCCTGGCGGGCGACACCATGGCTCTGGCCAGGGCCAGGGCTTCCGCCGCCCTCTTTGACCACTGTAAGCCATTCCGCATGGCTGTCACCGCAAACACTATGTTACTTTGCGAGGGCCATTTGCTTTATCTCCCTCAGCTAGCGGCAACATGCTCGTGACGTGCACATTCCTGAAAGTAAGCACATTCGAAATATGGCGGCGCCGCAGACGCCGACGGTGGTGGCCTCTGGGATGAGGCCGGTGTTGGCGTCGATGTCGACGCACTCGGCCCCACTGCCATGTGGGAGGCCTGAGCCGCCTTTGTGCCTGCAGGTGACAGTCAATGCAGGCTGAGCCGCCTCGGCATGCTGATGGCCGAATCAAAGCAGCGTAGCATCTGAGCCTCTCCTCTGTCCACTCCTTATGGTACTTCGCCCTCTTCCTTGAGCTATGAGCGTAATTCTTGTACAACACCACGGAGGTGCTACAAGGTCTGCATTGGGGCAGGGCACAAGTAGCCAGGAGGCTGGAGGGGAGATTACTAAGCAGGAGCTTGATGTAGCACATGGACAAGGCTGGCCATCTGCTTGAGAAACCCTTCCGTTTCACTTTTCGTTTCACTTTTCTGCAGACTCCTACATCAGAGTGCCTCGAACGCATCATTTCCTCCAACAATGATCAAGCACAGTACTGGGCTGGACACGCGGCACACAGTTGCTTGTCATTGTTGATGTCCCTCCATCTCTTAATATACACGTTTTCCTCCATAGCTTGGCTGCTATAAGGCCGAACTTGGCAAGGGTGACATAGAATGATTGCAGCCTCTTCTCCAACACAAATTGCAATGATTGACACATGCAGATAGTTGCATGTGCCTCAGATGTCACGTACTGTGTTCAGCCAATATCAATGCGTCATCGTAGCGACAAGGCATGCGGAGGCGGTGCTTCACCGAAGTCCGTGCAAGTATCGTAGGGCCATCAGTTTCCTTGGTCAGGCTTGGCACTAGCCGCCCTACCGCCAGCGATGTTGCGGCAGGTTCCTGTGCACCATGAGATGGAAGCTTTGGCTGCAACACTGCTCCTTCGGCACCCTTGTTGCAGACAGCTTCGGTGGTGCGCACTCCAGTCGCCCAGGCATTTTGCCACTGCTTGACATGCTGTGGTGCTGGGACGCCCTTCTGCGTCTGCCCACGAGCCAAAAGTTGCATTGGGCTCCAGGGTTTGACTAACATATATAGTAAGCCTGACCTTGAGTGTGACTTTGACTTCAATGGCAATGTGTGATACTCGGAGGCCTTCACGAGGCATGGCATACCTTTGGCGGCTCTAATTCGCCAGCCGTCAACCCGGTGACAACGTTGAAACCGAGTGCTGAAGTTGAGCGAGATGCTGCAGCTGACGGCTTGGCAGCTGTATCATCCGCTGCCCCTGCCTTGAGCCTCTTACTGCCGTCGCCAAGCCCACTGGTGTCAACATCCATCGGCCTGGCCCTCTTCAGTGCTCGCTTCTTCTCAAGCTCCTTCTGCATACCATTAGGAGGAGCTTGTTGAAGACCTTGTATCAGCGCTTGTACCAGTGAAAGTTGCAGTGTCAAATCACAAGGTCGAGACTAGCAAGCTGCTCTGAAGAGAGGGCTTGGTTTGCAGCGGCCTTGCAGTCCAAGCTGCATGCCAGTCTGCAGAGGAGGGCTTTCTTTGCAAAGGCTGTGCCTGGACGCAGCAAGGGAGGTGAGCACATGGCTGACTTTTGAGTGCAGCGAGCTTCTGGGGTCCAATGCGGCGATGTGCAGCAAGTCCCTTGATGAATAGTAGACGGCATGCAGGATACGGGCAAGTCAACATGGCAGTCAGTCGTCAATGCAGGCGAGCATTTAGGTGCTTGTCTGAGCACTTGAGTCGACTAGCCATGGGCTGGACTGACCTGGTAGAGCTTGTCAGCCAGCATTATGCGCTTGTACGTGGCAGCGTCGACGTGGCTCCGCACAATGTTCCAGAGTACGCCCCCAGGCGTGCGCCGTGCTCGACCGTCGGCTGTGAGCTGCCCGCCACAGGCCTCCACGGCGTTCACCTGAACGGCCGAGGCAGAGAAGACCAGCAAGGTGGTCAGCCATGCACACTGTGAATCCCAGCCTAGGCTTTCGGGTTTCTGAGAGCTGCTCTTCAGTCAAAACCTCTGACCTCTACTGAAAACCCAGTCTTTACAAAGTCGGAATCAGTGAGAGTCACGAATATAGAGCCAGGGACAAGATCGAGAATGCATATTCATACAAGCAATCAAATTTAAGGGGTCAGAGGTTGGCGTGCTGCAAGAGGGGGCTTCTCCGTCAGGCCAACTGTGGAAGGGGGAGTGGCAGACCTCACGAACGAAGCCAGCGACGGCATCGACGCCGAGAACCTTGATGGCCTCGCGTACAAGGTGCTGCTTCTTTTCACCCAGCCCAATGCACGCCTCCCTCACAAACCTGCCCACGGCACGGCAGATGGTGGGCGCCACAGCACCGAATTTGAGGAGGCCTGAGCTCAGGATAGCTCTACCGCCGGTCCCAGGTGCATGAGTCGCAATAGCCGCTGTCAGCACCTCGTATCTGCCCGGGCAAGTATGATGCCTAGCAATCTCTCACCTTGCTTTGTCTACCCTTTGGGGTTTCGCTTTCTTCTTGGCCTTGCAGCTGACAACGCGGCAGCCGTCTCCAGGCGCTGAGCCTCCTGACGGTGGACCTCCACTTGCTCCAACCTCTGCCGGCAGCTGCAAGTTTTCCCTCATGGAGCTGCCCACCGCCGCCTCTGTCCTTCCTGCAAGCAGCAGCCGCGGCAGCGCCTCAGCCACAGCAGCCGACAGCCCAGCCTCGAGCTGCCGATGCGCACTGGCCCGAGCCGCCGCCTCCAGAGCCAGCGCTCTGCGCGGGTGTCTGCGGCGGCACCGGTTCCTCACCGCCGGCCGCGCCCGCTGACGTCGCGGCCTCCACGTCCATGGGCTCCTCCCAGCCACCAGCGGCTGCTCGCCTTGGCTCCTCCTCGTCCAGCTCGCCATCCTCCGGCGCTGCGCCGCGGCCCTCGTTGTCCTCGCTCCCGGCCTCCTCGTCCTCAACGTCGTCCAAGCGGATGCCTTGCTCGTCGTCCTCCACCTGGTCGTCATTATGGGCGCCATCGAGGCAGCAAGCGCCGCCTGCGCCTGGCCACGAGTCCGCGTTGACGTCGTTTCTGCAGCCGTCGCCGCCACTCCTGACGCGGCTGAGCTCGCCTTGGCCGACTGAGGCAGCGCCTGACTTGGCCTCCATCGTCGTTGCTTTCTGCCGGACAGTCTTGCGGCGCTCAGTGCTGGGTCGCTACCCTAGTTAAAGTTGGGAAGTGGCAGGAACAACTCAGTGACTCCGGCATATCACTTGGCTAATCCGAACTGAAGGACGCTTTTCCGCCCTCTAGTTACTCCGATCTGCACTTGTTGGCTTGTCCCACAGGCCCTGAGGTGGTGGGCGTCCACAATCTCCTCCAAGACGCCCTGGCGGGCTTGATGCGCGACGCCGGCTACCGGGCCATTGTGGAAGTAGGCAATGTAATGCCCACCACCACGGATTCCCACGGTCGCCATCACCGTCGCACCCTGGACATTGTGGGTGTACAACCTGGCGGAGGCCCACGAGCCTTGGTGGATGTGGTGGTGACCGAGGCATACAAGAGTTCCGCTTCCACACACATTGCTGGCCACGCAGTGGGAGGTGCTGAGCAGAGAAAGCTCCGACACTACTCTGACTACCCCCGCAGCGACCACCTTCTCCCGGCCGCAATCGACACTTTCGGCTGCTTGGGTCCTCGCTTCCATACCCTACTTGAGAACATAGCGAGTCTGGGATATGCACGACGCGAGGATATGCTTCCAGCCCAGATGGGTATGCCGGCTGTCTACATGTCATTTTTGCGACGTCGAGTGTCAGCTTGTCTGCAGCGAGCTCAGGCTCATGCGTCGTATCAGAAAGCTGGTCGAGCCTTGGCTGGTAGTTCGAGAGCTTGTCGATTGCCATCCGGTATTCGAGCATCACTTAGCGACCTCTATGTGCTGACTCGTGGTTACTGAGCGGGTCGGCTTAGCAGCAGGTGACGTGCATTTGTCAATGTGCTTGCCTTTGAACTTGGCCACACATGGCCTCCCCATCTCTTAATACACACATCTCGATCTGCACGTGTTGGCTAGGGATTCTCAAGCGACCATTCGCGGAAGTCAAGGAAAGTAGTTTCGTGCTTGCGCCTTTCAGGCCTCATTCATTCACTTTTGGGCTGGCCTCTCACAGCCATTGCCTTGCATTGGAAGAGCTATGTGTGCTTTCTACTCCAGCACGTGGTTTTTATGATCCTCTCGCACACGACTGTTCAGGACTCTAAGCCGTGGCCAAAGCTTGGGATCGCACCGCACTGAACCTACACTGCTGTGTTACAGTTCGCACTTCACTTCAAACGCCGCACAAGGTTCACAGGGCAGAGTTGGCCTGGCGGCAAGTGCCACTTCTGTAGGTCATCATGTCTCATTGCTCGCCAGCTTGAGCAAGGGTGTGAAAATGACAAGTTGCACAGGAATGCTGGTCTGCATGCAGGCTCCGTGCAGGCATGCCAGTAAGCTTGACCTCGCCAGCTGTGCAATGCAACTGTCACCTCCTGCAGAGCATGCTGAGCTTGATCTCTACAAAGGGAGACTATCTCATTTAACATCCTCGGGCTTTAGCTCTGCATGAGGTGGCAGCCGTTACCACTCTGTGCTGGAGACCAGGACTTATAAACATCCACTGGACTCAATGACGATGCCATTCAATCTGGTCTGCTCAACCATTAGGGCCGCTTCTGTCTCGCCACTGAACGCCACAGAATAATGGCGCGAGCAGAGCCCGACGCCAGCCTCTTTGACGCACCGTCTCGTCAAGACCCCTTAAGTGAGGGTTGCAACAATAGAAGGTAAGGGTAAGAAAGGCAAATGACAGGTTACTCTACCACAGCTAATGGCAGAGTCCTGACTCCAAGCTATGCTGATCAAGTGTACAATGGGTGGCGTCACCGGAGCTGGAACTGATTGCCGCTCTCCGCCATGGCCATGAGTAGGTTGCTTTGCAGGTCGGTGTAGGTGTGGTAGTCAGGTAAAATGAGCTCGTTGAAGCACGTGTGAGCCTTCATGGAAAAGGTACGGTTGTGGAAAATGGTCAATGAAAGTTGAAAGCAGCAGCACTGATGTTGATGTTACATGTAGGAAATAGAGAGGAGGCACCCAGATGTTCCAGTTGTTGTGTATTTCAATTTATAGTCTATCGGATTGTCTTGAGAGGGACCTGAGGCATCCGCGTAAAATCAAGCACACGAACAATGTGAAAGAGCCTTGGACCATCGCTTCCTTGCAGCCCCTGCAAGCCATTGAACCTTCGGACTTCATCATGCCCTACTACTGGACCATGTGAAATGCACCCCTAGTCATGGCGGACTCCTTTGACTTCTTGCAGACTGAGCAAAGGTAGACAGCGCATTGTTCACACGTGCCAGAAACTATTCCTGGTGAGACTGAGGAACATTCCACAGCATGCTAAGCGAGAGTAGAGTGTCCTCCTTCCAGAAGGTATGAGGGTTATAGATGCGCCTGCGAACAGCGCAGATAAAGGCTGACCTTGAAGCCCTCGGGATACGGTAGCTGGAGAGAGAGAAATGGCAATACCAAAGGGGTCAAAACAGCACGAAGCGGCAGCCTCGGACTCAGCTTGCACCTTCCCAAGATGTGCTTCCTTGCATTACTAACAGAGGCATCGGAGTCCACCCATCTATTTCCTTGTCATGCTAGAGTGAGCAGTAGAGACGAGAAAAGTAAATGGGAGTGTCAGCTAAGAGTTGCACCTTCGAAGAACCAGTCACAAATTGGAGGAGTCTACCCCTCATTTCCTCGTTCCACAAACCTACCAGCTGCCACTCCAAGGTGCACCAGTCAATGCCACACCAAGCCACACCAAGTCAATGCCATCCTTGACAGACATCTATCCGAGATGACAAGCATTCACAAAGGAGGGACGCGCTGCCAGAAGCGTGCTGCCAGGCACGCTGCCATTGAAGGAAGAGGAGAATGTGGACCTGCCAAAACCATTGGATGACAAGGCAGTCCTTCTCATCCTTGTAGCCTGACTTGTATACGGTGTTCCGGCGCCTGGCACACACCCTTAGACGTGCTGTTTGGTAAGAATGCAGCAAGCTGATAGAGCACACCTTACAATGTGACGCAGTGCATGGGGTTGGGTATCAACAAGCAGACTGTCCAGCAACAGATGAGACGGGGAAGCGGCCCTCGCAGGAGCCTGTACATGCGGTCTCAAGCATTTAGAACCCAGGTGTACAGTGATAAGAAATGCACCAGTTGTCAATGTCGATACAAGGGGCCCCACTTATCAACCATTCCAGCTCTTGTTCGTTGAAATCCTATGTGGACACAAAATGAATTGTCATTAGCTGCATTTGTGGTGCATGACCTGAACTAAGTGGTAAACTGTGAGGATCTCAATATTACTGTGAGGACCTCAACTTCACAGCTACATGCTAGCACACGGATGTCCGCTTGAATCCAAATATGAAAGCTCCTGTGCATGAGAAGCCTAAGAAGCCCATCCCTGGACCCATTCAAGGCATCAAAACACAATGGTGGCAAAGCATCGTCCCAGCTGTATTTTAAGGTTTTTCAGATTGATAATAGCACGTGACATGTGCACACAAGCAGCATATCAACTTCTGAGCTGCTAGGCTAGATTAACGCGCCCATGCAATTCTGATTGAGGCTCCGCAACATGATACAACATGATAGAGTAAATGTTCGCCCAGCAGTACCTTGAGGTCATTGAGATCAATGATCCTGCCAAGTCCTGCTCTCAGAGCATTAATCTGTGGCTTCACACTCTCTGCAGGCAGAGGGAGATAGTAACAGCCTTGTCATGCAAGACATCGTCTGAGGAGGCACTTGCTTTTGGTTGCACGACAAGTTGGGAGTGACCAAGTTAGACAAGCTCAGATTGCAGCGTGCTTCAGTCACAGTCCTCAGTTAAAGCCCAACCAGTGAGTCGCCATGAAGCGAGGAGGTCCACATATTCGCGCTTGTTCTTCTCAGTCACTTTTACTTTGCGGCCCCTCCTCTTCAACTGCACAATGTCATGACATGGGCTGCCCAATCTTCAGAAAGGCAGCCTGCTCAGGGGGTTTACACAAGCTTTCCGTAGCAACTTAATATACTTCCCAGGCCATCAGCAAAAAATTGACTAGGTGAAACTGATTGTTGATGAATGTCTGATGCAAATCTGCCCTCACAGGCCATCATGATCATAACAGCCACACAGTCTGTGTAGACACCCACCTCCACTTCCTCGTGAGCACCAAAAGCCTCCTTTCCTGCCGTGAAGGTCAGTCCAAGCTCCATGTCCTCTATGTCATGCTCCAGAAGCTGTGGAGAGCACAGAGAGGAGGCCCAAGTGCTTATACATGGGATCAAGAAGAGGCCCATGTTAGGATCCCACTTCTGGAGCATCTGCTAAAATGAACTGCGCAAAACTCCAGACTGAGGCATAGAAGGCATTGCTCAACGACAGACTTAGACTTAGTCCATCGCGCACGAGGAGAACTGGCAGCTTCCGACTTACCCAGCACAGACTCTTGTGGTACTGGCAGTCGACTTTAGCCATATCCTGGTACGTCACAGGTCTACCGAGTAGTTGCTTGTGCAGGACTGGTGTGAATGTAGCACCCAGGAGGCAGCCCTCCATGATGGCCTTACCTATGCAGAGACCTACAAATTCGAACACATCTAGGTGCTCTGGGTTGACGCAAGAATCTGGATTGATCTGCTACACACAATTAATGAACAAGACTATCATGTATCCTTTCCCTGGCGCCGGGTGGCATCAGTCTGGGCAATGGATACATGATTGTTGATCTAGAAATATGGAACAACAGCGAAAGCTCAAAGCTGGCATCATTGGCATGTTCCAAGGAGAAACCATGGCTTGCACACATGTCAACACTGGTCTTGCCTGGTATGTGTATTGGTCAGTTGCTCCTCGAGAGAAAAGGGCGTACTGTGGGTTGACAACCTCCCTGCTCACCGCGTCGAACCAATCACGCGTCATTCCTCCATCGTCACGACCAACCTCGTCAACAAATTGGACGAAGAGCCAACTGCGGAGGTCCTCTTCTGGAGCTGCAGCAAACTGCCAGCCAACATGTGCACTCCCCTGTCAGCATGTGTGCATGGCATCTGCAGCGAGATTGTCGCCTGCACAGCCCGTGCTTCCAACGAAGAAGCACTCCACAAAATGTGAGGCTGACAACGTCTGCAGTGCATTCATTCCTCCCTGGTGCTGACTGTCGTTACCTGCATGAATGAATCCTCCAACACATGGTCTCTGCGTACAACTACAGGAAGAACTGGAGGATCGATAGGGACAGATGACTGTCCCTTGTCAATCACCCGCTGTCTGGACGTGCTCCTGAGATGCCGCAAGCAGGACGGCTCAGGAGCATGATGAGTAGGGATACAAGACCAGGCGCGGCATCTGCCATGCTGCCTGCTATTTAACTGCAATGGGTGGGACAAGTGAGATGTCCCCTCCAGCCACTACAAAGATGGAGGGGTGCCTCACCTCACCAGCCAACTCCGCTTCAGCTGGAACAGAGACTCCTGCGGCAGGTGCTTGTTGAGCTCCTTGAGCGTCTCAATGTTTGGGGTGTCCAGGAAGGACGGCCCAGAGTCAGACCTACTGAGCAGCGACTGCAGCCGTGCAGCAGGGAGGAAGGACGGGGGGTGTTCTGATGAATGCTCCAGAGTGAAGGCATCGGTGAAGTGGCCAACCGCATGCTCCCTGTAGTGCAGCACAACAAATTGCTCACAGCAGCGATCCACGGTCCTCTTGAGTGGCCAGTGCCAGGAGCAGTGTCCCAGCAGCGACGGACGGACGCCTATCCATGCCGGACCGACGTCCATGCACACTGGCAGCCGGCACTCTCTCACAGATTCGTGAGACGACTGGCGCCTTGCGCTGAGGCGGCTGGCAGCAACGCAATTGCAGCATGAAGGAATGACGCGTTCTCAGGATTCGGGCCTATTCACGAGGCAGCCATCACTGTCTGCAGTCGACGGGGCTCGGATGCGCCACACCCGGTACGAGAGCGATGCCTCCGCGCACGACGGCCCCCTCACCTCGCCAATTCGGCGGCCACAGAGCTCCTCCGGGTGCCGCGGCGTCGGCGCCGCAGGATGCACCCGGAGCCGGCAAAGGTGAGGCAGCTGAGCGCGAGCCAGAAGAGGAGCAGGCCGCCGTGCGGCGGTCGGTGCGCCGTGTCGGCCGCGCGGTCGCCGGCGTCGGCGCCGGGGCCGGGGCGCCCGAGCTGGCGCCGGCGGGCCGCCATGGCCGGCGCGCGGGCGCCGGGGCGGCGGCCGCGGCTCCTGTCTGCTACCGCATGCGTCGATCTGTCCCCTCAGCGGTCCCAAGCGCTCGCTTTGCTCCGCCGAGCCGGTCGCGGCCTTGCAGCAGCCTCTGGCCTTGCCCAGCGCAGCGGGGTAAGGGACCCTAGCCTCTCTGATTTGCGGCTGCTTAGCAGGGGTTACTGAGTAATTTGTAGCTGCTTTCTTTCTTTGTGTGCTTTGGTTTCTTAGCGCTTCCTCTGGCTTCCTCTGGCCCCCTTCTCGTTCTTTGTTCATTCTTTTTTGGGCTGGCTTGTCCAGCCCCTACCCTCAATGGGCGAGCCCTTTCTTCGGTAGACTTTCCTGCAGCCGGGTCGCTGGCGCAAGTGTATCGCATGCGCTTGGCCGTCTCGCTGCAGAGGTCCATGGCCCGTGCGCTGCACCTTCGTGCCGGGAGAGCCCTCGCTGCTGCCTCTGGCTCTGTCCAGGGGACCCACTTCCAGGACCCTAGCCCTCTCTGATTTGCGGCTGCTTAGCAGGGGTTACTGAGTAATTTGTAGCTGCTTTCTTTCTTTGTGTGCTTTGGTTTCTTAGCGCTTCCTCTGGCTTCCTCTGGCCCCCTTATCGTTCTTTGTTCATTCTTTTTTGGGCTGGCTTGTCCAGCCCCTATCCTCAATGGGCGAGCCCTTTCAATTCAAATTTCTTCGGCTCCTCCCCCTCACCTCACCTGCCCTCCGACTGCTGACACGGGGTTCACCAAGAAGAAAGGGCTCGCCCATTGAGGATAGGGGCTGGACAAGCCAGCCCAAAAAAGAATGAACAAAGAACGAGAAGGGGGCCAGAGGAAGCCAGAGGAAGCGCTAAGAAACCAAAGCAGACAAAGAAAGAAAGCAGCTACAAATCACTCAGTAACCCCTGCTAAGCAGCCGCAAATCAGAGAGGCTAGGGTCCTGGAAGTGGGTCCCCTGGGGTTCACCAAGAGTAGCCTGTGGCTCCGTAGTACAGTCAGAGCTCGTAGTACAGTCACGTACACCCTCTGCATGCACCTGGCTGGCTTTTCACAGCCGCTCTTCCCGGCTCAGCAGCCGCATACTCCTCACAGCCTCTCCTCCGTTGCGGGCTTGCACAGCCGGGCTGCTCTTCCTCCAAAGCTGGAGCACCGATGTCAACTGTGCCTGGCTGGGCACCGTCCAGAGCGGAGCGTGAAACGGAGAGGCATTTTAAGGACCAACCCCCAGGAGACCATTGCTATCCATGGGCTGTAACTTTCACTGGCTACGGCAGGAAATGGTCCTCCCTCATTCAGCAACTGGCCAGACTGGTTGACGCACATCGTGGCAGTCGGTCGGGCGTCTTAAGGAGCACTGGCATTTCACAGGTATAACTTTGCATACTACAGAATGCGGCTCTCGCTTAGTTTGCAGCCCTCGCAAGGTCTGGCTGTTCATTAGTGTGCTGGGCGCGCTCTAAGTCAGGCCACCGGCTTCCGTGCCGGCTCCCCAGATTAGCTTGTCGATATGTATGTGCTTACCCGTGGGTACTATCGTCACACTGTTACCTTAATCACCTCAGCATAGGGCTTCGTTTCACGGAGCCCCTTTCTTTTGCACTAATTTTTGCCTGAAGAATGTCTTGGCTTGGCTTGGCCACCCTTTCACTTCATGCTCACCGCGCGCCTTCTCCCTCCCCTCAAGAAGTTGCTCAAGTACAAGGACCAGCCGGCGGGTGATATCTTTCACCCCCTGGCCATGGACATCCATGGGTGTTACGGGGGTCGGTGGTCCTCGTTACTTTCGCTGCTGGCCTCTCAAGCTGACCAGCGGCACCGGGAACAGGGTGCAGCCCTTCCCGGTGCCTCGGTGCCTTTGGATCTTATGTCCTGCTACCGAATGCGTTTGTCTATGTGCCTACAGCGGTGTCAGGCGATTGGTTTGCATTGCCGGGCTGGTCGCGCCCTTGCAGCAGCCTCTGGTTAGCGCAGCGAGGTTGCTCTTCCTCCCCTCAGCTCATCTGACTTCCTACTGCTGACACGGGGGTATTGAGGGCGCCCTGTCTGCCTCGCCTTTGGCTCCGTCATTAACACCTGTATGCATCTGGCTGGCAGTTTACAGCCGATTCTTTAATATCAGCAGCCGCATTTCCCTCAAGAAGCTCATCTTTCTGGCTACCTACTCTTGTCTTGGGAGCGGACAGGAACACACGACCTGCTGTGGAATGCAATGTTTGGCATCTTCGTCGAGGCGGTTTATACGGTGGCGCTCGAGAATACCAGCATCATGCCTCCGACCGCTGGGGCGGATGGCTGCATCCACACCCGGCGCGCCGATCTCGTCGCCAGCGCGTTCGGCGGGGGGCCTCGGCTCATCGCCGACATTGTCACGACTGACTGCTTTGTTACCAGCAGCGCCGAACGCTCGTCGGAGGAGGCGGGCTACGCAGTCTGCCAAGCGGCGGGCGCAAAGGAACGGAAATACTCGGACCACTCGGTGGGAGACGAGTTTGTTCCACTGGCAGTCGACGTGCACGGAGCTTTTGGCACAAAATGGCTTGACTTGCTTCACCGCCTTGCGCGGCGTGCAGCGGCCCGCCACCTCGGGCAGCAGGGCGAGCAGCCCGGCTTCAATGTCGCCGGGTCCCTCGCTCAGGTCTTCCGAATGCGTTTGGCCATCTCGATGCAGCGGTCCCTTGCCTTCGCGGTTCACTTGCGTGCAGGCCGAGCTTTGGCGGCGGCCTCCGGCTTCCGTCAGGGCGACGTCTTTCGGCCGGCTAGCTACTCAGACTTGCATCTCCTGACGAGAGGTTACTGAGCGTTCCCTGGCTGATGTCTTAGTCCTGGTCCTTCGCACTCCGGCTCCTCCAGACCTTGTCCATTCCTTTGGGCTGGCCTTTCCCAGCCACCAGTCAACCTGGCCGCACTTTCTTTCTGACTTCCTACTCTTGTCTGACACGGGCGTGCAAAAGAGCGCCAGTGTTTGCCTAGCAAACGCCGGTATACGAGTCCCTTCGACTCACAGACAGCCTATTTCGCACAGCGCTCCACCACCACCTCGGCCTCCCCCCCCCATGCTTGGCTGGCATCCGCCAGTGCGAGTGTGGCCACATTGCCGATGGCAAGCTCGATCTAGCTGCTCATATGCTGAGATGTATTGAGGGGGGTTAGCGCATTGCCTCCCACGACTTACTCAGGGACACTATGTTTAAATTTGTGCGAGAGGCGGGGAATTGTCCGGCGATGGAGGTGTCTGGCATCATGCCAATCTCCTCAAGGCGCGGCGAGCCATATGTGCGGCGTCTGGACGTGGTCGCCACCCTCCGGGACGGTGGGTCTCGTCTGCTCCTGGACGTGGTACTGATCGGCGCGTACAAGGCTGGCGCACCCACGTCAACCGTGTCTGGCTGGGCCACGTCCAGCGCGGAGCGCAAGAAGGAGCGGCACTACCAGGACCATCCCCGAGGGGACCATCTTTATCCGTGTGCCATGGATTTCTACGGAGGCTACGGCGTAAAATGGTCCTCCCTGATCCAGCATCTGGCCCGGCTGGTTGATGCGCGTCGTCGATGTCGGGGGGGCAGCTTCAGCCACTACAGCATTCCGCAGGCCTTAGATGCATACTATAGAATGCGGCTCTCACTTAGTTTGCAGCGCTCGCAAGCATTGGCTCTTCATCAACGTGCAGGGCGCGCTTTAAGTCAGGCCTCCGGCTTTCGTGGCGGCGCTCCAGATCCCCAAGTTAGCTAGTCGGATTGGGTTGTGCTGACCCGTGGGTACTGATGTGACCTTAGGCACCTTAACTTCGGTTTCCGTATTTACCTGTTCAGTTTGCCCTAGACTCTGCCTGAACAATGTGTCGGCCTCCATTTCGTTTCATGCGCCCCGCGCGCCTACTGTCGCCTATCCCGTGGCTCCGCTGATGCCGTCGTGAACACCCTCACTTCCCGTGAGCTCTTCCAATGGGCGGCAGGCTGAAGACAAGCCAGCCCGCGAGGGAGTGACAAGGTCCGGCCTGCAGCTCAAAGCACAAGCGGCTGCTGATATTTAAAAATCGGCTGTAAACTGCCAGCCAGATGCATACAGGTTTACTGAAAGCTGTCTCCTCCCCCCGAAGGCCTGCCCGCCGCGCGCCGCGGCGGCATGCGCGCCAGCCTGCGCCCGCCCGCCGCCCTTGTCGCCCGGCGGCTGGCCCGGCGGCTTGTGAGTGCCCGCCGGCTCGCCGCCGCCGCCGCGCTGCGCCGAGGCCGCTCCTAGCAGTCCTGACCATCCACGCCCCTGGCCCCTGCTGACGCCGCACATTAGGTGGGCGATGCACTGCTTCCGGCACAAGACCAGGAAGCCGAGCTTCCAGGAGGTGCGGATCAGGAACCCCTCACATTGCCCACTCCCGAGGCCCCCAGCCCCGGGCATCGAGCAGCGGGGGTTTGCCAGGCTTGGCGCTGACGGGCGAGCCGCGAGGCATGCCCTGTGCGGTCTGTCAGAGCCCCGACCACACCCGTGACCTCACCACCAGACACCGCCCTGCCTGAGACCGCCTTGGCAAGGGCCATGCACTACGTTCCTCATCGCGCGTCCTTGACGCTGGACTACAGCCTCCAGAGAGCCAGCAGTGTTTCGCACGATCAGCGCCCCTCTCGTCCTTGTCAGCCGTCCTCCGGCACTGCTTGGCTGTGCACTGACGAGCTCCGGTAGGGACGCTGAGATGCTCAAAGGGTGGGGGGCTGTGCGTGGCACCTCGACACTTCAACAGCCGGCCGAGCTGCAGGCTTGGTCGCACAACTTGTTCGAGAAGCGGTGCCACCAAGCTGTGAGGTTGCGGGCATTGCTCAGGGATGTCAGCACAGCTCCAGAGACAGATGAGGCATGCAAAAACTGGTCCGGAACACTGATCTCCTTCGCCTTTTGACTTGCATACCTTGTGCGTCTGGCGCAGAAATTCTATGTAGCGGCTGGCTGGAATGTCCTTGCCACCGCCGGGTGCCTCGCCTCTCCAGAGAAAGTCTTCCTGCTCTGGCTGCTCCCGATGTTGCTCCTGACGATCGCGTTCTGCAGCCTCGGCTTCTTGTCACCTCCAATCAGAGTCCTCCAGTGGACGTCTCCGTCTTTCGGGAGGGCCAGCAGACCTCCCTCGTCTCGGCAGTCCAGATGCAGATACCCTCTTGACGGCACACAGATTCCCGACCTCACACAGAGATCAGTCACACTGTCACACAGACAGCTGAGGCTCCGCTCTCACGCTTGTCGGCCTTACACAGAGATCAGGCACACTGTCACACAGACAGCACAGGCACCTCCTGGCCGCACGCAGAGCCGCACCCTTGGTGGGTGGCAGCCACAGCTAGGGCGCACAGAGCAGCGCCATGGCCCCGGGAATCAGACCGATGTGCTGGGTATATCCCTTTCTTAGGGAGACTGTTCCATTTCAACAGGCCGAGTCGGCTCCCAAGCCGACCCGCTGATTCACCACATCACTACATTCAACATTTAGGTGGCCGCCAGATGCTTGCCAATGACCTCAGCGGCTCTGAGCGACACCTCTGCAGTGGCAGAAGGAATACGAGCTGGAATTAAAGTGCCAGCTGTGCAGCTGAGCAGGCGCTGCCAACGCTGTGACTGACACCTGTGTGACATGTACAATAGGCAGATCCTGCCACACTCAGGTGCAAGTTCGTAGTCAAGGAGGCAGGTTTCTCATACGCACTGCAGAGGCTGGTTGCTGCTGGTTCTGCTGCACGCCATGTGCCCCTGCCGTGAACGCACCTCTTTTGCAATGCTGTGATAACGCCCGCACTCCTCAAGCTGGCAGACCTAGGCCTCGCTCTGTAATGAAGTGCCACCAGTTATGCTGGCTTTCAGCCACAAACCAGCAGGACTGCATGGCGATGTAAGTTTGATGGGGGCGCAATTTTTATCAACAGGTGCCCACCATTGTGCAGCACAGATTATTTTCAGTGCTTAGATAAGTATAAGTTGCTGTTTCTGCGATCCGGCTGCTCGTGGAGGAAAGAAGTCCACGCCGCTGCCAGGGCACAGCAAGGGCCCCCGGCAGAAATTGGAAGGCAATGTGATAGCCAAAGCTGCGCTTTTGAGGGTCTACCTTGACACCCCACTGTTTAGCCGGGCACTGATAGCAGTAAAGCAGCTGGCCCAGAGGTGCCATGCTAGTCATGGTAAATGCCTAGTGCGAGCTCCTAGGGTACAAAAGAGCAAAGCAGGCCTGGGCATCTAAAGCAGCAAACATTTGGCCCCGTCTGCCAGCGTGATGGCACCACTAAGTGCACTGTCTTGGGGCACAATCTATAATCTCTGGCCAGTCGCCTGAGTCCACCAATGGTGGAAGCTAAGCTGTAGCCGTGGTCGTATAGGGCGATTCCTGGGTAGGGTGGTTCAATACGTTGTTGCCACCGTGGTGGGAGACGTCATAGCCATACCAGCCAACCACGCCAGACACGCCCTTGCTCGATGGGTCGACATCACCATCGCCAAACATGGCGTATGCCTCCTCGCCGTGCGCTGCCTCGTCTCCAATCTGGTCGATGACGCCCCAGTGAGCATCACGAAGCAGTGAGGATGGTGTTATTGCCGATAAATGCGTTCGAAAGTGATGCTGAGGGGCGCACTCACCCAAGGCCCTGTAGCAAGTATTGCTGACATGACACACTACTCGACATGGCCGCTGGACACGATCCTGGGGAGGCAAGGGGCTGACCTGCAAATGTTCCTCGCTCATGCGCAACGGCACGACGAGTTTGATGGCAAACATGATAATGCTGGTCACGACAATATTCCAGCCAATGATGAAGAGTGCGCCAACAATCTGCTTTCCGAACTGGCTCCCGCTGCCATAGAACGCGCCCTTGGTACCAGGAGCAAGCGCAAAGGCTGCGTGCACGGACATGTTCAGAAGTAATAGTGAGAAGGGGGGCCGGGGGGGTTTGGCCAAGGGGTGGTGCGCATCGGTGATGTTGCTCGGCTGGCGGCCAGTGTGTCAGTGTGATGCTCACCAACACACAGCTCTTCGACTGCAAAAAGGCCAGTGAGGCACCCGCCAAGGAGGCCAGCAACGCCGTGCGTGTGAAGGAGGCCAAGAGTGTCATCAACGAGCAGGAAAAGAGACAACTTCTTGCCGAGCACCATCATGGTGAACCATGGGATGGTGCCGGACAGGAAGCCATAGCACATTGCTCCCCAGCCGTGAATAAAGCCTGCTGGATGCCAAGGGGCATGTGAGTGCTCGTGGACCATGCAAGAAAGCAGGGTCGCGCCAAGATAGCCAGCAGACGAGTGGGGCGAGGCACAGCATGAGGTGGGTATGGTGGAAGAACTGGGGCCACTTGGAGGGGAGGGAGGGAGGGGAGAGAGGGAGGGAGAGAGGCAACCATGAGGCAAGGAGATGGGAGCGAAAGCCACGTGGAGAGACATGGGAGATGGACAAGCAGGATCCATGAGTTGACTGAAGAGTTGCAGAAAGTGAACGGCAGAGGTGGCAGGTGAGGAAGGAAGAGGAGGTCAAGGGCAGAGGGATGAGGTAGAGAGGGGATGGAGAAAAAGGGGGAGAGAAACACGGGGAAGAGCCAGAGGCCACAGAAGCGCGAGACTCGGGGAAGCACAAGGATGGGAGGGTTTGCGTGGCATGCAGGTTTGCCAGGAAAACGCACCGGCGCCTGGTGTGATGACGACAAGGCCAGTAATGAGGCCCTGCACAGCACCAATGACGGACGGCTTGCCAAAGTAGAGGATGTCACAGGCGGTCCAGGTGAGGATGGAGAAGGCACACGCAATGTTGGTGTTGAGGACCGCCACAGCCGCAATCTGCGGCGTCAGAGGACATGTGCTGCGTGTGTCAGCGCCTGCTGCATCCTAGAGGACTTTTTGGAGGACGTGTGCGTCCAAAACTCCAGGCAATGGTGCCAAGGTGACAGGAGTGGAAACAGGCATCTCACAGCATTGGCGGCGTATGGGGCACCGCCGTTGAAGCCGTTCCAGCCGAGCCAGAGCATGCCGGCGCCAGCAAGCACCAAGAGAATGTTGTTGGGCGGGAAGCGCTCACGGTCACGAGCCAGCCGTGGCCCCACCTGAGCATTGATAGGCGGTTGCAAGTAGGAAGATCAGGCAACTACACGAATGAACGGGAATGGGTGCTCCTCCCCGGCTCAAGAAGCCAAGAGATGGCACTAGTATGCGGCTGGCGCAGTGCACCTCCGCATGCCATGCTGGATCGCTGGTATGATAGATGAGCAGGAGAAGCAGATGCAGGTGACGAGCATGCCCCGACGATCGGGAGGAAGAGAGTGGGGCCTTTGCGAGCGAGAGGTGGGTTCGTCCTCGGCCCGAGTGGGGTGTCGCTCTCGAAGTGCACAGCAGCGACTGCGTCAATATCTCTGGTGACTGCTCAGCACCACCTGCGATCGGAGGAGGGGGGGAGGCAGAAGGGGGAGGGAGGGTAGGCGGAGGGGGAGAGAAGATCGAGGAGGGCGAGCGAGCTCACCCAGGCGGCGGCCGTGAAGCCGGCATAGCCGGCTGAGACGTGGATGACGTAGCCACCGGCCCAGTCGAGGACGCCCCACTTGAAGAGGAAGCCGCCGCCCCAGATGCTGAAGGCGCCGATGGTGTACGAGAAGGTGAACCAGAGCGGCACAAAGATCATCCAGGCGAGGAAGTTCATGCGGCCGAGCAGCGCGCCGGCGATGAGGATGAGCGTGATGGCGGCGAAGACGAACTGGAAGTAGATCTGCGTCGCCTGGGGGTACGCGGCGGTGATGTTGGCGGCGGGGAGGTAGGCCTGGGACATGTAGTAGCTGGCGCCGACGGCGGGCCCGGGCCTGCCCCACAGCGGGAACCACTGGTTGCCGAAGGCGAACTTGTAGCCCCAGCCCACCCAGCAGATGAGCACGGCGGAGAAGGCGTAGAGGACCATGAAGGCGGAGTTGACGGCCCACTTCTTCTTCACCACGCCGCCGTACAGGATCATGAGGCCCGGGATGGACTGCAGGCCCACGAGCGTCGCGGCGGTGAGCTGCCACGCGTTGTCCCCGCGGTCCAGGTAGTCGTCCGACATGGCGGCGGCGGAGGGCTGGAAGGGGGCTGGCTGGCTGGCGAGCTGCCCGAGGGAGGGGCCGGGGAGCTGTGGCGCGGGCGGGCGGCGCGGGCGCGGGAGGGGGGCCGCGGGCGCTGGTGCCGACGGACGAGCCACCGTGGGCTGAAGGGGGG
>WELB01000133.1:57903-69467 GCA_009602725.1 Spirogloea muscicola
CCTTCGCCGCCGGCGACGCGGCGCGCGGCGGCGGCGGGAGCACGCCGCGGCTGCCGTCGTCGCAGTACCGCGGCGTCAAGCTCAACGGGCGGCGGTGGGGCGCGCAGCTGCACCGCCACAAGGTCCCCGTCTGGCTCGGCACGTACGCCACCGAGGAGGAGGCGGCGCGCGCCTACGACCGCGCCGCGCTCAAGTTCTTCGGCGATGCCGCCGTGACCAACTTCACAGCTCCGCGGGGCAGCGACCCTGAGGCCGCCTTCCTGCGCGCGCTTTCGAGAGAGCAGGTGGACACCTGCTGCAGCCACAGCCACCGCCGCCGTGATTGTGGGCAGGCCAGCACTGGGCATGGCTGGTATCGCACAGCGATTGTCTGGTTTGCGAAATCAGCTCCGTGCCGCTTGACCAATGCTTGACTTTGTCGATCTGACTCTCATCCCCAGCCCTTGCTACTCGGTCCTTAACCCTCTTGCCTTGAACTCCGACCCTCATCTTCGACTTGGTCCCTGTTGTTGAGCTCCCTCGCGGTGCTCACAGCTGGTGGGCTTACTGCGGAGCAAGAACTACGACAAGGAGCTGAGGCGGAGCTGAGAATGCTGAGAATTGCCTTCCACAGCTCGACCTCTGCGCTGCCAAGCCTGGCATGGTTAGCCACCCCGCTAAATGACAGCCTCTCGCCCGTGGCCACCTCGTCTTGCCTTTCTAACACGGGGTGCCCAAGGCTCCCCCAGAAACCTTGCTTACAACGCAGTGGCAACATCGTTGCAGCTGCTTCGCTCTCACAGCCTTGGCTGTCACACAAGCTGTGGGCTTTAGGGGGTCTGTGGCGGTTGCTCTGCTTACATAGGCTTACTTGCTTGATGAAGCTAGCCCAAGCTGGGGGAGCAGTTGTGTTAGACTACTGCTGTGAGCCGCTTAAGCGCACGTGCCATACTCTTGGCGCAAGGCTCTCCATCTGTTGCACATCATGAGCAACCTCGCTCTTGAGTCCGGATCTTCAGTCAGCACAGGGGCTCTCCTGCAGAGTCAGAAGGACCTCCTGCAGCATTGAGACTTCCACGGTTGCGCATCAGTTGATGCCTGTCTTAGAAACCCTCTAAGCAATAACCGTGCCACTGGCCACATGCGCAGACGTTGGTGTTTGAAGACGAGGATGGCGTGGCATGGCAGTTTCTGTATGCGTACCGCACAAGCAGCCAGACATTTGTGCTGACACGCGGCTGGGGGCGATTTGTGGACGAGCGCCTCCTGGAGGAGGGAGACATCGTTTACTTCGAGCGTGGCGAGCACAACAGCCTCTTTATTGGTATGACTGCGCCCCTGCTTGTTGCTCATGCTGCCCATTGCCACTCAATATTTATGTTAGGGCCTGCCACGCTGGTGTGGATCATCTGCAACAATTCAGTCTGGAGCGCCCAGATCAGAGTGGCAAGTTGTTATTGAACATCATGCGCTGTCGCATGTGCTGTTGCTGACATTCAGAAGCAATCATGCATGGCTTTGCTTGCCACTCTTGAGCAGGCATCATAAAGGCAGAGGTGGAGACTCCAGTAGGGGAGGACTTCTGCTGCAGCAGAGCTGTGGGTGTCAACAGCTCCTTAGTTGGCCTGCCACAAGCCATGCCCTTCGCAGGCTTGGGCAAAGAGGCGCTTGGCAGCCTGAGCATGCCGTATGGCGTCACTGCTTCCCCCTCGGTGGCAACTTCACAAGGCTAGAAGATCAGGTATGCGATTCCGTTTCTGCATTCCTACCTTTGCGTCCCTACTCCTCTCCCACTTACACATCCCTTCTGAACTCTGCCCCTCTACCGTCACACATATATCGTACTCGTCTCGACCCCTCCTGACACCACAAGGAGTCAATCCATAAAGACAACATCTGGTTTACTTCGCCTAACTATCTTCTAGGTCTATCCACACGAGCATTTGTTCTTCCTGCCATCTATGATCTACATTGAGCTCTATGGGAAACTCTACAACGCCAATAGTTCATGTCTTCTCGAGGACATGCAGCTAGCTACACTGGCAGCACCTGCGCGACGATACAGACTGCGCGCATGTGATGATACTAGCAGCTCTGCTTGACTGAAGCAGAAGCTCCTCGTGCAAGGTAACCGCGAAGTTGCTGCGGTAGATGGAGACTGAGGAGGACTGCTAGCAATAGGTCGCCCATTGGAAGCAGCAACTACCAAGAAGGTGTTGCTCACCAGATTCTGCACCTAAAGTTTCCGCAGTAGAATGCAGAAAAAGAATGGGGTGACTAAACGAGCCGAGGATGCTCTCAGCCGAAAGGGCTCGGTGTGGAAGGACCAAGACATCGCTCAGCCAGCAGAATGGGCTGGTGGCTCGCTCTGGTCACCCTTTCGCCTGATCAGGCCGCTCGCTCCCATGGGCGAGTAACACCCGCTTGGCAGCCTCGTATACCGCAAAGCTGAGAGCTGTCAGTGGCACAATCTGGAACCAACAGCACACTTTGACGCAGTCACGATCATGCAAGCGCCCATGCTTGACCACTGAGCATTTCCACCAAGTAGGAGGAGCCGTGTTGCTCGGAGTGCCGGTGACACCCCAACCCGTGCTCAAAGTACTGGCAACAACATTTTGATACTTGAGTCTCACTTAGTCATGATTCAATTCAGCTGATTGATCGACTCCATGTCAGGCCATGAATGTGCTCAGGAGGTGCACAAGATGGCCGCGGCTTGCCTGGAGCATCTGAGCAGAGAGGCCGCGGTAGAGGCCGCGCACGCCCTCCTCTCGTACAACGCCACGGAGCGCACCGCCCAGCGTGCGGTACGAGGAACGGGCCGCCACATCCCCAGCAGCGGAGCCAGGCAGGCCACTGAAGCTCAACCGCTTGCGCGCCACCTCTAGCGGGTACACCAGCGCACTGCCATGTAATATCCACCACCGTCAGGTCGCGGGCGCAACAAGGTAAGACCCTATCAGCCAGCACCACACAGCCATGTGGATCCACGGCTTGGGTGGTGCTCGGACCTCGAGCTGGCGCCAGCGCCAGCGCCGGCAGCCAGCGTGCGCATCGTTCCGATGTCGTCCCGTTGCAGCTGTCGCCGCCAGGCACTCACTAGGGTATCGTAGACTAGGAAGCTCGCCGCCGCACCGGGCACGACACCTGCAAGCGCAGGCGTGATGCCGCGGTACAGTCCCGGCACACCCTCCTCCCGCAGCACGCGCTTGACTGCCTCCACCATGCCGCCGTACTTGTCCTTCTGCAGCAGCCAACATCGGCCACATGGTGACCGCCGTAGCGTGCCCTTGACCCTAAACCAGTCAATAACGTACGCTGCCTGCCACGTCGGCTGTGCCGCCCAAATGCCAGGTGTGTCATCAAACCCTTGATCCTTCAGCTAAAACCTGACCCCTTTAACCCTACCACCCATCCATAAATCTTAAACCCTGTCACTAACAGCATGGTGCGAGGTGGCAAGGTATTAGAGCTCACAGCAAGTGTTATTTTGTCGAGAAGGACTTCGAAGGGGTAGCTCGCGAGAGTGGACACGATGCCTGCAGCAGCGCCCGCCAGCGAGGAGACCTCGGCATCGTGCGGCAGCGGCAGGATGCGAGGGTCGGCGCCGAGGCCTTTTTCCGCGCGCCGCCGCACTGCCTCATACGTCACAAACTGCCGTGCCACAGCCGCAGTTGGGGCCTCGTCAGAGATGTCAATGTCTAGAAGCTGCTTGATAGCCACAGGTGAGCTGTGCAACGGAGCAGCTGCGTAGCCCGCTTGCGAGGGCGTGCGCACGGCACCTGGGCGCCTTTGCTGAGGGCAGCCCGCACAATGCCGACGCGCAGGTCGACGCTGGCCACGCGCCCCTGCTGGCCGCGCTTCAGCAGGGTGCCCAGGACCTCGGCGGCAGTCCCGCCGCCCGCTCTGGCGACAGCGCGCGCGCGCAGGATCTCCAGCGGGTTCACCAGCGCGCCCGCCACGCCGCCGGCCAGCACGCCGCAGAGCAGCTGCGCCGGGTACGCCAACGGCTCAGAGCCAGGCCAGCGCTGATGCTGTGGCCGCTGCCGGCTGCGCCCCAAGGAGCGCTGCTGTGCGCTGCGCCGAGCCCGCTGGGAGTGGCAGCTGCTACGGCCGCGGGCGACGAGGCGGCACCGGCGCTCGCCTGTTTGAGGATCAGGCTGTCGACATGGCCGACCGCCGGCAGGTGCACGTCGGGCAGCGGTATGCGTGGCGCAGCGGCGGCGCCAGAGTCGCTGTCCTCCGCGCCCTGACATCAGCTCGATCTTTGCCGCCGCAGCCTGCCGTGAGCGCCGCTGCCGAGCTGGCGCAGGCATGGCCGCGGGCGGGGGGCCGTGGCTGCGGCGGCCGCTGACCATCTCCGGCGGACCTCGGCCGCGCGCAGCGCCGCCGGCTNGGCGGGGAGCAGCGGCGAGCGGAGGTGGCGGCGAGGGCCGCGTGCCAAGTCAGCCGCCGGCCACGCCAGCGTCCGTCTGCAGCTTTCGCTTGGTACTCCCCTTGTGGTGTTGGCGCCTGTCGGCCCTTTGCGCTCTCTTGCGGCTCGCTGTGCTTGGCCACCTCAGGCCCTCCACCACTCACTGTCGGATCACAGCGTAAAGCCAGCAAGCTGCAATCCCGAGCACCAGACCCGGGCCTGGCTCACGCGGCAGCGCGCCGCCGCTGGAGTCTGCGCTCCAGGCCCCGCGC
The DNA here is from genome assembly GCA_009602725.1 of Spirogloea muscicola. Lineage (NCBI taxonomy): Eukaryota > Viridiplantae > Streptophyta > Zygnematophyceae > Spirogloeales > Spirogloeaceae > Spirogloea > Spirogloea muscicola. The sequence continues at coordinate 62,572 of WELB01000133.1, forward strand.
TCGGCTGCAGTGCGCCTCTCCTTGGCAGGCCACCGGCTTCCGTGGCGGCGCTTCGGCTCCCCAAGTTAGCTGGCCGAACTCGTATGTGCTCATCCGTGGGTACTACCGTCACCCTGTCACCTCTGCCACCTTAGCACAGGGCTTCATCTCATGTAGCCCCAATCTTTGCACAAGAATGCTGCCTGAACAGTGTATCAGCTTGCATTGGCCACCCTCACATTTCATGCGCACCGCGCGCCTCCACTACTGTCGGGTTTATTGAGCACCCATGCATCGTAGCCACTTGCATAGGTGAGTGCTTTTGCACCTTCCAGCCCCTTCGGACCTTGTCCACTCCTCTTAGGGCTGGCCTCTCATAGCCATTGCCCCATTCTGGAAAAGCTTTTATCTTGGGCTGGCTCTCAAAGCTGTCGCAAGATTGTGCAGGAAGACGAAAACGTAAGCTCTTGCAGAAAGGGGGGAGGGCCGGCCCGAAAAGAAGACAAGCTGCAACAGCTTTTCCAACAGTTGCCTCCACCCCTTTTGCCCTTACCCTGCTTGCGCCCGCGCGGCCCGTTTGACCTCAGCAGTCTCCACCCCCTGCCGCTCTCGGGCAAATCATCCACACGGAAGCTTGCCTGCAGCATGTACCATCGAGGCACAGAAGGTAGAAGTACATCAAGGATGACCTTCCAGGCTTCCCTTGGCTTCTCGGTTCATGGCCACTTCTACAAGGTGTCTTCTCAACTACCTCCTCTGGAGATGTGCTCGCTGTTGTATGCCCACATATCAGCACTCAGGCTATTGATTGTCACATCCTGATGTGTAGAGTATCGCATGCGCTTTCATAAAATGCAGTGTCCTCTGGAAATACAACACTGACCCCTCACCAATTCCACCAACATGCATCATGCAATGTACCAATCATATTCTGGCTCTACGGCAATGCTACTACTGCTTCTCCGATGATTGCATCAAGGCTCACTTCACTATCTTTGCATGCATTTGGCTGGCGTCCACAGCCACTTTGCAAATGTGTCGGAGGGAGGGCTTGCCAGCTCAGCTATTGCTTGGCTCTTTGCCAGCGATGTGAGGGCCACACATGTGAGCGTGAGCCAACCGCATGTTCTGCTGATATACTCTGTGAGAGCTTCATTGATTCAATATCAGGAGCACGTCGTGACCAACTCGCTCGAAGAGTATTCCATGGCAAAAGCATGGAGTGCCACTAGCAGCGCCAAGCTATAAGTGGCTGCATCTGCGCTGACAAAGGCCTCTGCATGCGAGCATAAGGACTGCACACACTCCCATCTCTGTAGCTGTAAGTGCAGCCACACGAGCTACATGGGCCCGAAACGGAGCACATCAAGATTCGCTGTACTTGACATGAAGGTGGTGGCTCTACACGTCAGCGATGGTGACCTCCACCTCAACGCCCGGCTCGATGCTGATGGATGTAATCTGCTTGACCACCTCCGACGGGCTGTGAAGGTCAATCACCCGCTTGTGCACCCGTAGCTCAAACCGGTCCCAAGTGTTGGTGCCTGCACCAAGAAGCCAAGGCAAAGCCCTACTGAGGATGAAAACACCAAGTGCAGACTCAAGGAAGCCATGGTCGCCCTCGTGAGTCCCTGCTGTCTGCAAGGTTCTGCTTAGGGCTGGGTGGGCTTGCGGCATAGCTGCCTTGACCAGCAGGCGGCTAACGGAAGGAGGAGAAGGTTGAGGATGTGCAGACCTTCGCCGCAGGGTGACTTGCGCGTGGTGATGTGGAGGACCTTGGTGGGCATGCGCACGGGGCCCTTCACCCGCAGCCGCTTGTCCTTGGCGCCCTTCACCAGGTCCGCGCACACTGCCCCAGCCACAGCCACCAGCAGCGCGACCGAGCTACATGAGCTAGCTGCGGCAGTCTGGCAGCGGGCGCCAGTAGTGCGCCGACGCGCGACCAAGCAGCTCCGCGGCACCCGGCAGCCACCCAGCCGCCAGCCGCTGCTCTCGCCGTCATGCCCGTCGTGGGCAGCGACAGCCCGCTCACCTTTCTCGAGGTTCTTGACGTTCTTGGAGGAGAGGGTGATGCGGATGCGGTGCACGGAGTCGGCGCCGCCGCCCTCCTCCAGGCCGGGCTTCCCGCTCTTCCCCGGCGGCACATACGCGCTGGGCTTCATGTCGGACGCCATGGCCTGCGGCTGCTGCAGCACCCGCCCTCAGCCGTCAGCCTCAGGTGCACGGAGAAAGCCTCAGCTGTGCCGCCGCCGCCGTCGGCGGGAAGGCAGCGCAACCGCCTCCGCAAGACAAACACATATGCTCTCGCAGCCCTGGCATTTTCACGTACGGCGGCGCCGGAAGCCCAGTGACGCGCTCAGAAGCGGCGGCGTGTGCGACGGCAACGGCGACGGCGACGGCGACGACGACGGCTGCCGCTGCGGAGACAGCGGGGCCAACGGCGGCGCTGGCGGTGAGGCTCCTCGTCGCTCAGGCAGCGGCGGCGGCTCCGCGGAGCGCGCGGCGGCTGCTCGGCAACGAGGCCGGGCGGGCGGGCAGGCGGCGGGTCAGGGTTTTAGGGTCCTGGCTCTCGCTGGCACGGCCAAGGTCGTCACCCCCACGCAGGGAGACGGCCCTGGCCGGTAGATGGCGCGGCTGTGCACCGTCCGATCGCGTAGATCGGCTTTGCCCATGCGGCCTCCGCAGCGAGAACATCCGCAAGCCGTCCGACTTTCGCATCCACGGCAGCCGGGGGCCACAGATGTCGCCCTGCTTTCTCGCATGTGGACTTGGCTGGCTCCCTTCACGGCCATCGGCCCCTTTCTGAAGTACTTTCTTCTTCTCTCTTGGAAGCGCTGTTGTTTTCATTGCCCGCCCTGGAGGGTGCATTCCACGCACGACAGCAAGAAAAGAAGAAAAGCGCGCAGTGCGCATGCAAATAAAGTTTCAGTAATTCCAGCCAATTCAAACCTTACAAAGAGTCCTGGTAACAAAGAGAAGGCGCGCGGTGCGCTTAAATTAAAAGGGAGGCAAGTCTAGCCTCACAGTTGTCCTGGTAACGGGGCAATGAGTTGCCTAAAGGGGGCACTGATATGCTCTTATGAGCACAAACATTACCAGACAAGCTAAGCTGAGGAGCCAGACCACCACCACGGAAGCCATTAGCCTGGCCTAATGCACGCCCAGCACGCTGCTCTATCGCGAGTGCCTGGGAGCGCTGCAAACTCACTAATAGCCGCATTCTGTAGCAGGCAACAATGGCGTGCAAGCTACCCGCCCGACTACGTCGACGGGCATCAACATGCTGTGCCAGGCGATGGAGGGAAGACCACACTTGGTTATAAAGTGTATCACGGGGCTCTTTTGATTGGGGCGAGGGCTGTCGAAAGCCAGCCCAGAAGAGGGCGTAAGCGCCGATCAATAGTTACCATGTAACTATTGGCACCCGAGCACGCTTGCTCGCAGGCCTCAAGCTTCTCAAGCATAGAAGAGGCCGAAAGCCGGCGCTAACCAACACAGCAGCTATGCCAGTTGACACAGCGAGTGGGAGCTTAGGCACCCCAAGTCAGCAGCCGGAAGGAAAGTAACTTGCAACTGGATAAAAACCAGCTTCTCTAATGCAAGGCAATGAGAAGACCAACTTGACAACATGCTCTGGTCTTCAATGCGCCGACTGAGAAATCGCCCTCAGGCAACCAAGTTCCCACAAGGTGAACGTGCACTGCCAAACCATGTAATCCCATGCTAAGGTGAGAGCTCCTCTAATATTGGATGTGTGCACTTCAGAATGGTTCACAATATATGTGCAGAGGAAGACTCATGAATTTCATGCACTGGCCTCATACTGTGCACTGTTCTCCTCAAACTCGGCCAAGGTGTTTTGTAGGACGGGACAAAAGTGAGCCTCATGACGGAGATTGCGACCCCACAATAGGTGCAGGCTGTCCAAGCTAGGGCAAACGTGTTTGAGATCCACGAGGTTCTTGAGCGAAAGCCTCTGGACAGTGCTCAATCTTAGACAACGAATGGCAGGGAAAGACCACTTGGCAAAGTCGATGCCGCTTGCATGGTGAAATACACCTAGGGCCGCGCACGCCAACGCTGGAAGGGCCTGGGTTACGGAGGCCATGCAACGATGTCAGAGTTCTAAGAGCACTGCCCCTCCGCACAGCATGTTGACCAACTGACGGCATCCAGGACAATGTAGGTAGTCAGGCATGGCACAAGCACCTGCAGCTGGACAACTAATGCAGGAGCAAGTCCGCGGATGTCGCCGTGTGCCACACCGTGAACGATGCCACACTGCAACTCCAAAGCCTGCCAGAGATGATGAGACAAGGCGGTAAGTCACCAACAACACTAAGCATATCCTTTGAGAAATGCATTGAACAGCTCTGCCAATACGTATGGCTCTCTCATCGCTGAAGCCTCTCCATATGTAAGGAGCAAGAGAAAAGAAGTCAAGGAAGAGTTTGTGCAGCAAAGACCTCGATCTGGAGACATGACCTTGCAAGCTCCGCCACTGCGTGTGCTGTAAGCTCACAATTATTGAGTGAAAGTGCTCTCAACGGCGGCGGCCTTTCACCAAGCAAGGCTTGAAGCTCCTATGCATGCCAATCCAAGCCTTCATTCGCCCTTGATAATAATCCATACATGCAGTCTAATAGGCAACCTTAAGCACTAAGGGCCTGTGGGTTCATTGTTGAAAGAGCATAATATATCTCGGATGTGACAGCTGAAAGTTCGGCTTTGAGCTACGAACGTGCAGGTATGCCATGTAAACTAGCAGGGAATAGACGGGAAGTCCTTGCCACGGGGACTTAAGGAGAATCTTGAGCAAATGAATAGTCATGGGGCAGTTCACGTACCCTATCACGGCAGCGCGCAAATTCTCGCCACATAAGTTCCGCCTTCAATGATCTTCGAAAGCTCCTGATCACTCAGCAAAGATAAGATCTATGTTACTGCAAGTTGTTCATGGCTTCAGGCCTCAAGTTGTGGAAAGAGTAAAATGAATCCCTGAGTCCAGCACCTTAACATACAACTAATGCAGGCTCCTCAAAAAGAGGTAGCAACAAAAAGGTCCCTGTCTTGAGCAAGTTCTTCTTACGGCTTTTGCAGTTCGACGACAAGTGTCTCCAATTTGCGTGACCTGCCCACAGCCTGGAGGACCTGCCTCAAGTCCTTGCTGAACATAACGTGCTGACATGCCACAAGAAAGAAGCAGAGTTGCATCAGCCGCGCAGCAGCAGCTGCTTTGAAAGTGGTCTTTGCAGTTGGGCCTCTTGGAAGTTGTACTTGTCTGCAAAGGGATCCTGCTGAACCAGCTTCTGAGGCTGAGCACGACATTGCAAGACTTGCATCGAGCTGACCTGAAGGAGCACGGTCACAGAGGAGAGGTGCCGGTAGAAGCTTGCAATGTTCTCAAAGCCCTTGGCAGTCAGTGACAGACAGGCACACGGGTAGCCTGCTGATGGCGGCGAGCTCCATGTCAGCTGCCCTGCAACCAGGCCTGCCACAGCACACCGCTGTGGAGGAGACACCTTGACTCTGGGGCACACGTGCTGTAGCCGAAGTGTGTGGATGTTCATGCAGCTGCGAAGGACCAGCCTGTGGACACAAGCTCTGTCAGGTTTGGTTTGTCATCAACTATTGTTTTCATCAAGAGCGTCGAGACACTGCGGTGAATGGGTAGTTCGTTTGACTAACTCGGTAGACCTGGCCAACCTATGGCAGGGTACCAGCGGATCTGGCAGCCAAGATGCAGGCTTTGTCGCTCTTCCATGCCTCTTACTATCCTTGGTCGTAGTGTCGACCTAAATTGAAGCTGGAGGAGGAGGGAATCATGACGCACTGGAGAGCATCGTTGTTGATCTGCGACGAGCGTATGTCGACCTCCCCTATGTACCTGAGCTTGCGGTCAAGTATGTGGCCGTTTATGCACAAGTCAGTTACAAGCACAGTGCATACGAGACCTGATACTCGATACTTTGATGGGATGACTGGATGGAAGATTTAGGAACTAGGTGTCGCGACAGGCAAGATGCATATGCAGAAGTTGACTGTGCAAGCAGAGCAAGCATGCCACGCCTTGCCTGGTTACTGCAATGGCGCACCGGCCTGGCGCTTGTCACACCTGCCCGCCGTGAGTGTCGCCCTCAGATTATCTTGCAGGCTGAAGTGCAGCAGCACTGGCTGCATCGGTGACGGCGTCTTGGGAGAGGGATGCTCGTCGGCCAGGCAGCCGCCGCCGCTGGCATCTAGGGAGCTGGCCGAGGCTGTCCGCAGCGCCGAGGCTCCCGAGAGCGGCGGCGGCGGCAGCAGCTGCAGCCGCTGCAGGCTCTGCGGCGTCTTGAAGTGCGCCAGCGGGGAGTGTGCGGTGGGATCGACCCACGCCGCCGGCGTGGGCGTGCGTGGCAGCAGCGGCGCCGCCGTGCACCGGCCTGGGGGCGCGCTCTCGCGCTCCTCGTCGACCGCCAGCGGCCGCAGCTGCCGAGGATCGCTCGCGGCCGCCCTCCACGCTCGGCAAGGAGCTAGCAGTCAGCACCATGACAGATGACAATGACAGCGGTGGTCTGAGCTTCCACAAGGTGCGGCGGACTCGAGGTGGCCGGGAGGCGCTTGCCTGCAGACGCCGGCGGCCGCGAGGACGTCCTGTGCCGTCGGCAGGAACTCCAGGACACGGGGCAGGACGTCGGCAGCGGCGCTCCAGAAGTCTGGGTCCGGCTCATCGGCCGCTGCCGAGCGGGCGACCATGCTGCCGAGCAGCGGCTCGGAGCCTGAGCTCCTGGAGAGGGACCGTCCCGCTGTGCCGAGCCGTTGCTCAGAAGAGCACCTGCGAGGTGCAGGCGCTGGGACTTGTCTGCCTCGCTTCCTCTCCCCCACCCTCCCGGCATCGCCCTCCCCTCTCTCCCGTGACGCTCCCCCCCCCCAGCTCC
>WELB01000133.1:69607-99918 GCA_009602725.1 Spirogloea muscicola
GGCCACTGCTTCAGCACACGAGGCAGCCCCGCCGGGGCGCAGCCCGCCAGCAGCTCCGCGCCCGCGCCCGCGCCCGCGCCCGCGCCCGCCTGCCCGTTGACGCGGGCTCAAGTGCCCCCGCCGCGGGCCCTCTCCCCCCGTCCGGCGCCATGTCGGGCAAGGGCGCCAAGGGCCTGCTGATGGGCAAGTCCGCGGACGCCGGCGACAAGGCCAAGGACAAGAAGAAGCCCGTGTCGCGGTCGTCGCGCGCCGGCCTCCAGTTCCCCGTCGGCCGCATCCACCGCCTCCTCAAGAACCGCGCCTCCGCCAACGGCCGCGTCGGCGCCACCGCAGCCGTCTACAGGTGCCGCTGCCGCAGCCGCCCCTCTCGCTGCTGGCCGCCGTGGCGGGCCTTTCCCAGCCCTCGCCGCGGGTGCGGTGCCGGAGCCCGCTCCAGCACGCCCCTTATTGCCGCGTCGCCTCCACTTCCTTGCCTTTCCCGGCGGCCGCTTCTGTCGGTGCAGCGCCGCCATCCTCGAGTATCTGACCGCCGAGGTGCTGGAGCTCGCCGGCAATGCCTCCAAGGACCTCAAGGTGCGCCTCGTGCAATACGCCAGCGACTGCCCGCCTCCGCCGCCGTAGCTGGGACTGGAGCCTGCGAGTGGCGCTGCCGAGCAGTCCTGACCGCACAGGTGACTGCCGGCCTGGCCTCCGCTTGCTGCTGCTGCAGGTGAAGCGCATCACGCCGCGGCATCTGCAGCTCGCCATCCGCGGAGACGAGGAGCTCGACACGCTGATCAAGGTGTGGGCGACCGTGCCAGTGCTGCTGCACAGGCCAGCCGCAAGCTGCCGGGCTCATCATGCGCCCAACTGTTACTGTGCGTGGCCTGCAGTCCCGACTCGCAGCACTGATCCAGTCTATCCCGTGGTCGCGCGCCTCAGGGCACCATCGCCGGCGGCGGGGTGATCCCGCACATTCACAAGTCGCTAATCAACAAGTCGACCAGCAAGAAGGACTGAGGGCCCGGCAGTGGCGGGCCGGGTCGGTGGTTGTTGCGAGGGGGCCGGCCATAGGGGTGATGAGCGGGCTCGTCAGCACACCTGATCCCCTCCTAGACAGCCTCATGGCTTGATGCAGCCCCTGCCTGCGGGTCGCGCTGGAGGGCCCATGCGCTCCTCGGCGATCAGGGGCAGCGCCATCGCCGCTGCGCAGGCACACTCCAGCTGCTCCCCAGCTTGCAGTGTGCCAGCATACCTCCCTCCCCTGGCTCTTGAGTCCTCTTGCAGCCCACAACGACTAGAAGTGTAGGCGGCCGCCGACCCAGCCTTCTCGTGCTAGCCCTTGTGTCAAGGATGCATGTGTTGTCTGCCATCTCTGTCGGTTGGCTCCCCTTGCCCCTGCTGGCGGCCTGCGGACTGCAACAGCCCCGGCCCATCAGGCAGGAGAGCTAACTGATTCCTTCCTCACGCCAACCCTTCTGAGCCGATTGAAGTCTTGTCTTAGCAAGAGCTACTTTGCTCATTACTGGTGCCCATGCCATTGCTGAGAGAGCTGCAGGAAGAGCCGTGGGATCTGCTGCCACATCCTCCTGTACTATCAGCCAATATAGCAGACACAGCAAGCTTATATGCTGCACTGCACTGCCTGTCACCGTCTTGCGTCACCAGACGAGTCATTCCACACCGATCCCTCTGTCCACCTTGTTCTCCCAGACCTCAAGCTCCATATGTAGCCCTGTGCCTTGCAAAATTTGCCGCTTTATTGTTACACCAATATCGCTAAGGCTCCGGCAGCTCTGTACCCAAGCCACAGGATTTGTATGACCGATACTAGCAGTCTCCCTCATTACAAGTATACGACAGTCGTGTACAACGCCAGCTGCGTTCAATCTTCAGCAGCCAGCCAATATTTCCCACTGCCGGCCTGATATTATCAGCATCTCCCTTTCTTGAACCTTGTAATTGCCTCGCACAAGAGCAGGAATTGGGTGGTGGACATGTCAATGCGGGGCCCATTAATCTCCCTAGATCGCCAGGCATGTTACACGAGTAGATGACATGTCGGAAGTTGCTGAGCCGTGGCAGGCCAACGGCAGGTGCAGAGCTACACTGTGATTGGTCAAAAACATCTCCACTAGTCAATTGCCCAATAGCCTGTCTCCTCAGAGGCAATTAAAGGCTCCGAGAGCCACAAATAGTACCTGGCGGAGGACTACCTGCAGCAGGCGGTCTAGCACTGTACAGCGCTGCTGTTTGAGAATGTGCCCACGTCTACATGGCACTACAACATAGCCTCGCTACTGTTCACAATGCCAAAGTTGAGCGGCTCTGACATCTCAGCCTGTTGCATGATGCACACATGTGAACCGTCAGTATGTTATAGGACTACAGTCAGCAGAACAAGTAAAGGCTGTTAAGTAGTGGTCCACAGGAGCATGGCAAGGAGCCTCGTCATCCTTTCAGCACGCATGATGAAGCCTAAATGAGCGACAAATGAAGCACTTGTGCAAACGCACCTCCAAGAGCTCATCTTCCAGGCCTCGCCGCGTGTTCAGGTGGCGTGGTGACCGGTTGTGCTGCAGTATCCTCACCTTGCCTTCCTGCAGAGGCAATGACATGGCAACCACTCAGGCAAGCACTCAGGCAAGCACTCAGGCACAGCGTGAAAACCTCCATGTTGCTCCTAAGTACGAGCAAAGCTGCAGACATAGGCTTCCACCACCCCACTGCAGTGCACCGGGAACAAAAGCACCGTCGACTTTGCCAGAGCTGAGAGAGGCGCACGGAATGGCTCAATGTCCTGGGACAGGCGGCCAGAATGACGCAGCAAACCCTACCTTTGTCCCATACAAGAGTCCTCCGCCCACCCTTGGATGGAAGCAGGCCACATTGACCTGGAAAAGTGGAGCATTGAAGATCAGCATTCAGCAGCTTCATAGACAACAATGCAGTCTGCTGCACAGAACTGCAGCATCCAGCTGGCCACGGCCCTGCCCTTGACAAGCTTATGCCTGCAGCACAAATTGCAAACATGCGCACCTCATCCTCGGCACTTGGCAGGACCCTCACGAGGGCCATATCTGAGACGCGGTACACCTGCACATGTCATAGAGTGCAAAATATGTCATTTTCCAGTCGAGATTCAGTGCTGCATAGCTCCTACTTGTGGCTTGTTGAGAGCAGGAGGAAGACAAGGGGAGCATGGGCGATCCTGGCCTGCCTGACATTGAAGCTAGCCCCTTTCCTATGTCAAGCTGCTCAACATCAGTGCGCCGTTTTCAGGAACTACATATGGTGTCAATATATTGTCTATACGCTTGAAAGAAGGAGCAGCAAGGCTGCTAGAAAGTTGTGCAAGCACAAGGGCAACATGTTGAAGTAAGGACCTCCAAGATGGTGTAGATGGGAATGATGCTCGTGCCATCAGCTACTAGACTACGGAGGAGGGAGCTATGCCGCCGGCCATATGCCAAAAGGATGTGCGACGAAGAGGGAGAGAACTGCAACATGCACAGCGGCTACAAGCTGATCACAAGGGTCTGCGCGTGCACAAAGATCAGACAGGAAGCCATAGCAAAGAGAGTAACAAGCCCAACAAAACAAGCAGAAGCTGCTGGAACAAGATCAACTCCTGTTGCTCCACCCTATTTCTTTCTCAAAACCAAGAGTGCAGACTACATAGACTACACAACGATTTGAGGCACGTGGTGCCAGCCCTTGGGGACCGGGGTGCACCAATGGCAACTCACTTGGATGGAGGTGAGACAGTGCGCAGCTCGTACGGCTCGAGAGGCCAACACCTGTCCAAAGCTGGTGAAAGAAACACAGAGCAACCTGTGCTCTCATCAACTACGAACAAAAGCGTTGTGCTGCTAGTCCAGAGGCTACACAAGATGATGTTGAGTGCGACATATTGACACGTGAAGGCTTGACTTGAGTGAGTTTGCTCAGTCCTTACGTGCTCTCCTCCAGCGAGTAGACCCGGAGCTCGTAGATGACCTGCTGCGTGTTGGCGGGGTGCTGGGTCGGGGAATGGACCAATTGCGGGCCAGCAGCTGCGGTGGGGGACTGAGCCCCATGCTGCGCCGCTAGCGCCGCCGACGCAAAGCGCAGTGGCTGCCAACCGTCGGGCTCGGACGGCTGCGGAACGCAAGCCACGCAGGCGGCCAGGAAGCGCCCGCACGGCGAGAAGTGCGTCCCCATTTCGCTGCGAGGCACCAACTTGCTCCAACATCATCAAAATGCACTAAGAGGCAATAAGGCACAAGCGACAACTCGATGACGACGATTTGGAGCACAAAGTATCATGTCGTCAACACTATGACCAAGGTTGCTCTCGCAGCAAGAAGAAATGCTCAAATAACTTGCTCAAAGCTGGGCGCGCGCTGACCTGCACAGCACTGCATGGGGGATGATAAGGCGGCACGTGTCAGGGTCCAGTTGGGCGCTCGGCCGCTTGGTGTAGTGCGGCCACAGGCGCAGCTTCACAGTGCATGGCAGCTCGGCGGCTGCTGCTGCTGCCATGGCAGCCTGCGCTGCCGCAGCCTCCGCCGGGCCGATGCTGGGCAGGACGCCCATGCCACCAACAGCACCGCCATTGCCCTGCTGAGCATCCCACCGCAGGGCTTCATTTACTCCAGCAGCAGCGCCAATCTGGGCTCCAATGCCGGCGCCAGCCACGCCCACCATGCCTGCGCCTGCGCTTGCCGCCGCACGGGCTGCTGCCATGGCCGCCGCCATTGCAACCGATGCCACGGACATGGCCGCACTCTGCTGCTCACGCTGCTGCTGCTGCTGCTGCTGCTGCTGCTGCTGTTGTTGCTGCTGCTGCTGGACGTGCGACTGCAAGAGGAGCTGGGCACGCTGCAGCGGTGGCGACGGTGTCAGCGGGCCGTCCTCGCGACCAGAGCCCGGTGGCCGGCTCAAAAGCGCGTCGCGCGGAGCAACTCCATCTCTCTCGCTGGACCTGCCGCCACCGGCATCGGGCTGCTGTTCCGGCAGTGCCGCAACGTACATCTGCGCTGCACTGCCGCCTTGAGACCAGGGCTGGCTGTGGAACCACCCTTGCCAGTACGGGAGCTCCCACCCCGAATATTGCCGAGCCGGTGGCGCAATCGCCAGCTGCTGCTGCTGCTGCCGCTGCAGCATTGGCGCCGCTGGCGGCGCCGCGGCGGCCTGGCTTCCATCGTCGCTGCGCATGCTCACCTCTGCTGCCAAGTCCTGCGTAGTCGCCTGCACCGCCATGGCCTCCATTTCATCAGCGGCGGGGTCACTGCCGCTGCTGTGCCAGGGGCCCCCCACTGGCGGCGTGTCGCGCCGGCTCCACGGTGACAAGGGGCCGACCTCGCGGCCCCCAGCGCCGTCCTCCAGGACCTGCTCAGCATAATCCCATGCCAGCGTCGGGCTCTGTCGTCCAGCTCCGCGCAGCTGCAGGTGGCCTCCGCTGGCGCTGCGTCCGAGGGCATGCAGGTCCGACGGCCCTGCGCCTCCGTTGTCACGGATCATCGCCACACGCTCTGCTGCATCGGAGCTTGCGGCTGGCCCAAGCGTGGCCCTCCGCAGCTGGCGCCGCAGGGCGAGCGCGATCCGCTGCTGCATCCTGGTCAATGCCGTCAGCCTGGGCGACATGAGGTCCATGAGGTCGTCGGCCCCGGGCTCCGTGGCTGGTGGGAGGGGTACAGTGATGCCGAGCCGCCGCGGCTGCGGCGCATAGAGAGGGTATGCTCCAGCTGCCATCGGCTGCTGCTGGCTGCTGCTGTCATGGTTGGCCTGCTGGCGCGGCGCCTCGGCAGCGGCAGTGGCCGCAGCAGGCGCCGGCCCCAAGCTCGGCCACAGCAAGCTCGCAAAGGGAAACAGGGGCGGCGGCGCTGACGGCGGGACCGCTGTCGCGGCAGAGGGCATAGCCGCCACTGCCGGCGAGAAGTGGATGGTCGGTGGCGGGTAGCTGATGTACCCTCGCGATGTCGCGATAGTCGGTGGGCAGTCCGTGGAGTTCAGATCATTAACCTGGCAGCATCATTGCGTGCCTAACGAGGTTGTCAGTCTTTAAACAATTTCACCAGTAGCAAAACCCTTGACCAATCAATCTTACGACCAAATAGATCTACAAGCAGTGCCGTACTGGAGCTCTACTGGACGGAGCTTGCGGGCATAGCGTAGCCAAAAGCCAGCAAGCACAATTAGTCACTCCATGTGCAGAGTCACTAGTACGAAAGCAGGGACCATGAGCCCACCTCCGCGGTCAGGAGCAGCGGACCCCCTTGTGGATGGAAGTGCACTGCTCTCAACGACCGCTTTGTCCGCAGCACAATCACTGGGGTGGCAGCGTCACCCTCCTTTGTGTACTGCCAGATATAGAGCTGCGGCACATGCAATTGGATCTGAGCTTGCCTCCATTGCTCGAAAACAAGAGTCAGCTTGAATGGCAATACGCGCCAACTCAATGATGTCACAGGCCTCTCTATGCCTGGCTGTGATGCGGCCGCGGCATGCTGGCACTCTGTCAAGATACAAGCGTACCTTGTGGCCTGACGCAACGGCGAGGAGATCGCCTTGTGCATGAAAAGCAAGCGAAGCGATGGGGCGGACTGGCAGCGCCAAGCTCACCGAGGGGAGCATCAGATTCTAGACCCTCTCAGAACCTCAACAACATTCAGGAAGTATCTGTTGAGCTAGTGCTGAAACATCCGCGTGAAACAGCAAGCAGCACAAGTGACTTGCTCGAGCTTGTCAATAGAAGGTTAGCCCCAGCACTTACAGAAGTCATTGGAGGCAATGCACTCGGCACTGTTGGCGTCCCACAGCCGCACCTCGTGATCGAGGCTCCCGCTGGCAAGCACCTGCGAGCTCCTCGGGTGGAATCGAACCTGAAAAGAATACCAGGACCACACCTAATGTCAAGTATGGCAATGAGGGCAGAAAGTCCTCCGTAGGTCACCCTCTGCAAATAAGCACGTGTCAAAGGCCACATTGAGGTCACCCACTTCGGGTGCCACCAACCACAGTATCACAGAGGAACTGTCACCACGAAGACCCCTTCCATGAGCACAGCAGGGTCACGTGGTTGTACCAGCTGTGATCTCAGGGCGAGGCAAGCTCTGCGGCTGGGGCTCTCAATTGGCCGGGGGTTGGGAAGGGTGGGCAACAGCTCACCACCCATGGCGTACGCCGGTGGCCAGTGAGGACCTTCAGGCACTGGCCCGTGTGGCAGCAGATTATCTTCACTGTATGGTCGCCACTGCAGGTCGCCCAGCATAAAGCGCCCCAGACACAACAGTCATCACTCTCGGCAAGTGGCCAAGCAGAGTGTCAAAGGAGTAGTGGTGGCAGGAGGTGAGCGGTGTTGCCAGACAGGCTTGCTTGCTCTCATTGCTGTGCATGTTCAAGTCTTCTAGACCACCAACAGATCCATCAACAAGTGCAGATCTAAAATTGACGTCCAAGCCAGGCTGGCCAGTAAAGCCCTGGGTAACAATGTAACCCCACTCAGACTATCAGGGCACATGGACGAGGAAGGCCAAGAGAGCATACTGCGTTGAGGCCAGCGACTCGCCGTCCAGGCTGAATGCCGCTGCAATTGTGGACCGGGGGGCTGGCCGCAACGTGCAGTAGCGTGCAGTGAACCGGCGCAGCGAGTCTGCCTCAAGCCTGCGGGGCATCCGAGGGTGCTCAGCAGTCAGAGGCAGCGGCTGTCGCTTCTCCAGCATAACAACAGAGAAAGAAAAGCAAGCAAAGGGCTTAGTGGTAAGGCGTTTGAAGCATCACTAAGGAATTATGTCTCATGCTTTAACACTTTTACATAAGTCTTACATGATGAAGACAGTAAGTACGGAGAGCGATTGTGGGACTTACCAGAGCGTGAGCCCGTGACGAGCATCAACCGTCTGGCTGCCACTGCTGCCACCGCCACCTCCGCCGCTTCCGCCGCCACCCCAGAGCCGCCGCTTCGGACGCCGCGCCAACGGGACCACCTCCCGCAGCGCTAGCAGCCGCATCACGTTCTCCGTTGTCCTAAGCACACACAACGGCGGGTTTGGCGTTGATTCCCCATTCACAGTACCTGCGCAGCGCCTGATGCTAATGATACCCTACACGAGGTGCTCCAGGCAGGCGCCAACCGCCAACCCTCCTGAGACTATCCTAGACTCGCCCCGGGCCGACGGCGCTGTCTCTGCAAGAGTCGCAACTGCTTGCCACACACAGCCAGCCGGCTGCTGAGGTCGGCCGCATTTTGCTGTATCTCGCGAACACATGAGTAGCAGGTCGTTCTGTGTGAATGAGAGCAAATGGCACAACTCCCCCTGGCTCTGCATGGCCGCTCAAGCTTTCTGCTCTCTACCCTCTGCTACGCTTGTACATCTATGTCACAAGATGGAGAGCAATTCAGCCGCAGCTGTCCTGCCGGGGGCTTCTCGGCGGACCCATGCTGCCCCTTGCACCGGCCACAAACCCCGAGCTACTCTGCATGTCCACCACAGATACCATGTGGGCATCCAGCAGCTTCTGGGCAAGAGCGGCGGCTCACCTCGGCTTCTTCTTGGTGACCACTGCCGAGCAGCCCTGGCAGCCGCTGTCAACCATGGCATCCCGCACTGCGGCGGGGCTCCTTCCGCTGCTCCCGCCACCATCGCCAACGCCGTGGAAGCCGCTCCCTCGGCCGCTCACCATGCCATAGGCGAACTCCAGCAGCCCGTCGTGGTACGGAGGCAGCTCGTCCTGAAAGCCTCCGACGCTGCCGGCACCCCGGGCTCGGCCCGCGCCACCGCCGCCCGGCCACGACGCCATGCCCGTCGCGCCTGCCGCCGTCTCCGGAGCTCGGCACCTACATCCTGGAGGTCCGCATGCAGCCCAGCCCAGCCTGCAGCCACCAGCGCCGCCACGGGCGGCCCCCTCCGCCGCGCGGCAGCAAGCAATCGAGGCGCCTATGCCACCGCGCCATTCATCGGACAGGCCCCCAGTCTCGGCGACGCGCCTGCCAGGACAGGGCCTCGGCGCCCGCCTGTGCTGCGGCAAGCCGCGCCTTCTGCCGCTAGGCGCTGAGGTGGGAGAGCTGTCACTGGTCCAACCTAATCAGTCCTGCAAACCCCTCAGCGCGCTCGGACGCAGCGAGCGCTGCCGTCGCAGGGACCGCTTCATGCAAGGCTCGTGGCCGCGCCTCCGCGCCTGGATCCGGGCTCGCATCCTGCAACGGCGGCCGAGGTCTCGGTGTTCGCCAAGGGCCCCAGGGGCAGAGCCCTCTCAGGCGACACCTGCACGCCAGGCAGCCTCCGCCTCCGCTGCCAGCCGCTGCCTTCGAGCGTCCCGTGGCCCGCCTCCTTCAGGCGGGCGCCCGGGGCGGCGGCCCTGGCTCCGCGCCGCGCGGCCGGTCGCCGACAATGACAGATGTGCGAGGACCGGGCGCCGCCATGGCCGCGAGCGAGGCCCGCCGCCACCCACGCCGCAGCCCGGGAGCCGAGTCCGCCGGAGGCGACCCAGGACAAGAGCAGCAGCGTGGGGATCAAAGCTTTCTAACAACTCCATTGTTCTTGGGTGCTTCGTGGTCTCATCCACATCTTGGTTGCCGGCAATGACTCCATGCTCTTCTGATGTCAAATGAGAAAGGTCGGGCCACCGTTCCTTCGAAAAGTCTTTGTAATTGCGGAGCTGGCGTGCGTTGTTGGAAGACAACCACTCACCGTGCTCCTCCAGTGCTTTCTGGACCCAGTTGAGACCACAAATTGTTCCTCACAATCACCCCTTTGCACCCAAGATCTTTGAAGTGGCTCACTTACATAATTGCATGGCATATCTCATCACAGGCAGGGACAGAAGTTGAGGCTCCACCTTCACATCCGCAGATGTTGACCCCATAATCTCCTTCTCAAAGTTGGATCCTACAGGCAGTGAGGAGCTGGAGCTCGATCCAAGGACGTAGCCTGCCAGTGCTTGCACATTGGAAAGGGACAACGTCCTGTCCACAAGCCGCTCTGCTCGCGTTTTGGCAGCGTCAACCTGCTCAATGTCACTCGGTCAATTCACTGATTTCAGCAAGACGACACCAGTAGCATGACTGCACTAGCCTGCCTGATTGGGGCAGAACTCCTGCCTTGTAGCATCGGCATTTGTGCTGCTAAAGAGCGCTCATCTCACCATGGGAAGTATGCGCTGCCGCTGGACCAAGGCATCCTTGCGCATGGCATCCTCGTACCGGGCCATCTGCGATCCCACGCTCTCGATGGCCTGCCGATCCTGCGTCGCCTGATCCGCTCGCTCTGCCAGCTGCCGGGAGCAGGCGCTCAGCAGGACGGACCCAACCCCCAAGGGCGTACCCAACTTGAGCCTCATGCGCTCAGCACCAGCATCAGTGCTGCCTCCCAAGAAGCCGAAAATGAAGTCCTCGAGCTCTTGAAAGCCGCTGGACCTCCACCCCTGGTCCTGCTCTAGTCTGGCCTTGCTCGTGCCGAGCTTTGCTTTCAAGGCTCTTCGAGCTGAGACAGGATAGACGGGTACTGGCGACACCCCGAGGAGCTTCTCTGCATTCACCTGCACAAACTGGAGGACCTCCTGAACCTGCAATGTCGTGCAGGGGAGAATCACCGTCAGCCGCAAAATCAAGCACATAATGTTGAGGACAATCATCAGGGTGGACAACACTGGAGGCTGATTGATCTGCAGATACAGCAGCCTCATCATGGCTTGTTCTGAAGAGATGCCAACCAACCTCAGAAACCTCGGTCAACACATCTGCCTTGTTGAGGATGAAGATGACCTTCTTGCCCCATTGTCTGATATACCGCAAGAAGGACACCTGCATCATCCGACACTCCAGGTGCATGACATTCACGTTCATGACTGAAGTGTGCCTTGAGAGCTAGTGCAGGCTTGGGTATTACGCTGCAACTCCACCATGAATCCTTATTTGTGTGTGTAAGCAGATGTGAGCTTCTTGTCACAATCACCGAAGCACCGTGTAATCATCAGAATATCCTGCGTACCTCAGATTCTGTCAGTGGTCGATCAGCGGAGAGGACAAAGAGCACAAGGTCTGCCCTAGGAACAAACTCCTCTGTCAATCTCTGCTGCCTTTCCAGGATGACATTTGTCCCAGGCGTGTCCACCAGATTCATCTGCACAGCTTAAGACTTGTTATTGTTGTTGTCCTTCTCCCCTTCAATGTGCTAAAGTGAGAGCCGAGGTGACTGTATTTGGCAGCTAGACAGGAGCTTCATGAGTTCTGATTTTTGAGTTGCCACTACTGAGGGTGGCAATCAGCCACCAACCTGCTTGAGGAGATTGGCTGGCAGATACTTCAGAAAGTGGCCGTCCGGATGCCGCTCAGCTTGCTCCTCCTCTACTTCCTTGTCGCTATGCTTCAGCATGGTAATCTCGTTCGTTGTCGGCACAACACCCTCCTTCAAGTACTTCTCTCCAAGGAGGGCATTGATCACCGACGACTTGCCCGAATTGAACTCCCCCTGCGGTCACGCAATAAGCAGTCTCTATAAGTGGTCGCAAGCTGCAAATCCGGAGCCATCCTGAGGAAAGCAATAGCAACTTCGACTGAAGCAGTCAAACCCAAAATTTTTTGCAGCAAGCATTTCTGGTCCCCTGTGGCCCTTGTGAATATGGACCACCTTTTGTGTCTATGAGGCAGACTGAGTCAACCAACTGACTCACAACAATCACAAGGAGGAAGAGGTCGTCAAGCTGCGCCAGCGCGTCCTCCAGCAAAGAGACTTCCGCCATCTGCGCCAAATGAGGGCCCACTTCGAGAGGCAGTTAACATAAACGCCACTGTACAGTCACTTCTCTGGGGCTTGACGTGCTTGTGAGACTTCCCACAAAGCAGGAATGAGACTCACTAAAGTCTGACGGGATGCCTGTGTTTGCTACTTGATCCTTGCACGTTCCCTAGCGTGAAACAGACACTGCACTTGCCTGTGGGCAAGCAACTTGGAGCAGGTCCAGCATGTCCTTGAGCAATGAGCGCTCATCCTCCAGGAGGAGCTTAGCCTGAGTGTCTAGAATCTGCGCCACACTGCCGTTGGTTGTTGGGTTCCTTCCGCCCCCTCCTTTGTCCCCAGCCTTCTCCTGCTTCACCCTTGCTGAGTCTTCAGCTTGCTGCACATTTGGAGTGTGCCCGGCCCGCTGTGCCGCGGAGCCGATGCCACTGAGCACGGCTTCTGCATATCCCTTAGCTGCCCCACTGGACACCTCCTCCTCCCTCCCCCCCTCCGCCGTCTCCGCCTCCACCCCTCTTCCCTGACCTGCCCGCAACTCCGAGCCCGCCGACTGACTGCCCATTCACTCTTGCCGGCCAAGACCTCCACACCTGTGCGCTCGGCTATGCCGCCGTGGCTGGTGTGACTGGCGGGTTCGGCAAGTCGTATTACCTCGTGACCAGCGATGTTGACAGCACGGTCACCGTCGACTACGGCACGCTGCGTTGGGCCATTGCAAACATCCGGGACGGTGTCTACATCCAGTTCCAGCACTCCATGATCATCAATCTTGCTGACCGGCTTTTCCTTGCTTCAAACACCACAGTTGACGGACGCGGCGTCCGTGTGGTACTCCAGTCCAATGGGCTCGTGGTGCAGGACGTCACCAATGTCATCCTCCATAATCTGGAGATTGGCAACCAAGTCGGGGACCCCGACCTCGTGCCCATCCGCAACGCACAAACGGTCTGCTATAAGCTTTGCCACCACCATGCAGTAGTCATAGTACAGAGACTCAAATCGGTGAGGGGAACTTTAGTAGCCACTGACTTGATTGTATGACATTCTTATCTCAGGTCTGGGTGGACCATTGCAATATCTACAATGCTGTCAACGGATCCGTTAGTGTTGTAAAGGGCGGCACGGATGTCACACTGTCAAACAGCTATATTCACAACTTTGACAAGACTGTCCTCCTCGGAGCAGACGATGCCGATATGTTCGACGTCAACCTCCGTGTGACCTTGTACCGCAATTGGTTCGACCAAGATGGCCAACAGCAGCCCCTATGTAGGTTTGGCCACTGTCACGTCGCCAACAACCTCTACACTAGTTGGGGCTCATATGTCCTTGGCGGACGGGATCATGCCAATATTCGTTCCGACAACAACATCTACTATGCTGGCGAGGGGAGGAAGGAGGTGACGCTGTACTTCAATGGCATCGAGACAACAGACCCCAACTATGATCCGACGCCCACAATCATCTCCTTCAATGACCTGCTCCTCAATGGAGCAACTTTCCACCAGTTCCTCAATGGGCCCACTTTCGTGCCACCCTACTCACTCCCCCTCTTCGTTGCTGACTACACCCTCGAGACCTTTGTCAAAGCCAACTCTGGCCCTCTCTTCTGAGAACAAGGGACCTTATAGGCTCAAAGAAGAATCAGGCTTACCTCCAATAGCATCTCTAGAATCTCGTTCAAGCGACCAAAGCTTGAGAGCTGGGAGTCGGCTTTGATGGGGACAAGGGAATTTTTGGACCTATCAGCTTTCATCATAATGCTGGAGTGGAGTGGTGGGCTTCTGCTCATCATTTGTATAGATTAGCTACACAACGACATGGTGTTTTCTGTCCTTAAGCCATGCAGACAATGACGAACTTGTCCAGTTCCGACAAAGCAGTCCATTGCTTTTGGGCCTCTTTCACCTTCTTCGGACAGATTGGCAACTTGGCAAATGCACCAGTCTCCTACTACTTTCATCCCTTATTCTGGGCTGGCCAATCACAGCCATCGCCCTCTACTAAAAGAGACTTCATTTCTCTCTATCTTTTATTCTGCACTAAGTATTGCCTGAACAATGTATTGGCTGAAATTCGCCACCCTGTCATTTCATGCGCACCACGCGCCTTCTTTCTTTCTCCTACTGGCATGGCTGAAAGACAGGATGAGACAAGTGGCAATGGATGAGTGTCTTAAGTTGTATTAAGATCTCCAAGCCGTCCTGTTAGCCTTGTGCTAGCCTGAAACTGAGATTGTCTAGCCCAACTTGAGCTTGTCCATCTTGCACGTGCCGCAGTGCGATTTACAACTGAAGCTGAGCTATGGATTTGCAAATCTGCATATGCCCACCTCTAATACTCAGAGCGAAGTTGCAGCACTCTTGTCTCCCTAAAACGCAGGAGAATGAAAATTTCGGTAGCTGGCATGTTGACTGCCTGACAACACTAGCATCATTCATGACTGTATTGTGGCAATTCATGGGCTCTGCACACAATTGAGTACGCCAAACTGCATGCTTGAAGATTTGTCAAGGACACAGTTTCACCAAGGAGTGGTCGGCACCCACCATCACCATCAGCAGCAGCAGTATCCTTTTCGGGTCAGAGCATGAGGCACCGGTTTGCCACACCATGCGAGTAATAGCATGTGCCAGTTTCTATTGACCTGGTCTGAGTGGAATCAAATACTGAAGCTCGGCTGAAGCGATTTTGTGGGCCGTGCATGTGTTCCTTGCACTCGCCACTTGCGGACTCAAGCGTACCTCGGCGGCGTCGGCATCCGCCGCAGTGCGTGTACTAAGTGGGACGGCGAGTGAGCTGGCCCGTGTAGACCACCTGATGGGGCCCAAGGCCCAAATTTTTTAGAAGATATTTATTCTTATATATTTTCTTATATGCGGCTGCTGATATTAAAGAACCAGCTGTAAACTGCCAGCCAGATGCATACAGGTGTTCATGACGGCTAGCCAAAGGCTAGGCAGACAGGGCGCCCTCTGGCTTCCTCTGGCCCCCTTCTCGTTCTTTGTTCATTCTTTTTTGGGCTGGCTTGTCCAGCCCCTATCCTCAATGGGCGAGCCCTTTCTTTCTCAATACCCCCGTGTCAGCAGTAGGAAGTCAGATGAGCCGAGGGGAGGAAGAGCAACCCCGCTGCGCAAACCAGAGGCTGCTGCAAGGGCGCGACCAGCCCGGCGATGCAAAGCAATTGCCTGGGACCGCCGTAGGCACATCGACGCAATCGGTAGCAGGACACAAGACCCACAGGCACCGAGCCACCGGGAAGGGCTGCACCCTGTTCCCGGGGAAAAAAAAAAAAAAAAGGCGCCGCTGGTCAGCTTGAGAGGCGAAAGTAACGAGGACCACCGACCCCCGTAACACCACATGGATGTCCATGGCCAGGGGGTAAAATCCAATCTTTGGAGCTGTGGTAAAAGGTATCACCCGCCGGGTGGTCCTTGTACTTGCTTAACTTCTTTTGTTCGGCCACCTTCACGGCATAGCCGGTCTCAGAAGTAATGGGCCCAAGAAGAAAGTGCTCGCCCATTGAGGATGGGGGCTGGAAAAGCCAGCCCAAAAAAGAATGAACAGAGTACGAGAAAGGCCCAAAAGGCCGCTAATGTCTCTAGCGTGCTCTCAGACGTCTTGGTTCGAGGAGACGAGGCAGTAACTCCTTCATCAGGCGAGGCCCGTTCGTGGCGGCGATTCCCTTCTCACTCGTTAAGGCGACGCCTGGTGAAGCAAGGAGCCGCTTGCGCACATCGCCGAGCAGGAGCTTGCAGCCACGCTTTGCTCGTTGCTGCTCACCCAGCTCTGTCCCTCTTCTTAGCCACCGCCCTCTCTGAGTAGCATCACGTCGGCAGCTGCCAATTGGTACCCCGCTCGGAGCTGACTCTGGCAGGTCAGTGCCACACTGCAACGTGTAAGGACAGCATGGGCAAGCCATCCCTATACTCCATGCAGCAATGTGCCAAATTTACCACGATGGGAAAGATGTCTCCTTTCGACTTCCATCTCTAGGTCAACGTCTGTACTTGTGTTTGGCAAACCAGCCATTTATAACACAAGGGCCAAGACCTTACCGACCGACGTACTCGCCGAGCTTTGTAGGTAAGCGGCATTGATGACTGCTCCGGGCGAGCTGGATTCTGCGACGAGCTCAATCCAATGCCAATTCGGCAGTTGTGGCAAGAGGCGATGATGGACCAGGCACAGGCACGGATAGCTGAGCTCGAGACGCTGGTGGCCTCACTGCAGTCGCAGCTCCTGGTGAGTCGCTGCATATGGCCACCTGTAATATCTGCAGCAGTTGCTCGAGGTTGTACCTACGTGACTGGCCTTTGACGGATTGCAAGCCATCCAGCCCTCAGCGAGCACCGTCCCTTGTCAGATTGCCTTTTGGCGGAAACGAAAGTGGCGTCAGGTTGCTACCTGTGGGGCTGGTGCAGGAGGCCAGAAAGCAGGCGCCTGATGGTCCCCAGCTTTGCACCAATGGCTCAGTCGCCGATGCGAGCGCCGACGCTGCTGAGGCTCCTGTAGGGCTGGCGGCGGCTGCCAAAGGTGCCAATCATGCCGGTGTCGCTGCAGACTCCCCGGTGGACGCGACTAAGAGGGAGAAAGCAGGGCGCAGGCGACGTGGCACTAAAGGCGAGCCTCCATAGCCACAACCCCTGGACATTGAGCATCCACTGGCCCTCTTGTACTCACAGTGGATTGCTTGAGTCAAGGGTCTACAAGGCAGTCTGCTCTCTGCTGCCATCAGTACTTCCATTTCAGGGCTGCAAGATGCTAGGGTTTTCGGGTTTTAAGCTTAGGGGTTCAGCTTTTACATGCTCTCTGAAACACAGACAGCTACTCTAGTTCACACTGCCAGATTGCTTTCAGACTTTGGGGCTCAAAGGTTGGCTCGTAAGAGCTGGTTTGTGTGCACTGAGGTTTTTGCACTAGCTGCAGGCACGTGCTGGCCAACCGAGACTGTGGTCACCAGGCACATTGCGCTCAAGCTCATGTACCTTGGCGTCAGGTGCATATTGACAAGCTGACCGTATCCTTCATCTAAGCAGATGCTGTTATAGCTAACCTCAAGTGAAAGACCCCAAAAGGAAGCCTGTATGCCATGTAAGTATCATAGAACATGCTATGGTGTCATTATTTAGTGAGCTGCTAATAAGAACGAAGCTGAAGGCCTACCGTACTTATTGAAGCAATGATGTCTTATTGCAACAATGTAGCCTCCTCAGAGCTTTCAGCTTGCTCAGGATGCTCGCAACAGTAGTGTGGCTACTCCCTGGTGCAGTATTACAGCATCCACTGGCTCTTTCATGTCATGCCTCAGATCACATCACCGTGAATCTGTGACATGTGCAGATACCACGGATTTGCGTCACAGGCAGTCGGACAGCCCACTGTGGAGGTATAGCTGAGAAGATCCTGAGAGTTGAAGTTGTTTGTAAGGACCCTCAATGAAGCTCTGCACAAAATTGGACTCTGACTTTTTCAACAGCAATTCCAATCCCAACAATCCTGACATAATTTGCCAATGAAAGGGGGAGCTGATTGCTGCGCTGAGGACAACAAGGCTTGTCTTTGGAGATTGGAGCAATGTGCAGTATTCACGCTGTGGCCGTACCGACAAGGGCGTCTCTGCCATGGGACAGGTCATTGCACGGGACATCTTCATATGAGCTGCCCTATGCTTACAGAAAGTCACACTGCAATGACCCAAGATTCGTTGAACGCGATGCGCATTCTAGTCTGTAGGTCCTGCTTGGCTGGCCCTCAGATGGAAAATGTCCGACTGAAGTCACTTTGTCTTGTGGCATTAGGTGGTTGCTCTCTATCTAAGATCGGCCTTGAAGATTGAGAATGACAGCCAGGGTAACTCAACGTTCGAGGTAGACAAGGATATCTTACCAGAGGGAACACCATACACTTCCGAGTCAGAGAAGATTCTAAGGCAGGTAGAGGATGAGGACAAAGTTGCACCAAACACGTGTAGAGCGCAAGAATTGGCAGCTGAGCAAGGTCGAGAGTTGGATATGCACGATGGGATACAAATTGGAGTGCATTCCAAGCAACCTGACAGAGTTCAAGCTGCGATTGCCTCCAGGGCAGAAGAGGCCGGCCTTGCCGCTGCAGCTTGTAAGCCTGCATGTCTGCAACTGCGTCAATGGTCAATGCACCTTGTCTTGCAAGTGGAGGTGCAAATGTTGAATATTTAGGTCTTGCAATTGGATCTCGCAGAGCAAGGCTCCTTCTTTGCATGCTCTTAGCTTGATCCTGCAGCTGGCAAATTAGCAGTCTCCTGTTAGCAATATCCAGCCAGTACATCAAGCAAGCGTATATCGCTGTTCGAACAGGTCACGGGGAGATTGATTACGTGAAGGTGTTGAATGCTGCACTGCCTCAGGATATCAGAGTTCTGGGGTGGTGCCCTGTTCCTCGGTACTTCAGTGCAAGGTATGGTCAAGATCATGGAACTCCATTGACAAGCGCTCGTGTTATGCCCACAAGCCGTGGATACAGCCTGCTCAGATTGTCAACACGAGCTTATTGCATGGAGGACTGGATGAGGGTATGTAGGTTTGGATTTTCAAATTGCAGGTCACTTGGTATCTACGTCGCAGAGGCTGCTCAGCAATCACGTCAGGGCTGAGTCTTCGAATGATGGTGATAAAAACAGCTCTGGAGGTTGCAGATGCTAGAATGTGTTCCTGAAGTGCGTCTGTAAGCTTCAACGCGTCTGTAAGCTTCAACAGTAGCCAAGGACCACCATGGTGAAGTTGTCACTACTGTGTTGCCAGATTCAGCTGCCTCTCTAGAGAGTACTCATACTTCTTCTACGGAATCTCCCTGGACATCGCGGCCATGAGGACTGCTGCTGCTTACTTTGTAGGGGAGCATGACTTTCGCAACTTCTGCAAGATGGATGCTCTCAACGTCCACAACTACAGGCGCGAGGTCCTCAAGTGCGAGATTGCTCCAGCCCTTGGGGGCCGTACTGGGTGCGAAGCTCAGATGACACATCAGGCACTGATGGGCATGAAAGACATGCTTCACCTCGTTGCCCCGATTGGCTGCTTTTGTTGTTAGTCTCTGTTACAAATCCTGCAACGAGCTGGATGTAGGGCATGTATGTGAGACGTCAGTGTCTCAGTGTCTCTTCACGTTATTTCATACTTTTTAGCCGCACTTTAGACAGGAGATTTATGTCAACCTTTTCCTAAGGACACTACCTGGAAAAGTAAACTTGTCAATCTCGTGCATTCCACAGGGATGGTGAGACAGGAGTGTGGGAGCTAAAAGTCACTGGGACAGCGTTTCTATGGCACCAAGTCCGCTACATGGCAGCCGTCCTGTTCCTTGTTGGCACTGGCAGGGAATCCCCCTCGGCAAGGGCTCTGTCCTTCATTCTGTTCCATCGCAATTGCAGTACTGCAACTTTTCCATGTAATTGTCAATGTCTCCTCAGTCTTACAGTTATGTTGGCCTCTGAACCTGCAGACTGTTATGGACCTTCTGGACCTTGAGAAATACCCGAGAAAACCACAGTACAGCTTGGCGCCAGAGCAGCCATTGATGCTCGCCGCTTGTCGGTACCAGGGTGTCCTTTTCAAGGTTTCAGCAGGTCGTTACTGTTCAGTTTACATGCATATTGGCTTCGTGTGCACAATTCAATTGTTATCCTTGTACAGTCAGCCAATTGAGTGATACCAAACCCAAGCATCATGCACTTCTGATAGCAGGAACGCGAGATCTCTTAAGACAGAAGGTATGAGCAGCATGGCATGTGGTCGCGAATGGATTTCTATGCAGGGGCATTGCGAGCGCTCCAACAAGACGTTCAAGCCAACCTGCACAGCTGCCGCATAATGGCATGCATGCTGCGAAACATCAAGCTTGGCATCGGCCAGAGCGCAGGTGGGATTGCCAAGTCTTGATGGAGTTGCAGGATGCAGCAACTATTGCAGAGCTGTCATATACTCAGTAGTTGGGTGTCAAAGGTAGGACTGGTGTAACTGGACAGCCGTAAATTTCAACAAGCAGAGACTGCATCTTGTTACTAGGGTTCTAAGCTTATACTCTGTCTCACCATGAGGTCATAGACTGAACACTTTAAGCTGGTGCTTAATAATTCTTCAGTTGAAGCAGCACCAGAGGACCATCTCTCAACAAACAAGAGGAGCAGCAAGGAGAGGGGTGGGTACATATTGATTCGAGATAGGATTACCGAGCGTAAGTGATCAAGTCATGTTGCCTGTCCAGTTGACATTGTTCTGCAAGGGAATGTATTTGCCTCAGTCAGTGGGGTCTATGGCGTCCAGGAATCCACATGTACTTTACTACTACACTCCTGCCTTGTACCCCTTGCTTGCAGTCTTTTGTCTTACAAAGTGCAGCCTTACACTCTAATTCAGCACTGTGGTGAGCAGGTTGTTTGAGGGTGTCTTAGTGCTGATACTTCCTTTGCCATTTGCAGCAACATACGAGGCGAGGAATGAATGCCAGAAAGCGAAGGAGTCACGAAAGTCTGGATACAAGCAACCAGCTGGTGTGGCCCAGCATTGGCCTCCTCTTGCACCATCACTGAGTGACTAATCCAAGTAGGGTCTACGTGACCCTTTCATGACTGTCTTGGTGAAAGTTTCTCGCGTTGGGTCTTGTTCAGAATTGCACCATGGTCCTTATTCGGATTGCTGCATGCAAATAGCTGACAGATTTGGTTTCCTGCTTTCTAGGGCGCTGTCCACCTTGTGCGGCCATTCTCAATCAAAACGGGTTTCGAGGAGGAAAGCTGAGGGCAGCCCCCGCGATCCTTCGAGGCAAGCACTTGCGCAACCTTCATGTGCATGGCCGCTGATGAGATGGTGCTTAGGCATGTCGAGTAACACCTCTTGGCACCGCCCACCTTCTGCAGGGGCGTGCCTGCTACACTCTTTAGAGATGGAGGGCGCGCTCTGCAACATGTATAAAAGGGAGGCCGGGCCGACCATTGCCAATGACGGTGCTACACAGAGCGGAGCTGGGTTAAGAGGGGCTAAGGTAACAGGTCGAGAGCACATTTGAAGGTACCAAAGGGCACACAATATGCGACAGGCTCTATCGAGGAGTCAGAGCACTGCCTCGGAAGCCAGTGGCCTGGCTTTGTGCACGCCAAGCACGCTGATCACTGGCCAGAGCCTCGGAGTGTCATTGGATGAGCAGAAGCCCGCAATCTGTCACACAGAAGTAGTGCTTGCGAAATGCCAGTTGCCCCAAGGTGCCCCGACTGATCAAGGAAGCGCAGCTGTCATGAGGCATGAGCTCAGCGGCCATGGCATCCAGACAGTGAGCCAGCTCGTAAGAGGTGCGGTTTGGCCTTCACTCCTCCAGCCCTTCCAGACCGTGTTCAATCCTTTTGGGCTGACCTCTCACAGCCATCGACTTACTCGTACGAGCTTTATCAGCACTCACGGCACGGCGTCAGCTTGGCTTGGAGCCGTCGATCCAGGGCAATGAACGGCTCTCGGAAGGTCGAAGTAGAAAGGTGCGGAGTGCAAGAACGAAAGGCAGAACATATCGTGCCAAAACACTGTCCACTCAATAGCTAGTGCAAAGATTGCGGCTAGACACAAGCCCAATGCTCAGAGTGCTAAAAACACAGCGCCAATACTGGCTAAAGAGGTGTCGTGCCTGCCCGTATTGAGCTAACTATGCGTCGAAGGGCCACACCTGAAGCTCCGCCTACAGGCCAGGACTCTGCTTTGTTAGCTAGCAGTAGCCTGCCCTGCATGGCCTCACTACCAGGTGAGCAGACATGCAAAGACTATGACAGAAGAGTCGCCACACAGGCGAGGTGTTACTTCTTGGGGTCATTCCCAACGTGGCACTGGTGGCAAATCAAGACGGCTTTGTCAAACTCAACGGAAAGGCGCCGCAGCGTGTCATGTTGGATACGGGCGCGCAGCCGGTGCTACTCGGCCGTAGCATGGTGCAACTGCTGGGGCTGTGTGCACAGGACCTGCAGCTGTCTTCCATTGCCATCAAGCCGGCGACGGGAGGCGTCTCAGCGGCCTTTGGCAAACGCTAGAGCCTATCTGCATCAACTAGGGCGGCGCAGACGAGGTCAGCCGGCGCCTCCGTGGTTGAGAGTGATACAGATAGGCTCCTGCGTCTGCTGAAGGCCTGCCAAGACGCCTCCTGTATCCGTCTTGATGGCAATGGAAGACGGCTGCAGTTCCTGTGCGCGCAGCCCCAGCAGTTGCACCATGCTGCCGCCGAGCAGCACCGGCGCGCACCCGTATCCAACATGACACGCTGCGGCGCCTTTCTGTTGAGTTTGACGAAGCCGTCTTGATTTGCGACCAGAGCCACATTGGGACTGACACCCACGCACTCCACCACCCGCCGCTTAGAGAGCGACGGGCTCCCCCCTGCATGGGCAGCCCCCCGGGCACAAGTGCTTGGTAGCTGTGCCACTGCCGCCGCCTCCGCAACCAAGAATGCCGGCGCAATTGGTGCAGGCAGCATGGATAGAAATGAGCCGCAGGGGCCCCTTTTGGAAGCCCCTGTTTTGTTGTTGAAGGCGGTCGTGTTCGCCCCCTGCGCGGCTTTGGGCGCCAGGCTCCCCCCCTGCATGGGCAGCCCCCAGGGAACAAGTGCTTGGTGCATGCGACTGCACCACTGCCGCCGGCACCGATTTCAGGGCTGCCGCAGCAATGGTGCAGGCAGCCCAGCAACTTCTTCAACTCCATCACGATCATTGGGTGCAGGCTCAGATGGAAGCGACCTGCAGGGGCCCCTTTCGGAAGCCCCTGTTACATTGTTGAAGGCGGTCGGGGTGTTCGCCCCCCGCGCGGCCTTGGGCAATTCGATCGGCTCCACCACGTCGCCCTCCAGCGCGCAGAAGGTAGTGCTGCAGCGCCTGCCGCAGCGTCGCCTCCGGATATCCAATGTCCGCCAGCGACAGCGCTGGCGTACGCATGAGCGCCGCAGCCAACCAGTGCGCAGTGACGCGCCCGGCGCCTTCACGGACCACCGCGGGCTGCATGTATACAACCGCTGGCCCGTCCGCAGCCACCTCCGTCACCCGTGCAAAAGACAACGGATACTGCGTGCCCTGCTCCTCCCGGCGGCTGTGCTCTTTACCCGCCAGGCGATCTGCACCCCCTGTCGGCTGGCGGCTGCCGCGCCCATGCCGCCCCGCCATCGCTGCGTTGACCACCTCAACACCCATGCAGTAGCGAAGGCAATGGTCCGCCTCCTGCTCTTCCCTCCTCCTCTGATCCGCCTGCGCCACCGCAGCGCTGGCTGCCATCGTGGCCTTCATCACCGCCATCTCTGCCTTCAGCAGCTCCAGCTCGTTGGACGAGCTGGCCTAGACAACGGCTGGCACCTGCCCGTCCCTCCCTGGTGCAACCGCCGCGGCAGCGCTCCTGGCCGCTCGGGGCGCCGCATGGGCCTGCAGATGCGCCGGTCGCTGCTCGGGGTGCATAGTCCAGCAGGTGTCGGCACCGTGACCGGCCTTGCCGCAATGGGCGCACCGCGCGCCGGCCCCCCCGTGGGCAGTCCCGCCGGACATCCCCCGGCTGGCCGCAAGTCCAGCAGCGACCGGCCCCAGCCGGCCCGGCTGATACTACCGCCGCCGCCGTCATGCCCTGCTTGCTGGGCACCCGCCACTGTTTCGGCTGAGTCCCTGGCCACTGACGAGGCTGGGCAGCCGGCCTCGCTTCGCCCTTCGCCCACACCGCCACCTCCATCGCCTTGCCCGCAATGCGGCGCTCCACGTCGTCAGCGAGCTCTGCCACCTGGTCGATGGTGAAGTTGTGGCGGAAGGTCGTGAACACCTGTTGCTCTGACCACGCACCCTTCCTGCCCCCTCCCACCGCCTCCTGGAAACTCTGTGCGGCGTCCACCTCCGTCATCCTCCCAGTGTCCCGCCGCAGCTGCTTCATTCGTTGGGCCATCACCGTGACATCCTCCCCCGGCAGCCGCCGGGAGTTCCCCAACTCCGCCACCTTGGCGGCTGTGTCGGTCGTGAACTGCTGGCCAAGCAGCTGCAAGAAATGCTTGATCGGGTCTGCTAGCAGCCGCTCCCGCTTGGCCGGCGTCCCCGCTCCCAGGACCCCCTTCTCCGCCGCCGATGGACCCGCAACAGGCTCCTCTGCCGCTGCGAGGCGCATGGCCTCGTCGTAGTCCTCGGCCGTTTGGGCGCCAGCACCCGCCCCTTCTCCCGGCCGCCTCGCCCAGCTGCATGGCCTCTCGCCAGCCGGGCACCTCCTCTGTGGCGGCAAGAACCTCGCCCATGACGGACTGGTACCTCAAGAGAGAAAGCGCGGCCAGACTGGTGGCTGGGAAAGGCCAGCCCAAAAGAGTGGACAAGGTCTGAGGGAGCTTGAGTGCGAACGAGTACCACAAGGCAATGCGTGTATATTAAGAGATGGGGAGGCCATGTGTGGCCAAGTACAAAGGCAAGCACATTGGACAAATGTACGTCACCTGCTGCTAAGCTGACCCGCTCAGTAACCACGAGTCAGCACATAGAGGTCGCTAGCTGACGCTCGAATACCGGACGGCAATTGACTAGCTCTTGTGCCAGCAGCTAAGGCTCGACCAGCTTTCTGATGCAGAGCATACGCCTGAGCTCGTTGCAGACAGGTTGACACTCGACGTCGCAGAAATGACAGATAGGCTGCCGGCATACCCATCTGGGCTGGGAGCATATCCTCGCGTCGTGCATATCCCAGACTCGCTATGTTCTCGAGTAGGGTATGGAAGCGAGGACCCAAGCAGCCGAAAGTGTCGATTGCGGCCGGGAGGAGGTGGTCACTGCGGGGGTAGAAGGCGGGCCCGTCCAGGACGTCAGGGAGAAAAGAAGGAAAGCGGCTGCTGATATCAAAAAATCGGCTGTAAACTGCCAGCCAGATGCATACAGGTGTTCATGAGGGAGGGTCTTAAGCCCAAACCGCCGCGAGAACCGAGCCGGGGGTTAAGCTCCATCCGCGCTTCTTCTTTCCGGCCCCCGTCAGGAGCTGGGGTTTTAGCAGCCCCTCGACTTCCGGGCAAACCCCCACGGGCCGCCGCCGCTGCCTGCCGGCGCCATGGCGGACGCGGCGGCGACGGCGGCGGCGGACCTCACGGCGCGCATATCGCCGTTCCTGGACCGGCACTTGGTGTTCCCGCTGCTGGAGTTCCTGCAGGACCGCGGCGTGTACGCGGAGAACCAGGTGCTGCGCGCCAAGATCGAGCTGCTGGCCAAGACCAACATGGTGGACTACGCCATGGACATCCACAAGATGCTGCACAAGACCTCCGACGTGCCGCAGGAGATGGTGGCGCGCCGCGGCGAGGTATTCGGGCGCCTCAAGGACCTCGAGGACCGCGCTGCGCCCGTTATCGGCTTCCTCCAGAACCCGGCGCTCGTGCAGGAGCTGCGCCAGGACAAGGCCTACAACCTCGCCATGCTCGCCGAGAAATACCAGGTCTGCTTCTCTCCCCAAAGCTGGTCTTGAGGATCTCACCCGCAGCTCCTGGAGTACAGTGACCATACTTTATTTATGGGGAAAGACTACGTTGAAGGTTGGAACTTGGAGGATATTGTGTCAGACTTCACAATTAAGCGTGAGAGGTGTTGATCCGAGGTCTATTATCAAGGCAGGGTGTTCAATCCGGGCAAAACAGGAAACTTCCACAACGCAGTTCCTCCAGAACGTATTCACCGACCCGTTGCGGCTTAGAAGATATTTGTTATTTAAGGTCTGAGATTCTGAAGACAGGTAAAGGGCTAGGCTCCGCGCAAATTTTCGCATTCTGTGCTCTGGTGCAGCTGGAGGCGCAGGAGTCGGCGTCGACACGACAGGATGACAGGCGTAGGTCTTGGGTCAGGTGCCCCAGGCTCTTGATGATCAGAAGAGGCTCTCAGGGTCCTGCGGGGAGCATTGGGTCCGTTGGAGCCCGTACGTAGTAGTTGCTGTGTGATCCTGCTGGCTCCCACGGGCGACTCAATCTATTGATTGACTGATTGTGTCAGACGTGGTAAATTCCTGGTGGGGCAGATTGGCACGGAGCAGATCGAGGCGCTGTACGACTATGCCAAGTTCCAGTTCGAGTGCGGCAACTACACGGGGGCCGCGGACTGCCTGTACACTTACCGCACGCTGTGCACCAACTCGGACCGGTCGTTCAGCGCGCTGTGGGGCAAGTTTGCTGCTGAGATCCTGATGCAGAATTGGGACGTTGCACTCGAGGAGCTCAACCGGCTCAAGGAGGTCATTGATTCCAAGGTCTGCACCTCCACTTCATAGTCCCCATCATAGTGATCTGCTGCTGCTGCTGTTTATCTGTGCCTACTTAATGCATCAGTCAGAGGCTGCCTGACTGCAGCTCCTATTAAAGCCTAAGCTTGCGGCTCGCCCTACGCCTCTCTGCTGTGCAGAATTTTGCATCGCCGCTCAACCAACTGCAGCAGCGCACGTGGCTCATGCATTGGAGCCTGTTTGTATTCTTCAACCACGAGAACGGCCGCAATGCTATCATTGACCTCTTCTTCCAAGACAGGTCTAGCTTGCCTCACTCGCATGACTGCGTTGCTTAAGCTCAACGCTTCAATCACATTCGCTAGTCCTTAACTCACAGTAATCTGACAGGATGCCTGCCCGGCCCCCTTGTAGATACATGAACGCGATCCAGACGAATGCGCACCACCTTCTGAGGTACTTGGCAGTGGCAGTCATTGTCAACAAGCGGCGGAGGAACGTGTTGAAGGACCTGATCAAGGTCATCCAGCAGGAGAGCTATGTCTTTCAGGACCCGATCACTGAATTTGTGGAGGCCCTGTTCATCAACTACGACTTCGAGGGTGCTCAGCAGAAGCTCCGCGAGTGCGAGGACGTGAGTACAACCGCCTCTTCATCTTTCGCTTGTCAATGTCTGTACTTTGTATATGTATCGTGTATCATGTCTGTCAACACGGCAGTTGCAGTCACGATTGACTATCAGCTTAGAAACTCGTCCTTCGTCTCCTGCAGGCCCTCATGAACGACTTCTTCATCATGGGGAAACAGGCGCAGGAGATGGGTTACAGCGGCGCCAGCTTCAGCGACGAGT
This sequence comes from Spirogloea muscicola, assembly GCA_009602725.1. NCBI lineage: Eukaryota > Viridiplantae > Streptophyta > Zygnematophyceae > Spirogloeales > Spirogloeaceae > Spirogloea > Spirogloea muscicola. The sequence continues at coordinate 96,367 of WELB01000133.1, forward strand.
TTATTGAAAACGCGCGCCTGTTCATCTTCGAGACATATTGCAGGATACACCAGTGCATTGATATCAGGTGGTAAATTTAGCATCCTCGATGACTTCCTCCTCTGCATATCACAAGGACGTACGGCCGTAGCAGTCCATGCAGCGCACATGTCATCTCAAGAAATGGATCAAGGGTCTCGACTACACACCTTCTGTGGCATCTGTCTGACTTTGCTCGAAAGTGGCTGGTTGTAATCTACTTTTGCTTAGAGTTGCTGATGCTAACAGCTCTCTTTATTTCTCTGAAGCTCTATACCTTGTCACTCCTCTTAGGATGCTCTCGGAGAAGCTGAACATGTCGGCTGACGAGGCTGAGCGATGGATTGTCAATCTGATCCGGAATGCAAAGCTCGATGCTAAGATTGACTCGAAGAACTCCACTGTTGTTATGGGCACCCAGCACACCAGTGTGTGAGTACCCATACTTGTGCAACTGCCTCAACCTGATTCCGATGTTGCAAGATCTGGCACTAAGCAGGCCTGGTTGCAATGGGTGATATGTGTACTTCACAAGTGTTGTGCTGAGACCTGCCAAGCTTAAGTCATCATAGTTGAAGATTGTCTCACGTAACCGAGACAACCAGCAGCTCAGCCATTGTTGGTAGTCTGCAAGATCTAAAGCTAAGTTGCTGCTTCTGTTCAGGTACGAGGTTATCACAGAAAGAACGAAGGGTTTAGCCATGCGGAGCTATCAGCTGGCAAATAGTGTTGCAAGTGTTGCGCCACTGATTTCCTCCTAGAGGAACTACATCTTAGCTTTCAATTAGCTACAATATTCTTTCATTGTACAACAATTTACGAGCTGCTGGCTTAGGGTCGTGCTCCCTTGAGGTTTGCCATAGGCGTTGATTGGCCAGGGGCATATAGTAAATTGTACCCACTAGGACCATCTCACATTTTCCCTCCCTCCCTCGTCATGACACAGTAGCTGACGGATTTCCCATCCTTATGCTTCATTGGGCCTCACTTGATATTCACATAGGTTTTGGCAGTGTAAGGCATGTTATGCTTTCACTTGGGAACCTGGGTTCTCACATCGTGAAGCGAGAAGGGGCATTTCAGTCAAACTGGTAGTCATGGTGGTCGAGCAATACAGCAGCTTGTTGATAGCTCAATACTCCTGTGGTATTTGTGGGACTCTTTGACTGAGCTGCCAATCCTGAATGTTTGGTCTGACAGGTTGCTTGGCTGAGTATGTTGTATAGGATGCTCGTTTTTGTTCTTCTGACTCTGGTCGAAGTACTTCAATGGACTGTTGGTAAAAGCATTGAGCATCATGTCATCAAGAGCGATCAAGGTCAAAGTCAGGGCAGACAGTGAAAGACCATGGGCATGCACCAGTGGATCCTCCTGAGATTTGCATTGTGCAGGTGCTGCTGACTTCCGAGGACCCATGAAGCACAGAGGAGACTAGATGCTTTCATTAGGTTGCACTACATTCAGTGCGGTTGCAATTCATCATATCGAGCATGTCATGGCAAGACCTCAACCACTTTGTACAATCATACCACGAAATTCAAAATCCGCCCCAATTTTAGAGGGATATCAGACAACCCTCCCGACATAGACAGCTCGTTTGCTACACTGAAGGTGATATTGTATTGCTGCCTATGGCAAATGCAAGTGCTGCTCACATACTCAAGAGAATTGTCGCAGTCTTCTGTTCACAAAGAGTGATGGACGGGTATGAAGGAATCTTGAGTCAACCGCAGAGAGCAGTGAACAGGATGCAACAGACGCTCCCTGATTCCAAGGAAAGGGCTCTCCCCTAGCACACAGTTTTACAGATAAAACGTGCCAAGGAGACGCCGCAACGACCAAGAGACCATACTGGAGGAGAGGGGAAAGCACTTGTACGTAAATCTTAGCAAAGCAAGCGGCTAGTCTGATCAACCATTCAGAAATGATCTACATAGGACCAAGTTGAAAGGCAGAGGAATCTCATGAAGGGAGAAGCAGCGCTGCAGCAAATGCCAGCACAGCATACAGGTGAAGTGCGGGGGCCAGTGACGTGTGATCTGGTATACTCAGACGACCTACCACTCGAGTGAGTGCTACAAGCGCGAAAGCTGGGGTGCTGATCTGTGTCGATGCTGCCGCATATGGCGTGCCAAGCAAGCGGATTCAATCTCTTGCCTTCGAGAGCTCTTCGTAGGCTTTGACGAGCATGGAGGACCGGCCTGGAAGGTCAGTGATCTGCAAGCTCTGCAGTCACCCACTGCCACCGACTTGGACAATGTCAGGACAGCAGCCAGTTTCGGCGGCTCAGCGGGCACGATCTCGATGTTACCAGCGGGTGTGGTGGCCGTGGCCGACCGTGGTGCTGCCGCGGTGCACCGCCGAAGGGCCAAGAGGCTCCGGGGCCGGGCTCGCCGCCGGCGAGACGACCGTGCCGCTGGGCTCAGCGGGAGAGAGGAAGCGCGCAGTGCGCATGAACCGAGAGAGAGACCATGTCGAACGAGAGCCAGTGCGCTGTCCGGAGAGAAGAAGTGTGCATTAAGAGATGGAGGGCCTGTGTGGCCAAGTACAAAGCTAAGCAGATTCCCGGACCAGAGAGGAGTGCGCATGACACGAGATTGAGGCCGAAGGCCGGCCAGTTCACTCTGTGCAAGAGAGAAGGCGCGCGGTGCGCATGAACTTGAAGCGAGGCCAATTCAAGCCAATACATTGTTCAGGCAGAAAATGCAGAAAGTGCAAAGAATGCAGCGCAAAGAATGTGGCTACATGAAATGACGCCCTATACTAGGAGGGCCGGAGGTGCCACAGAGCGGTGGGAGCCGTGCTGACGGGGGCCATGTCGACTCGACCTGTACCGCCTGTGTGGCAGCTGCTAGAGGAGGTTGAGGAAGCAGCAATGGCAGGAGGGAGGGCGGGTGGGGGAAAGGAGGGCCGGAGGTGCCACAGAGCGGGGGGAGCCGTGCTGACAAGGGCCATGACGACTCGACCGGTTACGCTTGTGGAGCTCCTAGAAAAGGTTGAGGAAGCAGCAATGGCAGGAGGGAGGGCGGGTGGGGGAAAGGAGGGCCGGAGGTGCCACAGAGTGGGGGGAGCCGTGCTGACAAGGGCCATGACGACTCGACCGGTAGCGCTTGTGGAGCTGCTAGAAAAGGATGCAAAGCAATCGCCTGGGACCGCTGTAGGCACATAGACAAACGCCCGAAACAGGGCGACGTCTTTCCGCCACGGCGGCGGCGGCGGCGGCGGCGCGGGGGGCAAGCGCGGGCGCCCCAACGGTCCAACGAGAGAGAGAGAAAACCGACGAAAGAGAGAGGCTGCAGCGAGCGAGAGCACGGCCAGCACGAAGGTGCAAGACGTGGGCATGGAAAGGCGCATGCGATGGGACCGGAGCTCACGAGCCAGCGTCAGCAGAAAAGCGCCATCCGAAACCGTTGCGCGCCCACCAATCCGCCGGGAGCGGGGTCTGGAGGTGGGCGTGCCACGCGGCGGCCAGGCAGCGCCCCCGCGGCCCGCCGCGCGCGGGGGACCGCGAGGCGTAAAGTGCCACCCCCCCTC
>WELB01000133.1:103889-130125 GCA_009602725.1 Spirogloea muscicola
AAAAAAAAAAAAAAAAAAAAAAAAAAAAAAAAAAAAAAAAAAAAAAAAAAAAAAAAAAAAAAAAAAAAAAAAAAAAAAAAAAAAAAAAAAAAAAAAAAAAAAAAAAAAAAAAAAAAAAAAAGCGGCGAGGGCGCGGCGCCGGCGCCGCCGGCCGCGCCGCGATCTGCGGGGAGGCCGCCGGGGCTGCTGCCGGCTCTTGGCTGGTTCTGGGGCGAGCTCCTGCGGGGGAGGGCCCGCTGACGGCTGACGCCACACAAAGCCCCTGACGCTCGATAACGCTGGCGCTCTCAACCGCGGAAATCGACATTTTCCAGCATTTTTGGCATGCCCGCGGCTAGCGAGCTTTGGGTTGCGGCCTTGAGAAGCCACATAGGTTGACGCTTTTCAAGCGGGGGGACCTCACGCATGACTTTGCCTAAGTGGGCGACAACCCACACGCGGAAAGTGGGAGAGGCAGTACAAGGACCACGCCCGGAGAGACCACCTACATCACATGTGCTGGCAGGAGACGCTTCCAGTAGACGGCGATGGCTGTGGGTGGTCAGCCCAGAGAGGAGAGTGAACAAATTTCGAAGGGGCCAGAGAAAGCGCTCAAGCACACAGTGACTCAAGAGGCACTGCTGGGAACATCCATGGCAGTCACGACATAAACCGGTCACTCCCTGGCCTGGTCCAGATGGTGGTTGCATGCCGCCGAAGTCGGTTGAGTATGTTGGGGCATACTAGCGTCTGGCAAGCATTACTTGCTTGTTACCAAAAATGCGGCTCTCGCTCGCAACATTCCCAGGCTCTGATCTCTCATCAACGTGCTGGGCGCGCACTTAACCAGGCCACTGGCTTGCCTGGTGGTGCTTCAGCTCCCTAGCTTAGTCTGTCGGATGTGTCTGTGCTCACTCGTGGGTACTCGAGTCCCCCTTCAGTTGTGCTTTGCGTTGTATAACCTTGGCCCCTCTTATACTCTGTTCTTACCACAACAGTGCACTCATGTAGCTTGGCCTCCCTTTCATCTCATCTGCACCATGCGCCTTCTCTCGCCTGAGAGGGAGCTGCACCATCTTCTTTCCCTCAGTCGCCTGTCGGATCAATATGTGCTCACTCGTGGATACTGAGTTCTCCCTTCAGCTGCGCTTTTGACCCTGTTACCTTCGCCCCTCTTCGCCTGAGGCTACGCTGTGGTTAGCCCATGCTTTGCACTAGGTTTGGTCTGAACAACGCACTCCCTCGTCTTGGCCTTCCTTTCATTCATGCACACCGCGATCGACCTTCTTGTGCAACCCCGTGGGCTGGCCTTCACAGCCATCGCCCCGTTTCATTGAGACTCCTCTCCACTATTCTGTAGACAATCTCCACTGCAGTTCCGTCGCTGCCAATCCTGTAGTTGCCTAAGCTTGAAAAGTTGGTGCAGCAACCCAAAGCCTCACACGAGCAGCTAGGCTTGGACATGCAAACACGGCTTGTTGTCATTCTTAATTTTATACAGCTCCTCAACACTAGGTAATTGCTCCATCCCCATCAAATCAGATCTGTGTAGCACAATCGTCATGATTGATCTGATAGGATGAAGAGGATGGAGCAGTAACCTAGTAATGTGGAGCTAAACTGCACACATGCAAGCACATGACATCATTCAAGCCAGTGAGGGAGATTGCACATCGAAACACATGGCATGGTGCAGTGCAATCTCGGCACTAGAATCTGCTAACGAAGGAGCATACTGTATGATCAGTCATGTTAGAAGTTGTACTACAAGGCAGCTCATGGTTGTCCCAGATTACGTTTAGATGTTTTAGGCCCTACATTCGACGACATACAGCTGCCGCAATCGAGCATGCTTGCCCATATTGCGGCCTCCAGGTGAGGGGCTGGCCGGAGGTGGCAAAACTGGACAGACACTGGGCAACTGCTATGCTGCCCATCGCGTCGATTTGAATACTACTTCACTCTAGCTCCCACGAGCCTCATGAGAGATCTCTTCCAGTAATATGTCACATTCTGCTATCCTCGTCATCCCCATCCTCTTCGTGATAGTCGTCCTCGTCCCCGACCTCATCCTCGTCCTCGTCCTCGTCACTCTCTGCACTGGATTTCGCCCTTGAGCGGAGCACGACCCTCTGGCCCTTGGCTTCCGCAATGTCTTGCTCTACTCTGGCAAGGTCTGCAGCCTTACGAGCTGCATCTCGCTTCTCCTTTTCAGCTCGCCTGTGCTCCAGCTCCACCCTGTGGCAGCAACACCAACATAAAAGTTCTTGGTCACTTGGCCCACTGCAACAGGCTTTCGTAGCAGTCTCCCTAGCAGCAAATTACTGGGAGAATGATGAGAGCTTGCCTGTAGCTTGTCTCATACTCAATACCACTCTCATCCACAGCTTGGAAGAACTGGCGCATGCCTGCGCCAGTAATCGCTGAAACTCCGACGTTCTTGAGGTTCTTATAGAATTCGTCAAGGACCAGGCAGAGGCTACGGCTCAATTGCGAAGTGTACGATGTGTCGCGCTCAATTGCAGCCTGGAATGCCTCAAAATCCTGGATCCACTGTAAAATGAATAGGCAGAGAATCTTCTCAGATGTTGTATCCCATTGAGACAGTCATTGCAACTATAAAGATTCTGACATGCAGATTAGCATGCCAAGCAGGCATCTTCCTTTCCGAAGCCAGAATATCTATCCTGCACTCATGGCCATGTATGGGATCCAAGGGAGCTCGCTGCACAACTCAGCAGCAATCTGAGAAGCCCTCAACATTACCTCCACGGCAAACTCGTGCTTGGCCACGTCGGTCTTGTTGAAAGCGAGAAGTAGGGGCAGGCGCGTCTTGTACAGGATGCCGCAGGCGTACAGCATGTTGCTCATGAATGTCACAGGGCTTGTGGACCGAGGTGTGTCCACAACATATGTCACAACAGTGGGGAAGGTGGACGCAAAAGCCTCGGTAATAATTGCCCCCGATGCTGACCACGTGAAGATTTCAATCTGGCCAGGCGTGTCCACAAGCACGTAATCCAGCTCATTGGCCCGCCGCTCCACCAGCTTGACCACCTAAATTCGGCCAGCACCCACGAGGTTGCTGACAAGTTGAGGTCTTGAGTGGAACATTCTATCTTAAGAATCACAATGCAAGGAGCAGGTCGCCTGAAGAAGGGGGGGGCGGGGGTTGCTCAAGTGAGGGTTACAGATGGACTCTGACTCACTCCGATCTGGTCCAAACCCAATACTGAGTCCTAGACCGACAAACTTGTACCCCAAACCCCCAGAGCCTACTAGGACAGCTGAGACTTCATGCTTCTATCTGTTGAGGAGCCCTGAGTTACTGTCTCAAACAGAAAGAGTATTTCTCAAGTCACAGCTTCTTGATGGCTGGCAGACCATTACCAATCCATGTCAGCTTCATTCAAGAGCCCATCATCGGATGAGAATGTGAGGTCTTTGCATATCCTGACCATCATTTGGTACATCATCTTACAGCTGAAAAGAAGCAAGCTTGACTTTTACGAAAGCAGGATCGAGACTGCCTGCACCGGAGCTGCAAAGTTGCAGCGTCACCAGGGGTTGGCTGGATGTGAGGGTTGACATGATGTGAAGGCAACAGGCGAACCTCATCGAACTTGGTGGCGAAGAGGTTGAGCGAGGTGAGGATGCCGCCGTTGGGGCCAAGGTGGTACTCCCTCATGACGTCCTTGTAGCGCACGGTGTCACGGATGTCGATGTTGGCGGGGTATGGCAGCGAGAGCACCGCAGGGTCGAGGTTGATGACGTACTTGCGCGCCTGCACGGAGGCCAGGTGCGCGTTGAACTGCTGCATGAGCGTCGTCTTCCCGCTGCCTGCGCGCCAACAACAAGGACAGCCGGCTCAACGATGAGCTCTGCAGCAACTCAGTGGCTGCACCATGACTAAGGCTCAACTCTATGACCGAGATAGGGGCTGAGGTAGATGGTGCCAGGCTAGACTGAGATGCAGAAGCGGCGGGGCCCCAGGTACTCGTCGGCTCACCGGCCATGCCGATGACGATGACCACGATGGGCCTTCGCCGCTGCTGCCGGGGGCCTGCCTGGTCGCCAGCCGCGGCTGCTGCGCCGCTGCTGGAGGCCACCGCGTGGACCGTGTCGGCCATCTGCCTCGGCTCGCCGGCGCCCTCCGTGGCATTGCTGCGGCCCGCCGCGTTGGCGGCAGCGGCAGCGGCGGCGGAGGCGGCGACGCCGCTGTCGGCCATGGCCGCCGCGGATCCAGACAGTCGGACACTAGCTCCTCTACTGCACGTCCAGGCCGTCGGACACTTGCTGTTAGACGGCCACCACCGCCGCCGCCGCCGCCGCCGCGGCGACGAAAGCGGCTGCTGGCGGTGGGGGCAGTGGGGACGCCTCACAGTCGGGGCAACAAGGCAACAAGTAGGATCAACGTTAGCAGCGCCGCGCCTACATGGTGAGTCACAGGCTCGCTTGTGTCAAAGCGGCTGCGCAGGCCTTGAGGCGGGGCAGCTTGCTTGCTTGCCGATGTTGCTGCCTCTGCAACCCGCCGACAAGCAAAGCTGTAACATCAAAAGTCTGCAACCATGCTTTGAGCTGCCCAAGCCAAATTCTGAGTAGAGTACCTTGCCATGATGACGCAGGACTCAAGTTGAATATCGGCGAGGAAATTATGGCGTGGTGGCAAGGAGTGGTTTTGATCTGGAGACGAAGTATGCCGCTTTCAGTGCCTCTGCTGTAGCCTTCGGTTTTGAGGGTGTTCACAGGGAGAGGCAACAGTGCGTTGCCTGCCCCTGTAGAGCAACGCTCTTCCTCTAGCCTGAGCTAGATATATCGTCTGCTGTACTTGAGTTGGAATATGGAAGAATATAATCAGCGAAGCGCTCAATGGCTCAAGTGCTCAAGTGCTCAATGTCCAGGGACCTATTGCTTCAGTCGTCAGGACTATGCATTGATGTCGCTTTGAATTTCATGCGCACCGCGCGCCTTCTCTCTCTCTCTCTCACTCATTATGCAATGATGTCGTTCCTGCCGCTTGTTACTCCCAAGTCACACGACATAATATGAGGCCCCCACTATCTAATCTAGGGGAACAGGCTACATCATTGTAATCATCTCAAGCGTACTTCCACAGAACAGATATAATCCCTTATCGTTCAGAGCACTTCAGTGAAGCGATGTCACTTGGAAGGGTACGCATATGAGCATGTAGACAGGCAACTTTGGTGGCTGGCAAGCCATGCTATATCCGCTCCTCGTTCGCTAGCCCGGCATCTGCAGAGGCCGCTACCACACCCGCTGCTGTTGCCACGAAGGCAGGCCTTCATTGAAGAAAGAAGAACCTTTGTTTGTGCTGGCCAATCCTCCCCGCACTCAGGAAAAAGGCTGGGACGCGTATACTAGTGCATCCATCAGATAGTCTTGCTTTTACTGAAACAGACGTCACACGCTCACGGTCGAGCGCGGACGATGTCCTTCCTTAATTGGGCGACGTCTTTCCGCCGGCTAGCTACCCAGACTTGCATCTCCTGACTAGAGGTTACTGAGCGTTCCCTGGCTGATGTCTTAGTCCCAGTCCTTCGCACTCCGGCTCCTTCAGACCATGTCAGTCCTGTGGGCTGGCCTTTCCCAGCCACCAGTCAATCTGGCCGCGCTTTCTTTGACTCTCATCTCCTGACTGGAGGTCACTGAGCGTTCCCTGGCTGATGTCTTTGTCCGAGTCCTTCGCACTCCGGCTCCTTCAGACCATGTCCATTCCTGTGGGCTGGCCTTCCCAGCCACCAGTCAATCTGGCCGCGCTTTCTTTGACTCTCATCTCCTGACTGGAGGTTACTGAGCGTTCCCTGGCTGATGACTTAGTCCTAGTCCTTCGTACTCCGGCTCCTTCAGACCTTGTCCGTTCCTTTGGGCTGGCCTTTCCCAGACACCAGTCAATCTGGCCGCGCTTCCTGCTTCCTGAGGTGGCTGTCCCGAAGACCGACGGACAGTGGAGTGGTGGATATAAAGTTCCTTGTTGAATACAAAGCCCTCCTAACACACTTCTGTTGATACTCTCGAGCTGCAGCATTGCCGCCGCAGCGCCTCCAGCGCCACGGCGCGAGCTTGCGCCGCCGCCGCCGCCGCCGCCGCCGCCGCGGCGTTTGGCGCAGCTGCTGGCGCTGGCCGGCGCAAGCTCGCGCCGTGGCGCTGGAGGCGCTGCGGCGGCAATGCTGCAGCTCGAGAGTATCAACAGAAGTGTGTTAGGAGGGCTTTGTAATCAACAAGGAACTTTGTATCCACCACTCCACTGTCCGTCGGTCTTCGGGACAGCCACCTCAGGAAGCAGGAAGCGCGGCCAGATTGACTGGTGGCTGGGAAAGGCCAGCCCAAAAGAACGGACAAGGTCTGAAGGAGCCGTAGTACGAAGGACTAGGACTAAGACATCAGCCAGGGAACGCTCAGTAACCTCCAGTCAGGAGATGAGAGTCAAAGAAAGCGCGGCCAGATTGACTGGTGGCTGGGAAAGGCCAGCCCACAGGAATGGACATGGTCTGAAGGAGCCGGAGTGCGAAGGACTCGGACAAAGACATCAGCCAGGGAACGCTCAGTGACCTCCAGTCAGGAGATGAGAGTCAAAGAAAGCGCGGCCAGATTGACTGGTGGCTGGGAAAGGCCAGCCCACAGGACTGACATGGTCTGAAGGAGCCGGAGTGCGAAGGACTGGGACTAAGACATCAGCCAGGGAACGCTCAGTAACCTCTAGTCAGGAGATGCAAGTCTGAGTAGCTAGCCGGCGGAAAGACGTCGCCCAATTAAGGAAGGACATCGTCCGCGCTCGACCGTGAGCGTGTGACGTCTGTTTCAGTAAAAGCAAGACTATCTGATGGATGCACTAGTATACGCGTCCCAGCCTTTTTCCTGAGTGCGGGGAGGATTGGCCAGCACAAACAAAGGTTCTTCTTTCTTCAATGAAGGCCTGCCTTCGTGGCAACAGCAGCGGGTGTGGTAGCGGCCTCTGCAGATGCCGGGCTAGCGAACGAGGAGCGGATATAGCATGGCTTGCCAGCCACCAAAGTTGCCTGTCTACATGCTCATATGCGTACCCTTCCAAGTGACATCGCTTCACTGAAGTGCTCTGAACGATAAGGGATTATATCTGTTCTGTGGAAGTACGCTTGAGATGATTACAATGATGTAGCCTGTTCCCCTAGATTAGATAGTGGGGGCCTCATATTATGTCGTGTGACTTGGGAGTAACAAGCGGCAGGAACGACATCATTGCATAATGAGTGAGAGAGAGAGAGAGAAGGCGCGCGGTGCGCATGAAATTCAAAGCGACATCAATGCATAGTCCTGACGACTGAAGCAATAGGTCCCTGGACATTGAGCACTTGAGCACTTGAGCCATTGAGCGCTTCGCTGATTATATTCTTCCATATTCCAACTCAAGTACAGCAGACGATATATCTAGCTCAGGCTAGAGGAAGAGCGTTGCTCTCCAGGGGCAGGCAACGCACTGTTGCCTCTCCCTGTGAACACCCTCAAAACCGAAGGCTACAGCAGAGGCACTGAAAGCGGCATACTTCGTCTCCAGATCAAAACCACTCCTTGCCACCACGCCATAATTTCCTCGCCGATATTCAACTTGAGTCCTGCGTCATCATGGCAAGGTACTCTACTCAGAATTTGGCTTGGGCAGCTCAAAGCATGGTTGCAGACTTTTGATGTTACAGCTTTGCTTGTCGGCGGGTTGCAGAGGCAGCAACATCGGCAAGCAAGCAAGCTGCCCCGCCTCAAGGCCTGCGCAGCCGCTTTGACACAAGCGAGCCTGTGACTCACCATGTAGGCGCGGCGCTGCTAACGTTGATCCTACTTGTTGCCTTGTTGCCCCGACTGTGGGGCGCCCCCACTGCCCCCACCGCCAGCAGCCGCTTTCGTCGCCGCGGCGGACTGCGCACGGGCGGCGAAGCCACCTGAGCTCATGTCGCCACCGCCCTTGGCAGAGCTTGCTTGAATCCGCGACGCGTCTGCGCCCGTCATTGGGGTACTTCCCTTCGGCATGGTGCTATGTCTCAGTCTCGCTGCCAAGAAAGCGTCCGCTAGCCTGGTCAGCGCCGCCGCCGCCGCGGCCGCCGCCGCTGGTCCCGGCGCTCAGCTCGCTGGTCAGTCGACGCGCAGCGTGGTGGAGCTGCGTCGGCTGAGCGGAGCGCGGCGGCCGCGCGGCGTTGGCCGTGGCTGCGGCGATGGCGACCGCATGCTCGGCGGCTGCATGCATGCTGGTCATGCCAAGCCCGGACGGACATGCATGGCGGGAGCGGCGGCGCCGTTACGCCGCCGTTAGCGCGCTGCCGTTTCGGCTGGCGGATGGACGAGCCGAGAGGGACGGCGCCATCGAAGACGGCGAACCGGCAAACCAGTAGCAAACGACCACGCAAATCTAATTGCAGAAGTCCGACGCAAAGCTCGATCAGGACCAGCGCGACAGTACAAGGCAGAAGGACTTAGAGGAGAGTGATGGCTTCACTGAGGAGCGGTAAGTGTGATTGGCTACTACTGAATGTTCATTTGCAAAAGACACAATGTAATTGTCAAAGAGCAGGTGCTGAAAAGACAAATTGCTAAGACCAGCGAGAGGAGGTTTTAGTAAACGAGGCGGGTGACCTCATTGTGCCCCCTTCTTCGCTGTGATAAGAACCTACTATGCGCTCTTCTCGCACTTGCCGTTTAAGTTCCCCCTAGCTTTGTTAGAGCCACCGTTCTTTCAGCAAAGCTGGAAAAGCTAGGTCCATGCCTTTAGGCTCTGCGCACCCAGCTTGCTCTTTTCTGGATTGGGTAGCAAGGCCAGCAGCTCTTGCACACCGCGGCCTCATTCAACCCGCAAAGTCAGCTTGACCAAACCGATTGCTCCAAAAAATTCTTGATCTAAAAGTTAGTAGAAGTACAGGGCGTACATGGCACATGACAACCTGTCTTCTTTGACACAAGCGCCTCAAAGACTAGGACCAACCAGGATTCCACCATCATGAAACTGCAAGGCCGAAGAGGTGCTCGTTCATCCACTTGACTCACGTCCAGCCAGGCTGCAGTCTTTACAAGTACTTTCAACTGGGTGGAGCATGCTCCTTCATGCAGAGTCATATATGACACAAAGCAGTTCAGATCTTTGCACTGGTGCAAATCTGATTATCCTCATCAGACAGAGTGTCGTGAATTATTGGCATTGCATACCAGATTGAGATGCATACTCGATTGTATTTGCAGTGTTGCCAAAGGCTGGGTGCCCTGCTTCCCAGCCCTGAAAGTCGATCTTCAGCACTGTGTTCATGCTGGTTCTGGCAGCAGTCAGCAGTGCGCCGGAATCAAAGAATCCTACTTATTGCTTGTACACATACAGCAGGGGTTAAGGTCCAGGCACATCCCGTACAGATCCCAACACACCTGCCATGCCTACGCATGCAGGTGGAAAGCTGATGGCAGAAGAGCAAGCAAGCCAGTAGCTGCCAGAGCCTCAGTTGCCTTCACAGACATTAGGTGCCGGTTTTCGGAGCTCTCAAGACCCAAGTAGGTTCTGATCAAACCGGCCCCGCTCGGGTCGCTGGCCAAGTGCTTTACCAGGCGAAAGCGCAGTGAGTTGGGGGCGACCAAAAATGTCATAAAGGCAAACCACATCAAGTCCATGGATGAAAGGTTGGTGGAGAGGAATCCTTTCCAGAGCCTACACCATCAGCGAGAGCAACAATTCATAAGGAGTGTGTCTATACTAATACATACATCAACTTCACTCATCACAAATGAGAAATGCCAAAGCGACTGATCCGACCTGCAATCATGTAATTGCAGGCAGTCCAGCTATATGAGGCTGTGACACGAATCTTGGCTGTTGTCCATCACAAAATGCTACGAAGCAAGTAAAACAGATTGACCGATGGTACTGATTGGCTTCTTAACCTTTCAGGCAGTCGAAAGAAGGTGTGGAAGAAGATGCGAGTATCAGACAGGTCAAGCTGCAGCAGAAGCTCCAACCCAAAGAGCATGAAAGCACGTTGTCTTCTTCTCTCTTGCGACCACAAGGCGTCCCAGGCTGCAAAGAAAGGAGGGCCTTCACTCAGCTATCTCTGACTTCTGCATACTTCTTCTTCAGGAGTTATCGGAGGCATGAAGCTTGCATCTCAGAAGTACACATAACCCCATTGCCTATCCAGGCACAGGCATGATCTGGTCCGAGCAAAATACAGAAACCTTGATAGAGAGGGCGAATGGATGACCTTGGAGTGCTGCATTGTGAGACTGAGGCATCAATTCTGAACTGTGCAATGCCCCTTTTTCTGGTTGTAGAGCCTTGGCAATGGCAGCAGCATAATGCGGAGCTTCTGTCAAAGATCGGGCAATTGAGTAACCTACAAGTTGACAACACACATATTGTCATGAAATGTCATCACTACTGTTATTGGTAATAAGAGAGTTAGTGTCTATCAACTTATCCATCAAGAGCACTGCTCCTCTCACTGATCTTCCTGTGCCGTAGCATCACGTGGAAGCACTTGCAAGAGCTGAATAAGCACTAAGTAGCACCCCAGCATAGCATAGCTTGACATAAGTACTGGACTCTTGTGTACCTGTTGCTGGATGCACCATGCTTGCAGCTGCCCCATAGCCGAGGTGCCTTTGCTTGGTGTCAGGAATTGCACCGCCTACAGGGATGTACGACCACTCCTGCCATCCAAAATAAGCTACAGCAAGTATCACATGCAAGGAAAAAACCCAGCTGCCGAGGACAAGAAATCCAAAGGACTTGGAGGACTACACTATATCTGCCTTCCAGGATCGCAGTGGCTTCTCTTGGCACAAGAAAGTAAGCAAGTGATGGATTAGAGGAGATGACTGGGAGCCTCTTGCACGGAGTTGCCTGTCACCTCTTCATGGACTTTCTTGACTCGAACTTTCAATGCCTGTAGCCGTTTGTGGAGGCGAGCCTTGAGCAGCTCAAATGGCATTGCCGGCCTACGTGCAAGACAAGTCTCCTGCACTTCTTTTGACAGGTGTCAGACGCCACAGCTTCGGCAGCAGTAGCATCCGTAGATGCCTACTTGAATGGTCATCATCATCTAGCTGAGCACAAGAGAGAGGACTAATGGAGCCACTAACAACATTCGTAGTAACAGGCAAGTCTCTGCAGCTTGTGTGTATGGCAACTTCAGAAGCACTTGCCTCGAAGAAGATTCTTGTGGAGGTGACTGGCATAGCGTACAAAAAAGTAGGTGCATCTCTGAAGAGGCCCTCACTGGCATCCCCTTCTGAGCCAGGCAAGCCTGCCGTTCTGTAGTCCATGAAGACCATCAAGGATGGATCACAGGCATAATTCTCAACCTGCAGCACAGTCCAGTGTGAGCTCCTGTGAGTTGCACAAGGGATTCCAGGCACTTTTTGTGGACAGGCAGTGACATCAAATGTCAATGCAAGCAGCTGCAAGCTTATCGTATCAGCACTGGCTACATTACAGACAGAAGAGTAGTCAGTCAATCTGCAAATGTGACTTCATAGTGTAAACTATAGTAGTAGATGCCCACGTTCATTCTGTGCTACCTTACCTCCACCTCCATGCCGTAAGCTGTTTGAACACCAACTCCTCTCCCAGCAGCCTGGTAGGTCAAGAACTTCCCTGACGCTGCTCCAGCTGCAACAGTCACAAGCCTGGAAAGTACCAGGCTGATATTATTTACAGACTCAGACCAAGTGGAACTCGTTGCTTCAGATACACGGTGACAAGGGGTACATGCAAACGTCAATTTGCAGATACACAGGTAAGTACCGATGGTTGCAAGTCAATCAACACATACCTGCTCTGGATCTTCCAGCCATTTTGGCAGTGGACAGTATTCCTGTGAGGCGAGGGCTCTGTAATCTCTTCAACTTGGCTGTCTAAGTAGAGGACACCGGCTTCTTCACACCTGGCATTATGTGTTCATCGAAAAACTCATTCGGAAGCCACCATTTTTTCCATCACATCGCCTAACAGATTTTACTGTCTAGGAGTGTCAGAGGTTGTTGTACGTGTCACAAGGACAAGAAAAAGTAGTGGTAAGTGATGTATGATGAGGCTGTGCTGTGTACAGAAGGAAGCTGTGATTTTGCAAACACAAAACTCCCTAGCCCCAAGAGTTGTACAATGAAGCCAGGCCACATCGTGGACTCCGCACGGGACAAGTGCTACTAACCTCTGAAGCAGCTTCTGCAGAAGCAGGTGCCGTCCAACCCTACCATAAGGCCGACCTACTAGTGTCGGCTCGTCGTGATCTATGTATATGGCTGTGTCCCGCCATGTCTGCTCTAAGCAGTCTTCAAGGCCAATAGCTGCACACATCCTTTCAAAGGGTGTCAAATTTGCAAGTGCGTCCACCTGCTCTTTCGCTCTTTGGAAGGCCCGTCCGCTATTGGGACGAGCCTTATCTTGTAGTCACCTTGAAATTCGTCAACCCACACGCCGTAGTTGTTGACGAATGGCGAGTCGGGGCCGATTAGACCAACACTAAGTCCTAGTTTTGCAGACTCTGCAGCCAGGCATAACCCTGCAGGTCCGCACCCGACGATGACAAGGTCCACATTTGCATCTCTTCCCAGAGCTGGAAGCTGCGAATTTGAAAGATTGAGAAGGAGAAGCGATACTGCAATTAGATGCAAACACCCTGGCTAGCTGCTCGGTACAAATCATCAGCCATTTTTCGTCTATACAAGGCGAATGTATGGCTAGGTGTGCCACGCTACATCGTGCGTAAATGCAGCTCATGTAGCTTCTCAGAGGCACTGTCTAGTGACTAAGGACTACGGTGGCACCTTGTCAGCAATCTTCGGGCAGTCGGCTACAGGCTTCGAAGCCTGAAGCTGCACATGCTCTAGCTCCGTCCCCCCCGCTTTCAGATAGTCCTGCTCGTCTGCAAAGTCTTCTCGAGACAGGGCAACTGTAGTGGTCTCGTGCAGCGCGCCAACGGCCTTCACCAGCAACCTGGAGGCTGCTGCAGGCCATCTCCTCCTCCCTCTAGCGGCCTTTCCACTGAGCGCTGCTGCTCGGTCGGTATATCCAGATTGCCGGCAGCCTCCACGGCCAGGCTCGACAGAGGAGCTCCGTCCGGCCAGGCAATCGGCTCGGCAAGCTCCAGACTCTCGAGAGTGCGCGGGAAGCTCCCTCTGGCAGCCCGCGGCGATTTCAGGCTGACAGCGCCCGGCTAGCTTTACGCCGGTCGCCAATGCGGCTGCCATATGCGGAGACGTCTCCGAGCTACGCCGCGCGCTTCCTCGGCTTGAGTGACCTGGTCACGCCATGCAGTCCATCGCCACCGCTAGCTCGGCCGCGCCGGCTGCGCGGCCGAGGGCTCCACGCCAGCGCAGGCGCGGCGATGGCCCGCTCCAGGCGGCGGCGGCGGCGGCNGGGCACGGGCAAGGCGGGCGCGGCGCCGGCACTGGCGCTGGCCCGGTGGAGTGGGAGAAGCTGCTTCCGGGGGCGGGGGGCCCGTCCTCCCCTCCCCGGACCCGGCTCATGGCTGTTACCGGCGCCTGCCCCTCCTGGTCGCTACCCCCCTCCTCCCGTGGCCGACCTGGCTAGCGAGGCCCCCCTGCTGATCCCCTACGCGCTAACCGCGATAACCGGCCTCGGCGCTTCCGGTAAACCTGCATCAACCCACGGTGTAGGCGGTTAGCCGGCTCACCCCCACACTCTGCCGGTACGAGCTCCGCGGAGAATCAGGTTAGCTGGCTCATCCGGACCCACTGGTTTGAATATGGTCAGAGATCGGCTAATCTCAGTAGCTTTGGCAGCCGACGTGCCAGGCACGTGCGAGAGAATCGAAGGAAAGCCCGTGGATTGGTCGCATGCCAGCCACGTAGGCTGCCGGCAGCTAACGATCGGACCCCGAATACCGTCGTCGTTAAGGTGTCGTTGGGAGGGTTTGGGGTTCGGGGGAACGCAGTCTCCCAGGTGCCTGCCACAGGCGCCACAGTCGGCGGCGGCGGCGGCGGCGGCGGCGGCGGCGATGGAGGCCAGCGCAACAATGGCCGCGGACGGGGAGCCGGCGCCGTGGTGGCGTGTGGAGCACGAGCTGCTCCTGACGTCTCTGTCGGCGGCGAGGGGCAGCTCAGCCTGCAGCACGGCCGACGCCGCCAGCGCCGACGAGCTCGCACAGGCTGCGGAGGCCGTCGTGGCGCGCATCCAGGCCGGCCAGTTGGCCGAGGCGTTGAGCTGCCGCTCGGCCATCCGCTTCCTGCTGGACGCCGAGGCGGGCGCCGAGGCCGCCGCGAGTAGCCCGGCGTGCTACTTCGAGCTCATTCTGGCCAGCGCGGGAGCCGCCGCCGCGGACGGCGGCTGGCGCGGCGTGCTTGCGCTGGCGCTCGGGGCCGCGGCGCTGGGAGTCTTCGTGCAGGCCAACGTCACGGGGTCAGCTGTCTCTCCTTCCGCAGCAGCCTTCTTCCCCTGGTCAAGCAGCTTACTTCATGCAAAGATCAACTTACTCTGGAGGACACGACGTCCTGAGCACTGCCCGCCGATGGTGAATCACCAGCGACGTGCTGTGCTTTGCATCATATTCACCGCTTGTCTCTCCACGCTCGACTTGGCCAGGAACCTTGGTGTGCTAGCAAGTCATACTCGCCATGCTGGCCGCACTTCAGGCCCCCCTCAAGCTTCATGCAGTCAGGCAGAGGCCTGATGACTGCACAGAGCCTGAAAATAGCTGGCATGAGCTGCACCTTCTCCTCTGATCACGTGCAGGCCCCAGGTTGCGGCGCCGGTCCCCCCGCCAGTGGCCTTCGGTCACCTGCCGGCAGGCGACGGCAGCAGCGATGCAGCAGTCAGTGACGATCCTTGGGATTCCTGGGCCCGGGGCCAGCTCATGATTGATGGGGCCGACCTCATCGGCAAGCCGGCAGTGCTCCAGGTAGCGCCCTCTACAACTCCGGCAATTACGATGCCTGGTAGTACATCAACAGTTTTGCAGCATCACCCCTGCACAGGCCCGGCATGCGGAACAGGACAAAGCCAGGCTGCTGTGTGCAGTAACTTAAGTCAACGCCTCACCTGAAAGGCATGTACATTACTGAGAGCTGGCGTTGCCAACCTGCGCAGCATCTTGTGCTTGCACGGAACCTGCTCGTCCTGCCACCCGGCAGTGCCCCAGGACTAGCCACTGCTCCTTGGTGGGCGGCGCGGGCGCTGGCTGTCCACCAGCGCAGCCTGGCAGAGCGCTCACCTACACTTCACGTGCAGCTGGAGCTGGCCCTGAGTCAGGCGGTGTTCAACTGTGGATCCTGGATGCTGCTTCTGTCTAAACGGGAGAGCCACATGGTCGAGGCCAAGCCTACGTCCTGGACCGTGTCGGAGCGCCAGGCCAGAGTGGTCGCCGCTGCTGTGCGCCTGGAGGCGGGGCTGGCCAAGGAGGCCTACGGCCTGTCTGATGCGGCCAGGTACGTCCTGCTGGTAGTTACTTTGTGCTTTGTGGCACTGTTGATATGAAAGAAACTCAATCCTAGAATACTAGACACGAGCAACTTGTGCCTAATAGGAGAAACCCTACTATGACAGATATCTATACCCTAAGCCTTCAACCCTGTCAGTATATAGCCCATAAAGTTGCATGGTAAAGAGCCTGACTATGACGCATTGATCCTGACTTCGAATTTACACCTAGAGCTTGCTAAGCCAAAGTTTAGAACTTAGCAGCCCTAATGTACAGCTATGCTAGGCTGGACGTGGACGCAGGCGGCAGGCTTTGACGTGGTCCGCCATCCTGGCTTGGGCAGACTGTGCTTCCACGAGGCGGCAGAGGAGTGCGGCTTGTCAGTCAGCCTGTCGGGTGTCCTAGGATACCGCACCAAGCACCAGGTGGGAGGATCTTATGATATGCCAGCCAGCTGCACTTGTGCACTTATTTACCTTTGAAGAGGAATATGGGACTTAGTACAGATTTTGCTGATTAGATCACTTGATAGCTTCTCAGGGAGGTGGCTCTGGTGGCAGGCAGATCCCACGGCCCAGATGGTCCTTCAGGCGCTAATCAAGGATGGCAAGGAGCTCGATCTTTCTGATAGCGAGCCTGAGTTAGCGGGGGCT
Source organism: Spirogloea muscicola (assembly GCA_009602725.1). NCBI lineage: Eukaryota > Viridiplantae > Streptophyta > Zygnematophyceae > Spirogloeales > Spirogloeaceae > Spirogloea > Spirogloea muscicola. The sequence continues at coordinate 119,926 of WELB01000133.1, forward strand.
GATGACGACGACAGTGGCAGGTTGACGGACGGAGTCGGACGCAGGGAGCATGAACGAGGGGATGATGTGAAAGCAAGTGCTCAGGCAGTAGATGAAGGCGAGAGGGACATCTTGCTAGCCCCTCTCCTCGTCGACGAAGACAAGAGCAAGGTCCAATCATCTGGAAGAGCGTCCCTCAACAGCATCGAGCAGGCCATTGTCCTAGCTCTGAGCCTGGACGTCCGGCGAAATAACCCCAACGACGAGCTCCGGGGTCAGTGTCGGAGCCAGCTCATGCATCTTGATGGTCCTACTGACTTTCAAGGACCTGAAGAGTTGAAATTGTGCATGATCCTCGTGACTCACGCTGTGCAGGCTGGCAAATGGCACCGTACATTGAGGCTGTGAGCGCTCAGGGCCACTTGCGGCCCATGGTAAGATGAGCATTTTTTGTCTAAAACCAACTGACATAATTTGGGCTGATGGTAATTTAGCTGCAAATACTGGACTCATACCAGCTGTTGGGGCAGATCTCAGACGGCTTCCATCGCTAGACTGCAGGTGCGGGCTTCCTGTGAACTCCTCCGCATTCGATGGGAGCGCTCGCGGTCCAGGACCCGGCAGAGGGCTCTGAGCACGATGGAGCGCTTGGTAATACATCACAGTCGACATTGTCAAAGCAGCCTCCCCACTACCTATTTGAGGCTGTTGTAGTAAATGTTGCAGGCGTGAGCCTAGCTCTTTTATGTGGCGCACAGAAAATTGCTCGGTAGTACTCTTACAGATACAAGTGTGGTCTTTCAGGTCACAGATATGCAGGATGGGAATGCGAGAGTAGCCGAGCGTATGCGCTATGCATTCTGCGTGTGGTTCCCTACCTGGGCTGCCCTTCAAAAGTATGGTTGACTAAATTCCATATGCATAAGCATGGGTTCATTGACGTTCTTCGATAACTATAGTGTCACTCCTGTGCTGATCTTGCTCCACAAGGTGTGAGATCTGTTGTTGCTTGAGCTTGTCATTGCCCCCCGATTTTGGGGCTGACCGTATCTGCTCAATGAGGTTGGCATCTCGTTTGCAGAGAATATGGAGAATTTCTCCTGTCCGTAGGACTTGTTGGAGAGGCTCAGCTGCTCTTTGAGAAGCTGGAACTCTGGGATAATCTCATTGAATGCTACAGGTGGTTCACATGGTCCATGCAGCCGTAATGCAATTCGAGCCCACATGAGCCCACATTTTGTTGTGCACAGTAGTTGTGAATTGCCCAAGTGCTTATTGGTCTGCTCGTTGGCACAACTGATCCTTGTTCACGTTCGCTCCCTCGTTTGCAGACTATTAGGCAAGAGACCAGCAGCTATCCAGCTGGTCCAGGAGCGCTTGAAAGCTCAACCTGACGACCCACGCCTCTGGTCAGAAGCACTTTTCTTCCTGCACTGCTTTGGCTTACCATTCCATACGCTAGAGATCGTTGAGATCATCTTAGCATCTGCTCTTGTTGAAGAGGATGCAGTGCTTTGTGGAGACTTCTATCTGCATATCTCATGGGCTGTGAAAGCGACCCAGGGGTATATTGCAGCTGCTGAGTGAAGTACATAGAATATTGTGTTCGGCACCAATGTAAATCTTCTTCTTTGCAACTTGTTCAGGTGCTCACTGGGGGATCTGACCTTTGACGATGACTGCTACAACAAAGCCTGGGAGGTCTCAGGCCAGCGCTATGCTAGAGCACATGTAAGGGAATGTACCCAATGCAGTTGCATCTGCAGGTTGGTTGCTGGTAGTTGTTGGCATAGGTGCTTGATTTCAGCTTGCCAATGTCTTGAAGGTGCTACTGTTGAGCAGGAAAAGCTTTGGGGTATCTCATCATGTAGCAATGGCACCACTCTGTGCATGTATAGCGATCCTTGGCCCGCTCTGCAACTGGCCGCGGAGACTTTCGGAAAGCAGTGAGCCACTGGTATGTCTGACAGCCAGTCTTTATTATGGCCAGTCACTGTTATCCAAGCACGTCACTATGATGATTGTCCAAATAAACGTAGCAGCATGCGTAATGTACAGGCAAAGTCACCTTACCCCACTGCCAATCTCGTCCACTTAGCTTGTCTGAATTTTGCAACCTTGTACTGGCTGAGTTCTACAATAAATTTTGATTCAAAATCAAGGGCTGCAAGTTGGCTGCTGATGCCTACAAGTGCTTGTTCCTGACAGGGAGACAGCATTGGCTCTGAATACTTTGCACCCAGACGGATGGTTTTCTTTGGGGTATGCCGCCATCCAGGTGAGATAGCCTGAGTGAATGCTTGGCAGATAGTAAGTCTCAGCAAGGCATATGGTATGCATCAGTCTGTTCATTGGCTTGGTGAAGTGGTCTTGTTGCCGAGCTCCCAAATGCAATGTCCTTCCTTGCGAAGATGCAGAGACATAGTGGATTGTGCTAAGTGCAGCTCATATGCAGGCATTCATTTCAATGTAAATGCTGATGTCCCAGCCACTAGCCTCAAGGGCTAATTTGAGTGCAGATACAATTCTCCATGCAGGTAGAAGATGCTGACAAAGCTTTGAATGCTTTCACTCGAAGCATACAGCTTGACCCAGACAACGGGGAGACTTGGAACAACGTTGCTGCCTTGTGAGCAGGGGCATCAAGGGTCTCTGTCTGCAGTCATGGGGGCCATATGCTGCAATCCGAATGCCAGATACATGTGTTTTGGACCTTTTGGTAGCATCAAGCTGCCATGTTTGCATCGTACAAGTTGGGCATAAAGTTAGACTCACTCAGAGGCTACCGCTCTTAGCAACCACCTCAGGGGTCTGCACACTTAGTTTTCGCCAAGAAATATGCACTGCACAACAACTTATTCAACCCATCTGTGCATAGCAGTTGCTTGGGCTCCCAGATTGTCCTGATGCAATGTGATGGTGGCTGTGCAGGAACATACACAAGAAGCGGAGCAAGGAGGCATTCAAAGCTCTACAAGAGGCCCTGAAGTACAAGTAAGTGAAGCAGCAATATGGAGCAACAAGCCTGCTTCTTGTTTGCCAGTAGCTTTTTAAGGCTGCATCACTCTCTACTTTGCACCTTGTGCTGCATCTTATTGCATCACCAAGTCTATGCAGGCATGATAGCTGGCAAATGTGGGACAACTTTGTCAGAGTCGCCCTTGACGTGAAAAGCTTTGAGCAGGTCCGTGTAGTCTGCTTATGATAGTGCAACTTGAAGAGAAAACTGCAATGCTTATGTCTTATTGTGTCATAGTACAACAATTTGGCACTTAGCTTGTTCAGCACGTGTAGATGGCAATCTCTCTTATGCTTCTGTACTCTGACCACTCACGCACAAGCTTGGCGAGACTGAGAGCCACATGGTGCACCTAAGCACGTAACATAGCTTCCTCATGCTGCAGGCCTTGAACGGGATGGACAAGATCCTGGAGTTGACCAACAACAAGCAGTTGGACATGGCAGCCTTGGAGCACCTAATACGTGAAATCGAACGGCACCATACGCCAGCAACTCCTGACTCTACGCCAGCTGAGGCAGACGCCTGTTCAGCAAACAGCGAGGAAGAAGAAGAAAGCATGGCTGTGGGCATGCAAGCCCATGCAGAGTCTGTTGCACGAGAGTGCGAGTCACAAGAACACGAGCCAGAACAAACAGTGGGTGTTGAGAAAGACAGAGGGCAATCAAAGGAGAAGTGTCCTCCTCTCTTTCAAAGGCAACTCCAAAAACTGCTGGAGAAAGTGAGGCTGATGCCTTCTGCCAAGTCGTCTTAAGCATTTGCTTTGATTGGCCTCCCTCTTGAAGCTCACTCATTTCCTAGTGGTTTTTCACCTCGTCCCGGATTAGATGAAGCTAGCACCAATCTCGCCAGATATTGACAATTTGCGCTCGTCTTGCAATGAGAGCAGGTGGCAGCCGGTGGCGCAGGGGGGAACCAGATCTGGTCCTTGCAAGGGAGGTTCTTTGAAGCCGTCGGTCAACATGCCAGGGCTACAGAATGCTTCCAGAAACAAATCCGTGCTCTGCAGGTAGATATCCTGTCGACAGCTGAATTTCGATTTGTTGGGAAATGAAGAGCAATGATGTTTCTGGCTGCAGCTGGGCTAGGATTACCACAGCACAGATCATACTTGTTGTTGCAGTTGCCGCCGATTGATGCGGCAGCTACTATATTAACATCTATTACTGTAACATGGTCAACAGGGGTCTAACTGGCAGAAGAGCAAAGACACATTCGAAGCATTCGCGACGGCATCTCTCCAGCTTTGCTGCAGCTATTTGAGGTCTGCCGAGCAGAATATGTTGGAATCTCCGAAGGCAGGTGCCCGAGAATTGTCAGCAGCCAGGATGCACCTTCGCAATGTCTTGAAGCAGGTCTGACCCTCCTATGCTAAGGACTCTTATTGCATGGCTTTCTCTGCCTTCGATCATCTATGTGCACTAAGTTCTCTTTGCATGTGGTCGTCACAAGGCAGAATCAATCGTTTCTAAGACTGCGTAGCCTTTGGTAGTCAGGCCATCATATGGTACATGCTCTTTCTCCTTGATTCCCATGTCGAAAGCAGCAAACCATAGACTGAGGCAACAGCAAAGGCAAAGTGGCTAGAGCATCTGTTCTGAACTTTGTCTCTCCAGATCCCTCCTAAGCATCTCGTGACTTCAACTTGGATGTGATTCTGACAGGGAGGAGACTTTGCCGAGTTGGATGTGTACAAGCACTTGGCAGATTGCCTGCAGAGGGTGCAATTGATGGAACTGTCAGGAGGACAGGAGGCCTAGGTTCACCTTGCTTTTGATGGCAAACATCCTGCTCAGATTGTCTAGGAGCTGAGCACGACCTCGTGTACACGGCTCTCTGTAACAGAAGGCCTGCTGCTCGTGACGGGTTGTGGGTTTTTGTCAAGGTGGTTAACACAAAAGTTGGACATAGCCACTCCTTAGAAAGACTGTGGCAAGCTCTCAACAAAGCAAGACAGTTGGACAATCTTCTGATTGATTGAATGTGCTTGCCGGAAGCACCAGGTATTACATGAGGCCAGACGCAAATGACAAAGACCCATATGCACACACATGCATTGCCATGTGAGTGCAGGTTCTTGGTGCAACACTTGACCACTCGTGTAAGCCTCATGCACAGTCCCGTCCATCATCTCGTCCAAGGGAGCTTATCAAAGTCGTCACTGCCAGTGTCTTCATTGATATCCGGAGATAGTTGCTATGGAATAGTTCCAATCTGATCAGACAGGCCAGTGGAATAAGCAGCTCGGGGCCAGCGGCTGTACAAAGCCACTCTTTCTTGGCCCTTGGCCAAAAAAACCAAGCAATGAATGGCTAACTAAAATCTGACTGGAGTTAGGCGAGAATGTCCCGGCGACAGTTTCTGCACCTCCTGAGAGTAGATCAAGTGGTGCCTCAAGAGTCCTTCACTGAAAGTCTTTTGATATATCTCTAACCAGCCTACCTATCCAAGCAGCAGCGCCTAAACAGACTGGCACGTCTGAAGCGTAACAGAGATGCCTGTGTTACTAAGAGTTGCATCAATTGTTTCTACAAGCTGGCTGAAAGAGAAGGGTTTGGAGACATATTCATCCATTCCTGCCGATAAGCAGACTTCACGGAAGGACCCAATGACATGGGAGGTAAGGCCTGCACAGAAGTCATAAGCAACACTTTCATGTGTCATTGGGATTGCGCTTCTGATGCAGTAAAGCCTCAACAAGTTACTTCTCCCGATGTTTTGGCTCGAGAATCAATACTGACAGCATCAGTAAGACAACCTCAATTGATCATAGCACGGCAATGACAAGGACAGTCAGACTGATTGTCACCATGTGGCAGGCATACGAGCAAGGTTGGGTATCCCACCAATAACAGGCAAATGAGGCAAGCCCAGAGTTTTCTCGCGTGCGCGAATGGCCTTCACAGTCTCCAGCCCATCCATCAATGGCATCTGGCATGGAAGCTCCAGAAAGAGCGCAGTGTGAGTATGGTTTTCTGGGACCTACTAGTACCATCGGTTTTGTTTTGGTAGTTCAGAATTGTGCAACCTCCAGAAGTAAACTGATCACTCCAGCAAGATCAAAGTATCAAGCATTGCTTAAGACTTGCCATTCTCAGTTTCTACTTCTCTCAGCACCTTACCTGCTACTCCCAACGTCATTAGCTACCATTCATAACCAGGACTAGTAATATGATCAAGCAGACAATTGCCAACACTGTGTCAGGTCGCACGGACCTGGACATCCAGGAGGAGGAGATCGTAGTGATCAGGCTGCTCGACCAATCTGTCGAGGACCTCAAGCCCGTTCCAGACAGCGTCAGTGTGAATGCCACGTTTCTCGAGGAACCGGCTGGCCACTTTCTGATTCACTGCGTTGTCATCTGCCAAGAGGATGCGCAGTCCCTGCTTCTCGCCGTCACTGCTTGTCGCTGCCTCCTTGGCCTGGCTGCCTGAGTTCACAGAGCTTGTCACCTCTTGTTGACCATATGACTTGCTACTTGGCCAGGTCACTGTGCGGCCAAGCTTGACAACACCCTCTTCACCACTCGTGCTCGCATGTTGGCAGCTGGAAGATCTCTCTTGTTCTCCGCCAGCTTCCAGCGCAGGCCTCACATTGTCAAGTGGCTGACAGACATGTTGACAGCTAGCAGCTGTCACCTTCTGGCTCATTGACGAGCTCTGCAGCTCCTCGTCCAGCTGCTCCTCAGCCGGCGGGCCTAGGAAGAGCTGCCGACAGCTGCGACTCCTGAGCTCCGGCTCTGCTTGCAGTGAGCCTTCGGGCCCCTCCTCAGCAGCGGCAGCCATTGGAGGCGTGGTGGGCCTCGGGCTGACATCTGATGGATTCGTGGACTCAAGTCCAGAACTGGCCCATGGTGGACCTGGTGGCTTGGACGTGGTGTGCCGGAGCTCCGCCACCGGGACCGGATGCACCTTCTGGCTGCTTGGCAGAGCGCCGGCTTTTGCGGGCGCCGCTTGGCCAGCTGCCTCCTGCAACGTTGTGGTGAAGCGGAACACGCTGCCTTCCCCAGGCTTGCTCTCAATCCAGATCCTCCCTCCCATCATCTCCACAAGCCTGCAAGGTGATCATGCTGGTGCACTTAGATGAGTAGCTGAAGAGCAGAGAGACTGATTACATAAAATTACGTGGATCTGGCTGGCAGACATTTATTGCGCACTGCCATGGGGGCTTGGAAGTGCAGACCTTTGGCAGATGGCGAGGCCAAGGCCAGAGCCGCCATACTTGCGACTGTGGGACGTGTCGGCCTGCTCAAAGCTGTTGAAGATGGAGGACAGCTTCTCCTCCGGTACGCCTGCCGCAGCAGCTTGCCAAGCAGAGCTGACATTGGCTTTCCGTGGTAGCATTGCCGGCAGAAGCAGAGTGAGTACGAACATTGTCTGACTGCCCTTCAGACGTCTATTGCTCCTCACCTATTCCAGTGTCGATGATGGAGAACTCCAGGTGGACGGCATCAGCAGTGCCCTCCGGCGAGCTGGGCATGGCGTCTGCAAACTTGCTAACTAGATCTCCAGTGATGAATGGTCTGTGGTCGCTTGTTGCAGTGACGACGTCAGCCGGCACTCGGAGGACCTCCACTCGCACTGACCCCTTCTGCGTGAACTTGATTGCATTACCCACCAGGTTCACCTGCCGAGACAGCAGGCAATCGGTTGCACAGAACACTTAGTGTTGCTTGTGTGACCCTTATTGTCTGTACTGTGTTAGTAGTCCCAAGCATCACAAAATCATCAGCATTGACAAGATAACCACTATGCTGCCACTCGCTTGTAGCTTGCTGCGATCAAGGCCCACCAGGCATTGGCGCAGGCGGCCCGGGTCGCCTACGACATGGGCAGGGACGTCCTTGCCAACATGCCACTGCATGTCCAGGCCCTTGGCGAGCGCCTTGCTGACGAGCATGCGCATGGAGCCGTCGAGCAGGTCCTCGAGGTTGAAGCACAGCCGCTCAATGACGAGCTTCCCAGCCTCGATGCGGCTGATGTCCAGCACGTCGTTCACAACCGTGAGCAAGTGATCAGCGGCCTGCGATACAGTGTCCAGGTGGTCCCGCTGCATCTCTGTCAGCGGCCCGTCCAGCGCCAGCACCGTCATCCCAATGATGCCGTGGATCGGCGTCCTGCGCGGACCCACGACACCAAGTTGAGGTAGAAGCCAAGGAGCGGGCTGCTAGCTGCTTGAGTTACACCTGGATGCAATGGCAAGGTGTTAGCTCAACCGCAATAGGTGAAGTGCATGTAGCATCAAACGCGACACAGTGCAATCGCTGATCGCTGTTCTCAGCATCGTCAGCTGCCGTTGACAACCTCGAAGAGGGCCCAAGGCACAAGGCTCGCCTAAGCGTGACGCACCGTATCTCGTGGCTCATATTGGCCAGGAACTGGCTCTTGGCCTCGGAAGCCTGCAGCGCGGCGGCCTTGGACGCCTCCAGCTCCCGATTTGCCGCCACCAGCTCGCTTGTGCGCTGCTCCACGCGCTGTTCCAGTGTTCTGCCAGCCAGCCAACACACCGTTGGAAAGGCAGGGAAGCCATCTTTCACATTACAATGGAGATACTCGTTGCTGCTTGGCACTGCAGGGGCGACACGTCATGTTGCAGAGCATGATACAGATCTGGCACGCACTTACACCCACGAGCTCAATGGGCAAAGATAGCACAGACAACAAGGAGGCTAGCTCACGCGTTGAGAGCCGCATGGGCCGCCTCGGCGTCCTTACACTCGCGCACTGCGGCTGCAAGCATCGTCCCCATGCCGGCGAGCACGGAGCAGAAGAGCTGGACCTGCGCTGCAGCACCACGATGCGTCAGAAATTTGACGACAAGCAGGAATGGCAAGCGCTTCTATGACTCCCTTCCCCAACTAGTGCCATCTCAGTCTTAACTTGGTTGCATGCAGGGACCCATGCATTCTACTAAGTGCACGGGATCCACTTTCTGGTGAGCGAGCGATGCGGTCGGACCTGGAGGAGGGACTCGGTGACATTGGCGCGCTTGAAGGGGCCATGCTTGTGCCGGCATGCCGCCACTGACGACACCAGTAGCACAGCCACAGGCAGCCCGCGCCTGCACAAGCAGAGCCGCCGCCGCCAGCTCGTGCTCATAAGCTCAGCTCGACTTGGCAGCCCTGTCCATAGTTGTGCAACTCAATGCTTGAGTCGGTCAAAGCCCAAAAAGTTCCAGAGGAGGGCGCATGACTGCACAGCAGGAATGGCCGTCTTCGAGGCCGGCGTGGTCGCACCGGTCGAAGCGGAAGGCAGCCCAGACGAGGTGGGGCATGACCAAGTAGGGGAGCGAGACGACGTGGCCGGACGGCAGCAGGCCGCCGAAGATGAGCAGGCTGGCGGCCATGAGGCTGCCAAGCAGCAGCGCGAGCTCGGCGACGTCGAGCATGCTGCGGCGGAGGCTCTTCTGTCGGCCGGTTATGGCCGCCGGCGCAACAGCGGAATAGCAGAAGCCAAGAATGACGGGCGCGACGGTGAGCATGCCGGAGGCGTCGCCGAGCCACCAGGTGAGGCAGCTGCGCGAGAAGGCGGCCCACGGCGCGAGGCCCGCGGCGCAGACGGTGGCCACGCCCGCCGTGGCGCTCACCAGCGCCGCCGTTGGGCACACCGCCAGGAACTTGACGGCGCTCTTCACCGTAGGCCGTGCCATTCCCCCACTGCGCAACCGGCAATCTGCCATCAAGTCGACGCTCGGGACGCCGCCGCCGGCAGCTCTCCTAGGAGGTCCTGGAGCTCTCGAGCGGCGGCCATGGCTGCCAGGCTAGGCCCGAGTGCCTAGCCTGTCGCTCCGCTAGCATGTCACGAACACCCTCTGAATATGTCATGAACACCCTCTGAACTTCTTGCACTAGTGTCTGCCTGAACAATGTATTGCCTTCAATTGGCCACTATTCTCATTTCGTGTGCACCGCGCCTTCTCTCCCCTTCTGTATGCACCTGGCTGGCTTTCACAGCCGCTCTTTTTACATCAACAGCCGCAGTCAGTAAGTAAAGTGATTAGCATTACTAATTGCTAAGTGTCAAGTGCTAAACCCACCGGCCGACGGCGAAGTCGAGGAGGCCAGCGGCGACGGCGCCCTCGGCGGCGTTGCCCAGGCCGATGGCGGCCGACGCCAGCCACACGGCGCCTTTGCCGCCGCCGCGCCAGGCGAAGGCCACCAGGTTGGCGGCGGTGGCGCCGGCCCAGACGGCGGCCGCCGCCG
>WELB01000133.1:134060-152273 GCA_009602725.1 Spirogloea muscicola
CGGCCAGCACGCGCTGGTCACGGGCGGCACGCGAGGCCTCGGGTGCGGCGACTCCCACACCGCCGCCGCCGCCGCCCCCGGGACCTGGCCGTCGCCGCGGAGGCGGAGCTCACGGCGCTAAATGCGGCGCCGCCACCGCCGCCGCCGGGGCTTGTGGGCCCAGGAGCGCGATCGTGGAGGAGCTGGCGGCGCTGGGCGCCAGCGTCTTCACCTGCGGGCGCTCGCGCGAGGGCCTGCAGGCGGCGGTGGCGGAGTGGCGCTCCGCGGGCCTCAAGGTAACCAACTTGTTCTAAACACCCTCTGTTTGGACATCAATCAGCAACCTCTGTGTGCTGAATCATGGTAATTTTCACAGCAAATTAATTGGAGTGTCACTTCACAGCCCGGCCAGCAGGCAATGTACATCCATCATTGTGCTTGCCTTTGTACTTGGCTAATTATGCCCTGTGTCACTCATTACACAATCCATATCTTCTTGTTACACTTAAGTGGCACTCACAGTCGCTGATGATATCAGCAGCCGCTTATTTTCCTTCTTAGGTGCAGGGCGCCACCTGCGACCTCGCCTCGCGCTCCGGACGCGAGGAGCTCGCGGCCGCCGTCGGCGCCGCCTTTGACGGCAAGCTCCACATCTTGGTGGGCGCCCACGAGCCGCTGCCCACTTCTGCCGCCGCTGCGGCTATAACATTCTTGCCCTCGGTCCTAGACGCCACGCTTAATGTACACCCCAAACACCTAAACACCAATCCCCAATAAAACCTTCACTAACTAACTAAAAGTAACCAAGACTAATTACGTAACCAAAGCCTGAGCCTCTGGACCCCTCAATTCTTGCGGACTGTCAACTGCTGGCAGGTCAACAATGTCGGCACCAACGTGCGCAAATCCACAGCGGACTACACGGCTGACGACTATGAGCTCGTCATGGGCACCAACCTGGAGTCGGCGTACCACATGTGCCAGCTGGCGTACCCATTGCTGCGCGCAGCAGGCGGGGCCTCCATTGTCATGAATTCGTCCGTTGCAGGCCTGACCAGCATAACCTCCGGCACCCTCTATGGTGCCAGCAAGGGTGCGTCTCCTGATCAAGCTAGCAATAAAAGGGAGAAGGGTTGTCAAAGATAATAACCAGTTATATCTTCAAGCAACACGCAGCTCCTCCTGTAAATTCTCCCGCTGGTACTGCTGCTGGCAGCCTGCTCGCTTGATATGGAGCTCCGTCCTACAAGCGCTCTCTGCTGCTTAACTCCACCATGAGTGAGACTGGGAGAAACAAGTGCTGTTGGCCGCAAATTTAGTGTATACTACACCAACAAGCTCAACTTGCTGAGCTGCAGCTCACTTACAGCAGCATCTTAGATTCACACTATGTCATAGCAAGCCGTAGGACTCCAGCTCGATTGCCATCAGGAACGTGCGCAGGCTCCTGACAGCGTTGCATGGGCTCTATGATGCTTCAGGAGCCATGAACCAGCTTACTCGCAACCTGGCATGCGAGTGGGCCAAGGACAACATCCGCTGCAATGCCGTTGCGCCGTGGTACATCAACACGGACCTTGCACAGCAGGTCAGGAAGCTCCTCGTGCATGCCTCCAAACGAGTCTTCAGGAAGCTGAAGCTGGATCCTCCGCGACCTCTAGCCAGTATGAGCTCTTTTCTCTAGCTATGACAAGCAAGCACACGGTGGCATTGTGCCTGGCTGTGTCCCATGAGCACGCTTGAAAAGGAAGTGCACACCCGTCATTGCGGGCTCTGAGCAAAAAGGAAACCTTGTTTGGCACTATGGAATCTACCTTCAAGGGGACATCAGCCTCTGTGATGCTGGTGTTGGATGCTGGTTGAGACTGCACTGCATCAGTCTGAGCCCTGCAGGATGTCTGACAATCTCTGAAATTGCAATAATAAGCAGAAGGTTGACCCCTTACTGACTGGAGGACCTCCTGGCAGGTCCTCAAGAACGAACCGTTCAGGAAGCAGGTGATTGAGAGGACGCCCATGCGCCGGGTGGGAGAGCCAGCTGAGGTTGCTGCAGTCGTAGCATTCTTGTGCATGCCAGCAGCATCTTATGTGACAGGCCAGATCATTGCAATTGACGGTGGCCTGACTGTCAACAGCTTCCTCCCCAGCCTGGCTTCGAATGCGCCAGCATAGTTGGGTCTCACAGCTATGGTAAGCATGAATATTCATTTTAGTAGCATTCATTTTAGCAGTTATTTATAACTTTCAGAACGACTAGCGGTAGTAGTTCTAATATAACCGTACAGGAAAGCAAGCACTACTACTAGTGAGGAGCAAGCAAAGTGCACACATCCAGCTGTGCTTAATGGACAAAATCTGTGAATCTTGCTCCGTGCCAAATACGAATCAGCCGATGGATGTCCTACAGACCACCCCTACAGCCCTGCTCGAAAACAGAAGCAAGGACTTGCCTGTACAAGTTGCCCACTGCAATGGACGACCTGGTGACTGCGGGCCTGAGGAGGCTGCATTCATGCTCTCTTACTCAGACCAGGCACATTGGTAATGCGTGGCGAATCTAGGTGGAAGTACATTGGACGACGCTGACCACGTCACCGCACTACTTAAGGGAACGCGACGCTGCTGACAGAGTCGCGAATAATGTCTAAGGGGTCAAATTGGGAAGTGTGGGGGATGGTGGGGGGCAACATGTAGCAACTAGGACGCTTCCAGTGATGGCTCTGGAGTGGCATCCTCGGACAGCAGCGCTCTGATCTCCTTGGCATTCAGTGTCTCGTTCTCCAGAAGCGCCTTGGCCAAGGCGTGCAGGTCAGCCTCATGCTGCACAGACGCAGACATTCGAAGCTCAACCATCGCTCCCTCATAGGAATTGCTGCAGGTACTTGACAGCAACTTCGGAAGTGATTCACACACCTGACCAGTGTCAGGCGCTTGGCCAGAGCAAAGCGTACGTACCCTTTTTAGCAGTTGCCTCACCCGCTCGTATGCCTCTTTCAGCAATCTGACCACCTGTCTCGCAAAAGAAAGAGCCATAGCAGCATCATGCACCTAACTATAGGTAGTTACATGCATGTCACCAGAGAGCTTACAGCAAGATTCAGCATCCAATGATCAAGCTACTCCTTGGCTGGACATTTTCACTAGGCTGTCTTGGTAAGTATGCATCATGCAGCAATATACATGTTAGGTGCAGGTTCTCTAATCACAAGACCAAGAGGGTCAAGAATATATGGCGCCATCTATGAAGATGGTGGGAGTCTGCCTCAGTAGTGCTTTTGCTTTGATACCTCAGCATCTATTGACTTCTGGATGTCATGGTTGGAGCGCTGGTTTTCCACATCCACAAATATGGGCCCAACACTCTCGCTCATACCACATTCAGACACCTAGCATGGTGCATGTAACCTCTCCGTCGTGACATGGCACCTTAGACGATGACTCATTGCAAATGCAATCCGCATGGGCAAAACACAAGCAACGCAGTGAGCTGCTCCAAGACCTTGACCAAAGGCAACCACATTCACATACGATACGATACAAATACAACAGGACACGTAGATTGCCAACACACCATATGCCGAGCAAGAGCAGTGGCCTGTTGTAAGTCGGATCGTGCTCCACTGGTGACCTGATCAGGACCAAATACAAGCTCCTCCGCGACTCTACCTCCCATGCAAACATCTAGCCGTGCAAGCATCTGCCACAACCCCCTCAGGCACAAGCTTCAGTAAGCTGCACTGCAAGCACTGCGAAGTGCCTCTGATTGAGCTGCTGTGCCATCAAAACGTACCAGATTCTAATCGATATGCGATATCAGGACCAAGAACTTAGCTGCGAGCACCATTGCTTACCTGCCTCTTGCTGACAGATGTCTCATCCTTTTCTGGTAACTGCATGACCATCCCCAAGGCCGTGCCGCGGGGCATGATGGTAGCCTTGTGTATTGGGTTAGCCCCCACTGTGCGAATGGCCACAACGGCGTGCCCACTCTCATGGTACGCAGTCAACTGCAGCAACAATGTGCAACACTTATAAGTCCCCAGATCGTGCAACTCTGCGAGGCTTGAGCTGAACCTTCTGCAGAATGTAAAAGAAAGGTGTGTGATGCAGCACCGCCATAGAGCCCACAGAGCCATTCAACACCCTTTCCGCTGCTAGAGCAAGGTACTCATCCATCAGCATTGCAGTGACCTTTCAGAAGGCTGACAAAACAATACATAATTTGGTGCCCAAGCTCTTGCTTCAACCTGTATGCTTGCTAACGACGTATTTTATCTGTTAGAGTTGAGGGCAGGTGAGTGAGCTGACCTTGCGCGATTCTTCTGTCAGTGCCAAGGATTTGCGCTCAGCTCCCATGAGAATTCGATCCTTGGCAAACTCAAGCTGCTCAATGCCAATCTGCTCTGTGCCAGCCGTTGCTGCCCTCACGGCTGCAATGTTGACCAGGTTTGCAAGGTCTGCATTGCAACATGAAATAACGGTGCTGCCTATAAAAAGTAGCTGATAACAGCTGACACAGATACTCAGATATCAAGGTAATACAGTTAAGCTTTTGTAAGGTAATGCACTGAGACAATATACCATTGCCACATTGAGAGGAGCAGGTGAAAGCTGGGAATTCCTGATATCTGCCTTCTTTCGGTAGGACTGAGTGAGCTACCAAGAGAGTAATATTACCAGCTCCACTGAAGCCAGGAGTACCCCTGGCCAATGACACAACGTCTATGTCCGCAGAAAGAGGCTTCTCCTCAAGGTATAGCTCCAGAATTTCCTGTCGTCCTTTGACATCTGGATTGTGGACAACCACCTGCACAAAGTTGGAGTACCTTAGACTCCAGCAGTCCCAAGCATCCAGATACCATATACTATGCGCTATTACACACAGTAGTAGGCTAGGCAGAAGTGCACAACAAGGGACCCTTTAGAAGTGAAGCTATACCGGCCTTGATGTGAGAAGCAAGATCTAAGATTACATCGACATGGCCGAGAGCACGTTACTGTGGCTGGCACCTTGATCAACTCACATGCTTATCAAATCGACCGGGCCTTGTGAGGGCAGGGTCGAGAGTCTCGGGCAGGTTTGTAGCAGCAAGCACGATGATGCCCTGTCACATGAAAGAAGCAAAGGTTCTCCGTCAGCCAAGTAAGGGACACAGAAATGATCTGCACGTACAATCAGGCACGCAACATAAGACATTGCAATATCCTTGGAAAAGGCACACACTGGGGTACTTTGACCTCGTTGGCTTCAAAACCATCCATCTCAACAAGGAGCTGATTGAGGGTTTTCTTCGTATGGCCCTCCCACTGCTTCCTGCTGCCGCCAACGGCATCTATCTCATCGATGAAGACAATGCAGGGAGCCTGATCAAGACAGTGAAACATTTGAAAATGAATTGGGCATCACGTGAAGTTGCCACCATACACATATTGAACTTTCAATCCCCTAACAGTAGGACTGACCTTCTTCTTGGCAGCCTGAAAGAGCGACCTGACACGCCGTGCACCTACTCCAACAAACCTGTGTCATCACACCACAAAATCAGTGGGAGCCAGCTTCCGATCTGAATTCCTACTCATAAATCGAAGGCTGATGGATTTGCATTCCATGTCAATATGGGGCAGCCGTCCAGCCTAGTCCTAGGCAGACTGTCCTTACATCTCCTCAAACTCGGAGCCTGCCCTGTAGAAGAAAGGCACGCCGACCTCACCAGCTATGGCCTGCGCAAAGCAGCAGATTGGCTTCAGGTAAGCCCACATCAGTATCTACCTACAGATGTGTAGAGCACTCAGTCTGGTCAATCATAAACATCTCAAGCATGCGTAGCTGATTGCTGAAGTTACCTTTGCAAGTAACGTCTTGCCTGTGCCAGGAGGACCTATGAGAAGTACTCCCTGCATTTGGATTACAAGTACTCATGAATGCTCTTCATTTATTAGGAGAGATATCATACAACCTGAGAGCTGTTTGTCACAAAGTTCATGGAGGTTAAAGCTGACGGTGACAGTTGACGTTGACGATGACGCCGACATGATTGTACCAGTGCACCTCATGTAACAAGTGATCAATGTAATGACAATGTGCAACTAATAGTAACCTTAGGTAGCTTGCCCCCAAGCCTTGTAAATTTGCTGGGGTTCTTAAGGTACTCCACTATCTCTTCAAGCTCAGATTTGGCTTCATCACAGCCCTTCACATCCTTGAAGGTCTTCACATTCTGCACGTATTAGAAGGACAAAGTGATGTTGGTCAAGCACAGAATCGCCTGCCTCGCCCGACAGCAGTCATGCAGCTGCAGAGACAATATACCGGAAATTAGAATAGACACTTGCAGCTCACCTTTTCAGGCAAAGCCTCTTTGTTATACTCCTTGGGAGCATAGACGCTGCTTGTGCTCATCCCACTACTGGTCCCCATACCAGCAACACCACTTACATAGCGTCGCAGTGCTGCTGCCCCCATCACCCTGCAAACAATGTGCAACCATAAGACTTGATATCCATCTATCTACACCAAAGCAGGCTGTACTGCTTGACCTATAAACAACAACACTACAAAGAAACAAGTGCAATTGTAGATTAAAAAGAAGGTGATCAGATTGCCAAAGCCTTCTCAAGAGAAATCATGGCGAGCTGTACCAGAGGGCGCTCAGCAGCACGCAGAGAAGTAGTGTGCCCAATATCTCCTGGAATATCCGCATGCCCTTGCTAGGACCACCCTTTGGCTTTGCCTCCACCTTAAGAGGCATGACAGAACTACGTTGCATAAGCACAAGCGCATGAAGTGGTCATGTTCCCGAGTCAGCAAGCAGCGTCTCAAGGTGACACAGGCTTCCCCAGATCATGGCATTGATAGAAGAATCAAGTGAGCTGTGCATGATTAAGAGCTGCACTACTGCCAATGGACCAGACAGCAGGAAAGAAGGTTGTGGCAGCCAACAGAAGGAGAGGACTCTAACAATGTCAGTACAAAGGATACATTCCAATATATAACGTTATGTAACGATATTGCTGGTATACCATGACTACATGGAGAGGCTGCTGCTCTGTAAGGCCTGGTTGCAACATTGCCAGTCCATCCTCATCCCCTGCTGCTCGCTGCTTGAGATCTTGTAACTGTATTAGAAACAACAAGTCTGAAGTCAAAACGATGGCTCAATCATGTGAGTACAGGTTGCAGGAGTAGCCAACACACCTAAACGCATCAGGGAACCAACTCCCAAGAGAACTCAAGCTGCGGATGTAAATGACCTTGTTCACAGCCCTCTGCAGCATGCATTGACTCCTAACATACCCTTTCTGTTCTGCTACCTTAGCATTGTAGTGTAAGATGCTCTGGTACAACTCTACTGTTCTGCTCCTAGTTCTTGTTTGAGCTCTATGTTGGCATGATGTTGAATTAAGAGTCTGAATAACAAGGCTAAGGGCCTGCTTGCCTCCCTCCCTACCAGTGCTGGCAGCTCTGAAGCTTTCCCACTTCGTATGTCTGGCAGGTACTCCAAAATAGCTCCAGTTGACATCAGTGCTTTCAGATACTCAACCACTATTAAGCCATCTGTGGCATGCTCTCTACGCTCAAACCGCTCAATGACGAGTCTGGGGCTGCACATCACACCGGTAGCCATTGACATGTTCTTGACCATGAGAATGTATGAATTGGCTGTGCAGTAAAGGAATTTATCTCAACAAAAGCATGCAGCTCCTTAATTGATGCATTGATCCATTCTTACGTTCTAGTCCTCAGTGCCCCTGGACTGCCTGGTTGGCAACTTGGCTCAGGGTGCAAAGCACCCAGGAAACAGGCAAACCTCCATTGAGCCGACTTTGACAAACAAGGTGCTGGGGCGAGTGCTGCAAACGGATTTGTAGTACGATTGCGGAACTTACTTGTGCCTGTTCAAGGCAATTATGTAAGCTGCCTGCTTTGCCATGTCCTTTGGATTGGCATCAGCGTCAGCCTCGAGCCTCTCCAGCCTCTTCCTCTCCTGCCAGGCCGGCCACTGCGTCACGAACTTGACGATGCCGTTGCTCTTGACCACGTCCCACGCTGCTCCCACCACGCCCCACGACGACACGAACGACCCCTCGTCCCTGTCCGCTGCGCTGCTCTCAACGTGCTCCGCGGTCATAATCTCCGGCGCTGCATCGTCTCGGTACAAGGCGCCAACGGCATTCTTGGTGGCGCCGCCATCGTCGGCGCTGGCGTCAAGGGAGGAGGCCTCCCGCTGGGCGTCCTTGGCAGCCGGCTGAGGCCGGTTGCTGCTCTGCGCCTGAGTAAGCGAGCCTCGTCTGCTCCAGGCAGTGCCAAAGCCATCTAATGACCTCCTAGCGTTACCGCCGCAACGGTCGTCCAGCCTGCGGCCTCGGCTCAGGGGGTCGGCTAAGCGCGCCGTTGAGCGGCCGCGCCAGCAAGCCAGCGCCAAGGACGCGGCGCAGGCCTCCATGGACGCGGCCCGCGGCGGCGCGGAAGGCCTAGAGTTGCTCGAGCTCGGCCGCCCCGCCGCGACGGCCATGGCGCCCGCGCCCGCCAGGAGCGCCGCGGAGCTGGCGGCCATTGTCGGCGGCGCCGGCCGCCGCCTCCGTTCTCCTGGCCGCCTGCCGTGAGCAGCTGCGCCGGCACCGCCTCCCGAGCGCCAATGGCATGAGAAAGAACTCAGCGCCGAGAGCGCCGCCGCCGCCGCCGCCGCCGCCGCCGCCGCCGCGGCGGCCGCCGCGCACGGCCGGCCTCTGTGACGGCGTCTCGATTGGCGCCGTTGACATCACATGGCTTCCGGGGAGCCACGACGTGGCTTACCGAGCCTCAGCCCCGACGTCGGCTCCCTAGCGATGGTTGGACCCTTTTTCCGACGGGGCCCAGCGACGGCCCCCAATTCAGCCACAACCGAAGGGTGCTCCGAGACGGCAGCCCGCCGCCTTGTGGTGCGAGACGGGACCCCAGCGGAACGGCGCGAACGAGACGGGGGGCCCATCTTCCATTGGACATGGCCTCTCACAGCCACAGCCTTACATTGGAACAGCCGTCGCTTGCTGAGTGTTGGAGCTAGCGTCAATCCGATCACGGCCTCAGCGCGCGGGCGCCCGTCGGCGCTCCGCCATGCGCGGCGGTGCGTCGGGCGGCGGGGGCGGCGGCCCCGCGCCCGCGCCGGCGCCGCCGCCGCAGCGTCTCCGGAATGAGTACTGGGCCCTGCGCCACGGCCGGAGCCTCGCCAACCAGCGAGGCATCATCGTCAGCGACCTGGTGAGGCGCCTGCACCGGCATGCCGCCCTTGTGCGGAACTGAAGTCGACGAATCCGATCGTCGAAGTAGCCTGGAAAAAGCCCAGCCAGGGCATATTTGGTCAGTCGCATGGGTGTACTGTTCACAATTCTGTATATTGCAAGCTTCGCAAGCTCATCATACTTGTCATTGTGATTCGAGGTATGCATGCGATCCTCACCGTGTATGTATGCGATGCTCCTGCTGCTCAGAGGAACGGTGTAAAGGACGAGTTTGGCCTTGCCCACGGAGGCCGATTGCAGGCTGCACAGGCAGGTAGTGCTTTCTGCCAGGTGCTCCCTCTGCTCCATGTTCCCTACCGTTGCGCATAGCGCACTTGCTCTTTCTTTTCCCTTTTCAGAAGAAATCAGAACGACTAGTCTTGAACAGGATACTGAGGAGACTTTCCGGGGAAGGTTGCCAGAGGCAGGCTCCAGGATATTTGGATTTTCTCGTCTCCCTTCAGCCGGACACTTGAGACAGCGAGGATTGTTGCTCAGCAGCTGGGGTGGGAGGAGAATGACACAAGGCTGCAGGTACAGTCTGAAAAAGACAGAGCTACTTACTCATTTTCCTATTCGGCTTGCTTCTGGTAGTTTGTCACTGCACCATTGTCAAAGCTGTGCAGCTGTTGCTGCTGACTGTGCTGCCGTTGACTGTGCTGCCGTAAGGATGTCCCGCCACTGAGGAACTGGGATGTAATTGCAGGTGAGGGAGGAGCTTAGAGAGCGCTACTTTGGCCCTGCATTGGAGCTTGGACTTGACGAGCAAGTATACTCATCTCCATCCTTCATCACTTCAGGACTCTCACTTGCCCAGCTTCCGTCCATTGCTCGTCATGATCTGTAATTGCTGCTCAAACACAAAATTCAGAGGAAGCTAGAGGAGGATTGTTATCTGGTGCTTCCTGCAGTATGCAGATGTTTGGGCAATGGATGGCAAGGATCCTGCTTGGTGCCCAGAAGGAGGAGAAAGTGTGACCAGCGTGGCACGTCGGATTCTGGATTTATTGCAGGCTCTTGAGGTGGAATATCAGGAGTAAGTACTGCATAGTGACCCTGATTGTCATCTTGTTAAGTTGGAGCCTGAGAAGGTCATGCTGAATATTTCCTGCACCTCCCTGAGGGTTGCAGGCTTGATTGCTTACAAATGAAGCTCAATACTGTGTTGAAGGCATGATGGAGCTGCAAGGGAGCTTAAGTCACAGTCTGACACATGAGCCACTACGGAAATGCAGGCAAGTCATCCTCCTTGTCAGCCATGGTGACGTACTGCAGATCCTTCAAGCAGCCTTGGCAGGCCAGCAAAGTGGACTCTGCAATCATAGAAGCTTCGCAATGGCCACAGGAGAGCTCCGAGCAATCAGCTTCACATAAGCATTGCCTGGACAAAATGCATCTCCTCTATTCAGGCAGTGTCCCCAAATCTGATGCGCAAGGCGTATTTGCCCCTATGCAAATGGCGAAGTGTCAGAGTGGTGATCTTGAGAAGGGCACCATTGTGGCTATAAAGACGATATGACTTCGAGCCTGCTGAGGCAGTGTTAATAATGAAAGAGAAGTAGAAGCTGCACATTGCAAGCCCAGATTGTTATACTCTGCTGAGAAGCAAACATACCACAAATTTGACCGGCCAGCATGCAGCCTGCTGCTGCACAAGAACGCTAGCGGCATGGTAAGTAGTAACCAGCCGCTCGTAACTGTGTCCAAGTTTGCGCTGGTCTCTCCCCGCCCACCACTTACAAATTTTAGATTGAGAAAGAGAAGTAGTCCTCCCCAAAATGGGCATGGGTGTCAAAAGACCAACCCACTTGGACTTAACAAGGCCCGAAGGGACCAGAGGGTGCTAAACAAGCAGCTACAGGAGTGGGACAAAGTTCAAGGGGAATGCTCAAACACGAAAGAAGAAGAAGCCCTCGTCCAGAAGAAGAGACCGAGTATTAGAAAGAGATGTAGGCCAATGGCCAGGTACAAAGGCAAGCACATCTGAAGATCTACATAACCTACAGCAGATTGACCCGCTCAATAACCACGGGTCAAAACATGAAGGTCACTACTCGATGCATGAATACTAAAGGCCAGGAACGGAGCCCTGCCACCTACTAGAGCTCGCCCAGCTTTCTGGTGCAAGGCACTAGCCTGAGCACGCTGCAAAGAGGCCGCAACTCGTCGTCGCAAGAGCGACAAATATGCAGCTGGCAAGCCCATCTCAGCCGGAAAGACAAAAGAAGAGGGCGATGGCTGTAAGAGGAAGTAAAGAATGCAAAGAATGGCTCCTCCAAACGGGGCTGTGAAAGGCCAGCCCGAAAAGAGTGACAAGGAGCCGCAAAGCGCTGAACCGCACAACTAAGCATGCACCACGAAGGACGATCACTTGGTTTCATGCGCACCGCGCGCTTTCTTCAGCGGCCCACGACCGCCTCCGCGACGTAATGCATGGCATCCTGTTGGAGGCTGGTTTCTCCGTGGCAGCAGAGCACTCCGGAATCATGCCAATCCAGCACAGGGCCGACGGTCTCCACGCCAGGCGTGTAGACCTGGTGGCCACTCGACAGGCCGGCGGGCCACGTCTTCTCCTCGACGTGGTGACTACTGATGCCTATGACCGCTCACACCCAGCTAACTGTGCCACCACGGCTGGGTATGCGGTCGCCTGCGCTGCTCGGGCCAAAGAGCTGAAGTACGCGGATCATCCGCGGGAAGACGAGTTCTTCCCGTTGGCCATTGACACACATGGGGCGCTGGGCGCTCGGTGGCTCGAGCTGCTCACCCAGCTCGCCCGCCACACCATCGCCCGGCGCTTCCATGGAGAGCCGGTTGACTTCCATGCAGCCGGGTCGCTGGCGCAAGTGTATCGAATGCGCCTGGCCGTCTCGCTGCAGAGGTCCATGGCCCGGGCGCTGCACCTTCGTGCCGGCAGAGCCCTCGCTGCTGCCTCTGGCTCTGGCCAGGGGACCCACTTCCAGGAGCCCAGCATCTCTAATCTGCGGCTGCTTAGCAGGGGTTACTGAGTGTCTCGTAGCTGCTTTGTTTCTGTTTCTTAGCGCTTCCCCTGGCTTGCCTTTGTACCTGGCCATTTGGCCTACATTTCTTTCTAATACACGATCTTTTCCCTGGCCCCCTTCTCGTACTCTGTTCATTCTTTTTCGGGCTGGTTGTTCCAGCCCCTATTCTCAATGGGCGAGCACTTTCTTTTTCTTCTTGGTAACCCCTAGTAGCAGCCCCAATTCAGAAAGACTAGCCGCCAAGAGGCCAGCCCACAAGAAATACTCTTCCAGTAGACGGCCACAAGGCGACGAACGAGGCAAAGAGAGCACCGCCCGTCGTCACGACGACGAGCTGATGCTCGAATAGGTGACAGATTCACTGGTCGTGAAACCCCCGCCCCCCGGGACCCACCCAGCCCCCGCCGCGGCGCCGCCATGGCGTCGCACTACCGGGACCTGTACAAGACGAAGCTCTGCAAGCTGTTCCAGCGCAGCGGGATTTGCCCCCGCGTCAGCTGCAACTTCGCGCACGGCGTGGAGGAGCTCCGGCACGCCGACTCGCCGCCGCACGGCGGTGAGCGCCGCCGCCGGCAGCGGCTCTGCTCTTCGAGCTCAGCTGCTGCCTCGCGCGTTCAGTACCTTCGCGTGCTGAACGACGACCACGGGCAAGAGGTCTTAGCTGTCGGCCAGCGCCAGTTCGCCGTTGTCATATCGTGGTGGCTTTTATGGCAACTTAAAAGCCGAGGAGCATGTGGTGACTGGCCACGCACCTTTGCATGTCTATGGCGTCCAGGCGGGGGCCGGTACAGCGGGCCTCGCGGCGGCGAGATCTGGGAGAGGCTGGGGCCCGACCGACGCGGCTCCTCCCGCGAGAGACGCAGCCCCAGGGACTACAGCCGCCGGCGGTCGCCGCCAGGCACTGGCCATGCCCTCTGCAATGCCCTGCGTCAGTTGCTGAGAGGAAATGCAAAACTCTTGCCCTCCGCTTGCGTCGACAAGGCCGCCATGGGACTCTCTTCATAACACGGAGTTAGAGATCATTAGTGGAGTACAACATTATGCCGCATAAGGTCAGCTTGACAAGTGTTGCACGTGCCGCTTTTGTGGCGCTGCTTGCGGGGACGGCAGGGCGGAGCCGATCGCCGGCGTACAGGAGAGGCGGGGGCCGTGAGGACAGAGGGCGGAGAGACAGGGATGCGGACCGAGGCGGCGACAGCGAGCCGCGGGACGGCTCTGGGACTCCCGGTCGGTTGGCTCGTTCGCCTTCTCGGAACAGGCGAGTGCGCCTGCCCTGGGACCCCAATGCCGGGCCTGCGTGATAACCTAGAGCAAATTGCTGGGCTGGCTTGGCTTGATGCTGTTGACGGTTTGCATAAAACGACCAAGCAAGTGCACACTGTGTGCCGGTGTGATGGATCCTTGCCTGCATGCAAGATGAGAGTATACCAATCTGCTCCAGCATTTGAGCCAGCCAATGCTGGCTTTGCTGCATGTTTAGCAGTATTGTTAACTTCGTTCACGGGAATTCATTAGAAAGGTGTCACGCACTCGTGACTTTGGCAGGGACGAGCAAGCACAGGAGGGACAGAAGAGGCCGCTCGACGTGGGAGTCGAGTACGCGCCCACCAGCAATGGGGCCACTGGGGACGGTGATGACGCTGCTGAGCCCAACCAACTTGGAGCAGACGCCGTTGCCGTACCAGCTCAGAAGCGTCAAAGACTGTCTGAGTTGGACGAGGTTGGCGGCGAGGGTGAGAGGAGGGCAGAGGCTCTGGTCGATACGAAGCTTGGTGGAGACGAGCTCCCACCTCTTCTAGAAGGTGGTGACGCCCAGCGAGGAGCTGGACCAGGGCAAGTCAAGGGGGAGGATGCGTACAAGGAGGAGCTTGAGCAAGACATGCACCAGCAGGAGAATCAGGAGCCACAGGACGACAGGCCTCGTGCTCCTGAGCCTGAGCACAAAAACGAGAGGGAGAGGCCTTTCCGACGCATTGATAGGGACTCTTGGGCGAGGGATCGGCCAAGGGAGAATGGCAGGGACCAAGAACGGGAACGAGATGATTGGCTAGCCTTGGAGACTCAGGTGAGAGCAATTAGCAATCTGCATGTGATGCCCTCATTTCGTAGCTGGTTGGCTGTGTGTGGGTCACCTTCCCAGTTACATGAGGTCTCTGTCTTAACCTACTCACTAATGACGTCCGTGGACAGTTGAGAGACCTGGCAGAGGAACTTTCTTCTTTGCAAAGCCGCCGGCGGAACCTGGAGGTGAACCCTTTGATATAGTGGTCTATGCTGACTGTTTATGCATCCAGTTGACTGCATTCCATGCTCTGGTCTGGAATACTTGTGGTAGCCGCCATCTTGTCATTTCTATGCCTGGTTGTTGCTGGCTGACATCAGGACGATGCTGAGAGGAGTGCGAGCAAGCTAGTGGACCTCAAAGCTCAGATAGCTGGGCTCCAGGAAAAGCTTCCTGCATTCGAATCAGATCGCAATCGGTAACACCCCCCTACCTCCAATCTGCTTCAGAAGCCTTAACCTGGTCGAACTATAGATGACCGCTTCTATCATGTAGCTATCAAAGTAGGACACAATACTTGCAATTCTTTTGAGCTGTGTCCAGTGATCCTTGTCGTATTCCTCTTTAGCCCCCACAGTGAGAATTTATTGTGCTGTATATTGACCAGTCAATGCTGTAAGCCATTGGAACTAATTTGTATATACAGCATTCCCAAAGGCTAACATTACTCTAGCTTCATCTTCATCGTACGAGTCGCTTCCTTGGTTGCCACGTATTGTATTGGCCTGGACTATGCCTGTTTAGCGATAGCACATAGCCAGCACATAGCCCTCTTGCCCCTAAATCTGTAGATCTATCTGTCATTGCATCCTTGACCTGCAGGCCATCGTCCACTATAGAGCTTCCTGTCTCCTGGCTAACTTGTTACCTCTTAGTCTGTTAAAAAGCACATATGTGCTCCCCCCAGAGTCCTTGAATGTTCAGAGCCCAGCTCAGTGTTGACTTTGCTTTGTCATCTTGCATGTGCAGGACGCTGTCACAGCTGAAGAGACTTCTGCGCGCGTTTACACGGGTCCAGAATGCCCAAGAGGAATTGAAAAGGTAATTGCTTCAAGAGAACGAACAGTGCAATGAGAGACAAGTCGAATATCTAATGCATGTGGGTGGGCAGCCCGGCCGAAGAGCAAGGCTTCTGCGCAGCCCGGCAAAAGAGCGAGGCTTGCAGTTGCTTATTAACCAGTCTGTGTCCCAAGCTGAGCTGGCTGGCTGCATTCGTCCTTGATCTCATTTGCAGGTCGCAAGCAAAGCTGAGGAAAGTGGTGGGTGACGCGCATCCGACCTCTATATTAGCAGTCAAGGACCACATTCACTCCAGCCCTGCAAATGATGGAAAAGACAATGAACGAGTAGCAAGCCGCTCCCAGCAGATTGTCAACAGCGAGGGACAAGAAGATCCTGAGAACATGGGCTTTCAGGAAACTGCAGGTACATACTTCACTGTAAGATCAGAAGGGCATGTTCTTATACTTTCCTGACATGAGAGGACAATGAACAGGATGCACTCTGGCCTGGCAAGGCATGCCTGTGCTCTCACTCATTCTCTGATTTGGTGCACAGATGACTTGCAGAAGCAGAAAGCAGACGGGCCTGATAGTGGAAGTGAGCCGATGAAGGAGGAAGTCGACTTCAGAAATCTGAGGCACAGTTCAGCAGCCAGCGATGACATAGGACAGCAACGCCTGCCAGGAAGAGTGGAGTTGAGATTCACGAGTGCCACCCGCAGGGGCGCTTTGGGCAGCAGGAGAGCTGCCCCACAAACTGCGGGCAAAGGGAGCGACTTGGATCTGAACACTGCTCCACCTGACGAGGGCCTGCCGGAAGGTGGCCAGTCTGTGGAGGCTATGGCTCAGAAAGGGGCTGCGCTCAACACCCCACACAGACTCAGTCAAGATGTAGGCCGTAGAGTGCACGATCGTGCTGATTTCCAGGAAGATGGCAATGACTTCCTGGAGCTGGAAAGTGGAGAAGGAGCAGGAACACAGCAAGTAGATGGCACCTTCAACGATGCCGATTCTTTTAAGCATACAGAGGTAATGTAACCAGCTCTGGTGTCTATTGACGGGCACCAATGCTTGGCGGTGTTCCAGTCGTTAATACGTATGGAGCACGAGGCTGAAGGCAGTGCTTTTGTCACCCTGAAACCCTCAATCCATCTAGCCTGTAGAAATCAGCAAGTCAAGGCGCCTGCTTGGCATCTATGACCTGCCTTTGTAGTGCACTAGATGGATCAAGGGCAGGTGCTAAGAAGGAATGTCTTCGTTGCTGTGTCTCTGCATGCAATAGCCCCAGAGCAGGGAAGCAATGCTGTAGGCCATGTTTGACAGCCCCACGCTAACTGCCAAGGTGGGAGGGCAGCAGGGGCCGGGGTCTCAAGGTCCTGCGATGATCAGGGGCTGATGGGGTTGGAGGTACAGGACAATGCTCAAGGCGTTCCTGGCGCTGCTGCCAGCTCAGCGCACACTGGGGCAGGGGTGCATACATCAGCAGCTGACTACGACCCGCACTGCTCATGAGCGCTTGATGGAGGTATTAGCAGACAGCACCATTCAGTGCTGCAGGCCTGAGTTCCAACAGATATTGACATTGAAGTGTGGCATTGTAGAGCTGCATTGGGCAGGCCAGGCGTGCTTAGGTTCTCATAGATGACCTTAGCATTGACGGTCTATGCAGGGCAAGGCTTGATGCAGCTTTCACTCAATTGGTCTCGATGAGCTTGCAGTTTTCCCTGTGCCTGGTTCACTACGACTGCATCGCCCTGCCTGGTATTGGCAGATGGTCAAATGTTTTGCTGGTTTGCTGCGCCTCACTGCTGCTTTCCGCATGCTGGCAGGTGGAGGAGGATTGAAAAGCCATGATGGTGGGAGACACTTGATGTTGGAAGGTGTGGGCCTAAAATTGTAGTTATAAGCAGCCGAGTAATAACCCTGGTCGCTGTTGTACGGCATGTCAGGTAAGGCCCACCGAGGCAACAAAGGCGTCACGAGGGAACGTCACAAATGTCTCATGCGCTTGCTTTGAGCCCTGCATGGTGTCCAAGCCTTTGGCTGCTCGGAATACTTGTCAGGGCAGGTGTGTAGATTATGTTTCTTGTTTTACGCAGACTGTGCAGTCGTTGAGAGGGCAGGCTCAGGTCGGTAAGGAACCTCGGCCCACGAGCAGAGTGTGAGAACATCTGCTTGTCAACAGATGAGCAGAGATGTAGCCTGTGGTGTGAGATTGCTCATCTGAAAGCACCAGGGATGCTGCGCGAGATAATCGCCCACCCACACACGCAGGTGGGGATTGCCACTGCAGCTGTGCGGCACTCAGGACGTGCCTCGTGAAGGCTGGTGGCCACGAGGAAGACGACAGCGTGTCTCGAGCGAAAAGAGGTCCAGAGGGGCCAGAGTAGCAAGTCAAGCACATTGACAAGGAAAGGCAGATATAGTGACAGGGTTAAAGCGGCCCAGGTACAAAAGGAAAGCACATCATCAAGATATGTAGGCCCGCCTGCTGCTTTCACTATGGGAAGAAGTTCTGGAGGTGGGCTGGCGCCCAGAACACCTGGATCGCCTTGGTTTAGGGTTCAGGGTCAGCGGTGGTGCGGCTAGCTGACGAGGGACCGTCAGCAGGTCGGTGGGGCAAGGATCTGAGCGGGCGGCGGATAGTTTCCCTGCCGACGGGGCGGGCCCTCGGCCCACGTCAGAGGGGACCGCCTCGGGGACGGCGGATTACGGACGGGGGGGCAGTGGGCGGGGGGTGCCGGGCGACCGGCGGCCATTTGGCGGGCGGGAGGAGGGAGATAGGGAGGGAGGGCTGGCAGGGCCACCGTCATCATCCACTGACTGCGGCGGCGGCGGCGGCGGCGGCGGCGTCAGCGGCGGCAGTCGCGGCGGCGGCGAGGCGGCGCTTGTGGAGGCGGCAGTCGCGGCG
>WELB01000133.1:167783-185065 GCA_009602725.1 Spirogloea muscicola
GCCGCCGCCGCTGCCGCCGACTGCTCGGCGGCCAGTGACGCGGGCGGCAATGGCGGCGGCGGCTGGGGCGGCGGCGGCGGCGGCGGAGGTAGCGGCGGCAAAGCTCTCGCCTTTGACAGGTAGGTTTTGGTTAGGTCACCTTTTAGGGTTAGGGCCGGGCATCCCCTCATCCCGCCCCCCCCGCCGCCTCCGCCGGCGGCGGCGCCGCCGCCGCCGCCGCCGCCGCCGCCATGGGCCGCCAGAAGGGTGACCCGCTGCGCTCCAAGTCCCGGCCCTCCAGCAGCAGGTCCATGTCGCGCGCTCTGCCCCCGCGCGGCCCAAGGCGATGGCCTTCGAGCGCCATTCTGACAGCCCAGCGTTGCGCCGCGCTCGTTTGCGCAGCGACGCCGCGGCGCTGCTTCACGCCGACGGCGGCGGCGGCGGTGGCGGCGGCGGCGGCGGCCTTGGCGGCGGCGGAGGAGGAGCCCCGGCAATTGGCTTTGGGGGCTTCATCGGCAGCATGCCGGTGGCGGCAGTGCTTGCCTTGGGCTCAGCCCAGGCGCCGCCGCCGCCGCCGCCGACGCCGCCGCAGCCGCCACCGTCGCTGCCGCCGGAGCATAAGGAGGGACCGCAGCTCGTGGGTCAGCCCGCCGTAAACGACTACCCCTCAGTGAGCGCCAGCCGCAGCTGCCTCCGCATTCGCAGCAGCTGGCCGCGCCGAACTTAAGAAAGCCTTTTCCCTTAACTGGGAGAAGTAAAGTATCAATGGTATGTAGAATCATGGCCCTTATGCAAGCGTGTGGTCCCAGGTGGCAGATGGCGAGGCTGCGCAGCACCTGCGACGGCTGGCCAAGAAGGACTGCACCACCAAGGTCAGCACGCCGTCCCGCCCGCGCCGCCGCCGCCGCCGCCTCCGGCCCCGCCGCCGCCTCTGCTGTCGTCGGAGCAACTTGTGTCCTCAATCGCAAGAGCTGCGTCGTTGCGGCAGCTCAAAGCGGTAACCGCTTTGGCGCGGCTCTTCAAGGAGCGGCCAGGTGCAGAGCTTGTGCTGCTCTTGCCGGCGTGGGTGAGTGCCTCTGCCAGCAGCGGCCTCAAGCGCTGCCTGCAAGCGACATCGACTTCGCTTGAACGAGCTACCGCCGTGCTGGACGCAGGCCGTCCTTGACCGCCAATACCATGGTGCTTGCTCTGCAGGTGTTTGAGTACCGGCGGCTGGCCAAGGACGGCAGCCGGCAGGTGCGGGAGGCTGCGAACAAGGCCATGGGCGTCCTTGCTGTTGCCGTCGGGTACGCATCATGCTCTGTCTTGACCGCAACTCAAATCCAGCGTGACCCCTAAGCTTCCTACGCTCGATTGCCCTTCACAATCGGTGCTCAGTCATGCCGCACATTGTTGTTATCAACACATGGGCACAGGCGAGCCCTGGCACCGCACCTGCGGGCGGCCATGGGCGTCTGGTGGGCATCGACCTTCGATCCCGCCGCGGAGGTGGCGGCGGCCGCATCTGGTGCTTTCCAGGTGGCGAGGCCCTCCATACCATAGTCTAGCTAAATCAAGCTAAATCAAGCTATATTAAGCTAAACTTATGTTGGACGCTTGCGTTTAAAAGCGGAAGCGTCATGAGAGGCACATGGCACAATTGTAAGCAAGCCGTGCAATCTCTGATGTGACGATCAGATTGCCCATTGTGTAACCAGGCGGCCTTCCCAAGCAGCGCCAAGCGGGGGGAGGCGCTGGCCTTCTGTGGCAGCAACATTCTGCAGCACGTTGATGAGGCCCTACAGCTGACTCCACAGATGGCCGCCGCTGGTAAAAGCATTCCACCTGAGGAGGCCTTTGAGGAGTACGAGCGGGTGAGTGCACCACCTACTTGATGAGCAGGGCTTGATCCAATTAATTGGCTCCAATATTGAAAGGGTTAACGAGAGTGAGCAGAGTGCATCAGCTGCCTGCTAAGAGATACTAAGTATGATCTCAATGCCATTTGCTATCCTCAAATTACTAATGACATCACACTGTTTTTCTAGTTGCTGAAATGACATTTCTGCAATGTCAAATGAGATGCAATGATGGTGGAGGTTCAGGTGGTCTCGACAGCGCTGCTGGCCTTGGGCGAGCTTCTGGCCACGCTGCTCAAGCGGCGCGAGGGCGAGAACGGCGCCGCCACTGCAGCGGCTCCAGTGGACGAGGACGGTGGCAACAACACGGACAAGATTGTGGCCGAGGCCACAGACCTGCTGCGGCGGCACTCCTGGCTCAAGGACACAAGCCGCAGCAAGAGTGCGGCAGTCCGAAGCTCCACGAGCCAGGCCCTCCGGAACGTACTTGCGCACCTGCCGAGGAGCGCGGTGGATGAGGGCAGCGGCCTCCTTGAGGTGGCAGGGCTGGC
The DNA here is from genome assembly GCA_009602725.1 of Spirogloea muscicola. Classification (NCBI taxonomy): domain Eukaryota; kingdom Viridiplantae; phylum Streptophyta; class Zygnematophyceae; order Spirogloeales; family Spirogloeaceae; genus Spirogloea; species Spirogloea muscicola. The sequence continues at coordinate 170,152 of WELB01000133.1, forward strand.
GGTGGCGGCGCTGGGTGACCGGGACCCTCGCTGCCTGGTCGCAGCCTGGGACCTGCTCCTCCTCGTCAGCAGCAGATGCCCCAAGGTACTCCTGTCGCCCATCGTCTCGACGACTGCGGGCAATACATTGTGACATGGGTCAAGGAATTATGTTCCAACTGAACCTGATCGTAGGTACATGTGCAACTTGCAGGCTCTAATCAGCAGTCACTATCTGAAGGCCTGACCATAAAACCTTGAAGGTTTGATCAGTGTCTTGCTGGCTGGCTGGCATTGCATTGATAATGGCAGATCTGGGTGCACGCGGTTGTTGCGAAGCAGCTGCAAGACAAGCTGTTGACACTGCTGGCGTCGGCTTTCCGAGGCGCCGGCAGCAAATTGTATCCGGGCCTTGTGCCGCTCCTGTCGCTGTTGCCCCAATCACAGCTGCTGGACTCGAAGTTTCTTGGCAGCTTCTTTGCTGCGCTCTGGGAAGGCCGCGCTGCTTGCCGCGGCGCTGCTGAGTGGGGGCCCCTTCTGGTGGCACTCCACGAGTGTCTCCTCTTCGTCACTGTACAGTCCTTGCGAACGTGCGACGCAATGCCCCACAAGCACAAGCCTTTCAGTAGGGCTCACTTGTTTGGGCAAGGGCGCATGACGGTGTGTCCATACAAGTGTCAATAACGTGCACTTGGAGGTCACGATCCTGACCTGAATTGAAAAGTGGGGCATCTATCTTAGTTCGACAGCCTGCATCCCACAGTCTGCGCCCTCATCACAAAGTTGGTCTACTCTGGTGGCAGGCAGGGGGCAGGACCAGTTGTGGCGGAGGGCGTTGTCAAGCAGGTTCTGATTGACATGTGCTGGAACAATCTCGTCGATGATAGCAACGGAGTGGCCGACCTGCCCGACCGGCTGTCAAGCAGCCGCGTTTTCAGTGCTGGTCCGAGAGAAGCGGCGCCCATGAGCTTGAGGTGGTCGACTGACCTGAGGAGCTGCATGGCCGGAACAACCGCGGCTCTGGTCCTGCAGCAGCCTGAGGCAGCCCGTGTTGCCTGGGCCGCCATCTCGTCGGCCTGCGTGGAGGGTGCGCTGGCTGGTCGGGGCCGCGAGGCGGAGGAGGTCGGTGCTGTGCTCAAGCAGCTGGCTGCCAAGGGCGGCGGCATTGCTCGGTGGGCCCTGCACGAGGTGGCGTGCCAGACGGCTGCAACCCTGCTCACGGCGCTGCCCAAGGTGCTGATCCAAGTTTTGGGTTTTGTGCTAATTGATCACAGCTCTCGAGTCTGTGTTTAGATTCTCAATCTTTGGTGTGCTCGCGATCGCAGGCCAGCGAGGCCGGCGCTCGGCTGCTTACACACCTCGTGGTGGCGATCGGCCCCCAGTGCCTCCTACCTCCCGTTGGACACGAGGGGCGTTCCCATGCTGCAGAGCAGCCTCAGGATCAGACAGTGGATGCGCAGCACTTTGTGGCATCAGTGCTCGTCCCATGGTGCCTGACACCCGCAGAGGAGACGAGGCCGTCCTCCTTGGACCTGCTCAGCGCAGTCCTGGTGCGCCAGCAAGGCTTTGGCGTGGCCGGGCTGGAGGTGTGGCCCAGCGTGCTGGAGCAGCTCGGCTTCTTCGCCGCGGGCGGCCTTGGAGACGCCAAGGTGGCCCTGCTGGCCACTCTCCTCGAGCGGTTGCTGGCCGAGGCGCCGGCATGGCAGCCCGGCAAGGCGGATGTGGTGCAGCTTGACGCCGGCGCCAGAGCTGCCGCCTTAGCGTCCCAGGAGAACAGCCCATCTCGCGTTCACCTTCTCAGGCATGTCCTGGCAACTCTGGCCCATCCTAATACTCAAATTTAGACTGAGAACCCTGCGTGCGAGAAATGCACTGTATATCTAGATCAAAAGCAACCCTGGCCTCGGTTTCTGATTGTGAAGTCGTATGTATTAGTTGTTGCCATTCTCTACTGAGAAGAGAGTGGAGCTTGAGCTTCAGCGAAGAACTCGGGTTGTAAGCGCCACCATCTGCCGGGGCAAATTGGCTAGTTGAGGGCTTACTGCTCACGAAGGGGGCTCTCTCACTGAGTAGGCCTGACTTTGAGTTCGTGTTCTCATTGAAAAGACAGGATAATGCTGAGAGGAAACGGCTCAGGACCGCTACTGTCACCGGAAGGCGATGCCTCTGTGCTTGATGTGCTGCTGCCGCGAGTGCAAGAGGGCCTTCAGAAGCTGCTATCGTTCGACGGGAAAGCCTTACAAACAAAGGAGCTGTTGAGCGACTACGCAGCCGAGGAGCAGGGCTTGGTGGCTCTTGTGGAAGCCAGGGCGGCGCTTGAGGCAGCGGCGCCAAGCCTACGGCATTGGGGAAGCGCCACCAGCCTCAAGCTGAGACTGCTGGCCGCTGCCTTCCACCTCCACTGGCTCGCTCGCGGCCTGAGGCACGGCTACAATGATGCCAATGACAAGCAAGACATGTTTGCAGAGGATGGCCGCGACTCTTGGCATGACACAATACATTCAAGTGAAGCTGCCGAGGAGCATCTGGACGAAGATATTGTGGATGACGCAGGCTGGGAGGCTGAGGACGAGAGCGAGGAGCTGGATGATGAGGGCGGCAACAGTGGAGAGGCAGAGGATAAGCCCGAGGAGGGAGGGTTGCAGGTGGATGGTGAGAGTGAGAGTGATGCTGAGCCAAAAGAGCGGTCGGCGAGCGTCCAGCTGGTGCTAGCTGGCGTTGCGCTCGTTGAGGACAGGGAGGTCTGGGGCGCGGCCATTCCAGAAGAGCAGAGGGTGGAGCTCGTCACGCTTCTTGCGCAGGTGCTGCGCAGCGAGGTGCTGGTTGAGAGCTGGGTGGACTTTGACTCGGAGGCGGCCGTGTGGGGTGCCCAGGCCGTGGAGATGGCGAGCATCGTGAGCCGATCGCAGGCCGAGAAGGCCAGTGCACTGGGTGCCATGCTCGCACCAGAGCCCTCGGCCGGCTGGCCGATGTGGAGCTCGACTGCGAGCTCGTTGTTGTCGCTGTCAATGGTGGAGGAGGCGCCGCCGAGCTCAGCATACTGGCGTATGGTAGCATTCGCTGCCGGGGTCTGTGCAGCCGATGACGGGCTGCAGCTTCTACTGATGGTCCTTGAAGATGAAGACAGCGCGAACACCAAGAAGGTCGTCACTGCCAGCGGCAGTAGTGGAGAGTGGATAGTTGAGGAGCTCCTCTGCACTTGGGCGTGGCCGGAAAGTGGCGCCGCCAACGCCCTCATCCAAGCGCTGGCAAGCCTCGCGCAGAAGCGATCTTCAGCACTGGACGTACTACTGGCGAACTTGTTTCTCGGAGCGAGGATGATAAGCAGCACGCAGCAACAGGCCGGTGAGCGCTCTGAGCGCCACATGCGTGCACTGCTGGCGCTGCTGCAGGCCCTCCTGTCCAACGGCAGTGCCGCATGGGGCCCGAGGAGAGCGCAGCGCTTCGTGGCTGCCCACCTCGGGGGCTCAGTGCTCCCGCCGGACCGGCTGGCCGAGCTACTGGAGCTGCTCATGCCCGCCGCCTGCGGGGCGCCTCTCGAGGAGGAGGACGGCGTCATGGAGACCGTCATCGCATGGCTGCAGACTGCACACGATGCACCTCCCCTTATCGCGAGCTCACCTGCCGGTGCCGCCCCATCTGGCAAGTCCCAGGCCTCGTGCAGCAATCAGTTCGCCAACAGCAACCGATTGTGCGGCCTGTCTTAGCAGAAGCTTGTCAATGCTGTCAAATTCTGCACCATCTCAGTTTTACAGAGGGGGGCGCACCCTCCGCTCACGAGGCTGATCTGCCTAATCTGTGTTTCACAGAGTCGGAGGCGTGGCTAAGGGTGGCAGCGGCATGCTTCCCCACTCGGCCGTCGGAGGCAGCAGCCGAGATGCCGGAGCATTTGGGGGAGCTCCTTGCGGCGCTGTGGCGACGGCAGTGGTCATCGCGCGAGGCCACGGCCGCCGTGGCGGCGGCGGCCGTGGCGGCACGCCAGGCGCCGCAGGCTGCCCAGGGTAGCAGCGACAATGACCAGGATGCCGAGTGGCAAGCTCGCGCCGATACGTCCCTGGCGCAGCTTGCCTGCGCCGTGGTCACACGAGCCGCTCCAGCGTTGGAGCGCGGGGACTGGGCGTATCTCCTGGCCAGACTCCGCCGCTGGCTGGACGCGGCAGTGCTGCGCGTCGAGGAGCAGACAGAGGCGCTGGCGGCGGCGGCGGCAGCCTCCTGCAGAGGCCAGCTTGCCGAGGCCTGCAGTGTGGCCATCGAGGTGGTCAGGCTCTCGTCGGCCGCCGTCTGCCTCGTCAGCACTCTGCAGGGGCTCGCGTGCCCTGCTGCCGCAGAAGAGGACCTGTGGTTGTTGTCGCTCAGGCGGGCGGAGGAGAGCGTGCTGCGCATCTTCCTGGCGCTCGTGCTTGGCGCATCGCTCCTGAGGGAGCCCTCAGAGCTCAGGAGCCTTCTGCAGGGCTGGGCGGCGCTGTGGGACGCGGCAGGCGAAGCTTCGGCGCGTGTTTCCGATGAGCTTCTGGCTGCAGGGGTGCGGGCCGCTGACTTGTGGAGGGTGGCCGACAGCGCCGCAACGGCAGGCGGCCTCCTGCGGCTCCTGACCTCGCCACTCTCAACGCCACGGCTCAAGTGCTTCACCATGGCGCTGCTCCTGAAGCAGCCGCTTCTTGCGCAAGTGCTACCAGGCACGCGCGGTGGTCCTGGTGTCAATGCCGACGATGCCAATGACGACGACGAGGATGAAGCGGCAGACTTTGGCAATGGCCAGGGGGATCTTGCAGAAGGCCGCCCAGCGGTGATCCGGGAGGAGGTCCTTGCCCTCCTGGCCCTGCCGCCGGCTCGGCAGCTGTCGTCGTCTCACTCGCTGGTGAGGACGGCAGTGCTTGCACATATTTGCTGCGTTCTTTGAGCTCCCAGCTCATGTTTCTCAGCTCATTTGACTCTCATAATTGGCCATGGCTGAGATTCTGCACCAGGCGCAGTGGCTGCTGGCGTGGGCGCTGCTTCTGGAGCGCCTGAGGACCGCTGCAGCTGGAAGCACCGCAGACCGCCTGGTGCGGCTGGTGCAGGGTGAGGGGCGGGCGTTGCTGGCGGCGCTGCTGGAGACGCTGTGCGCGCCCTCGCTGCGGCTCCTGCCGCTGGTCAAGCCCGAGTCCGCCGCCCAGCGGCGGCGCGGGAGTGCGGGGGCGCAGGGCCAGCTCCTCCCACCCTGGGCTGCCGAGGCGGCTGCCGCTGCTGCCGAGGGAGCCCGCCGAGGCAGCCCAGCGTTTGCCATCTCGGCAGCGACGGAGGGGCGAGTCGCGCTGCCGCCGCTGGGCAGGGCGTGGACTCGACGGCTGGCTTGCGCGGTCTTTGGTGCTGCGCTGGTGCAACTCCCGGCAGCGGTGCGCACGTGGTTCCTGGACCTGCGCAGCCGGTCGCTGCAGGCTGCCCTGGAGCGCTTCACAGAGGCGCAATGCAGCCCGCACCTCCTGGCAGCCGAGCTCGCAGTCGTGTCAGCGGATGACGAGACGCTGTCGATCCGCGCCAACCGCAGCGCGCGCGAGGTGGTGGCGCGCTACCGCCGCGACGAGGTGGCCCTGGAGATGGCGGTGCGGCTGGCGGCGTCCCACCCGCTGCGACCGCCGGCGGTGGAGTGCCTCGGGCGCGCGGGCGTGTCCGAGGCGCGCCTCCGCAAGTGGCTGCTGGGCATCAGCACCTTCCTGCGGCAGAGCAACGGCAGCGTGGCGGGCGCCGTTGCGCTGTGGCGCGACAGCTGCGAGCGCGAGTTTGCGGGTGTGGAAGAGTGCCCCATCTGCTATGCGGTGCTGCACCCGAGCTCGCACGCGCTGCCGCGCCTGGCGTGCCGCACGTGCCGCAACAAGTTCCACGCCGCCTGCCTCTACAAGTGGTTCTCCTCCTCCCACAAGTCCACCTGCCCGCTCTGCCAGACGCCCTTCTAGGTCCCCTCACATCGCGCAGCCATTGCTGCCGCCACTGCCGCCGGGCTCCCGGCACATTAGCCAGAGCCTTGTCAGACGGTGCACTCGCTCACTAGCGCAGCATCACTTACATTCCCCAGTGCTCGATAAGTGCTCAGTCGTCTCTGCCTGGCCGTGCGTTATGAGTCATCTGTCTGAGCACTGTGTTATCTGCGGTCACCAGCCCCTGGTGGCATTGGCATGATCTTTTGATGAGTTCCAGCTTCAGTTAAAAGTTCTCATCACTTTGCTGGCCCTGGCGCTTGACGACCCGACAGACAACAGCAGCTGCAGCGGGGGGACCTACGGCTGTGGTATTGATTCATGATATGTTGCAGTGTTAAGCAACTGCAACCAATTTGCTCGTAATCTTCCGTGTGAGTGCTGTTAACTTTCTAATGAACGTGCATTTATAAGCAGTGCATCTCCCAGAAGCTACAATTGCCTGGGAAAACCACAAGTGCTCAAGGCCTGGACTGGATTCGCTCCGAGAGCAGAATAGGTGACAGCGCTGGCTGCGCTGCAAATACTGCAGCGGCTGCAGCAGGGACCTGACAGCGATGGCAGCAATGCTGCTCGACCGGAAGGGCGCGTGTGCATGTCAGAATGTCAGAAACCTAACGGGGTGGGCGCCTGCAGAAGTCGGAGAGAGGGCTCCGTGCCTGCTAGCCTCATAGGTGGGTGACCCAGCGTCACGCTGGCTTGCCAATCATGCGGGCTTCCAACACTGCACGAAGCAGGGCCGAACTGCGTGGCCGGATGTGGGTTGCACCGAGGTACCACTGCAGCTAGACGCTCTAACCTCGAATCTGCTCCAATCTCAAACATCTCAACCGCAAGAACGTGCAGAGACGATAGAATGAAAAGTGTAGAAAGAAAAGTGCTCGCCCATTGAGAATAGGGGCTGGAAAAACCAGCCCGAAAAAGAATGAACAGAAGACGAGAAGGGGGCCAGGGGAAGCGCTAAGAAAGAGAAACGAAGCAGAAGATAGAAAACCCAACTTCGGATCTCGAGAAGGTGATTACGGCCTGCCCTCACGTTGCTGCTTTTGGGTCTCGTCTGCCTGCACCTTTTCCAGCTTCGAGCTACTCTGACCTGATGTTGCTCACCCGCGGGTATTGAGCTTCCTGTAATTTTGTCGTGTCTAGTTGTCTAGATGCCTAGCCCGGACGAGGTATTCCGCAGTGCCGTCCCCGGCTCCTAGGCCTACCGCCGCCATGTCTCCAGGGTGTGCGTCAATGTGAGTGTGGCGAGCGCGGGGCCGAGCCTGGAGAGCTGGCTGCTCATGTTCTGCGCTGTTCCCACGGCGGAGAGCGGACAGCAGCCCACGACCGCCTCCGCGATGTGATGCATGGCATCCTGTTGGAGGCTGGCTTCTCCGTGGCAGCGGAGCACTCCGGCATCACGCCCGGCGTGTGGTCCTGGTGGCCACCCCACAGGCCGGCGGGCCACGTCTTCTCCTGGACGTGGTGACCACTGATGCCTACGACCGCTCACACCCAGCTCAATGTGCCACCAAGGCTGGGTATGCGGTCGCCTGCGCTGCTCGGGGCTAAAGAGCTGAATTACGCAGACCATCCGCGGGAAGACGAATTCTTCCCGTTGGCCATTGATACCCATGGGCCGCTGGGCGCTCGGTGGCTCGAGCTGCTCACTTAGCTCGCCCGCCACACCATCGCCCATCGCTTTCATGGGGAGCCGGTCGACTTTCCTGCAGCTGGGTCGCTGGCGCAAGTGTATCGAATGCGCCTGGCCGTCTCGCTGCAGAGGTCTATGGCCCGGGCGTTGCACCTTCGTGCCCGCAGAGCCCTCGCTGCTGCCTCTGGCTCTGACCAGGGGACCCACTTCAACGAGCCTAGCATCTCCGACCTGGGGCTGCTTAGCAGAGGTTACTGGGATTCGTAGCTGCTTTGTTTCTGTTTCTTAGCGCTTCCCCTGGCCCCCTTCTCGTGTTCTGTTCAGTCTCATTCGGGCTGGTTTTTCCAGCCCCTATTCTCAATGGGCGAGCACTTGCTTGTAAGAAAAACAAGCACACAGAAACAAAGCAGCTACGGATCACTCAGGAACCCCTGCTAAGCAGCCTCAGGTCAGATACGCTAGGCTCCTGGAAGTGGGTCCCCTGGCCAGAGCCAGAGGCAGCAGCGAGGGCTCTGCCGGCCCGCAGGTGCAGCGCGCGGGCCANTGGCCTTTCAGCTCTGCCAGTTTGGGCCGGTTCTTACAAGCCCAGGTCTCGAGGCCAGCAGCTCGCAGACGGCCGTAGCAATGGACTACATCAGGCGTATGGTGGCAAGACGTGAGGCGGAGGAGAACGAGGACACAGATTGATGCAGGATGCACCTGTTTGCTCCACAAGCGAGACAAAGTCGGGCTGTCCATGCAAGCAGCTTCCTTGTAACACCATTGTGTAGCATAGTGCACATAATGCACATAGTGGATAGCAGAGAGGTAGCAAAGTGATATGGCAGAAAGATGGCAGCGAGAAGTGGATTCTCTCTGCTGTTTGTCTGATACTGCTTAGATATCTCTTACATGCTGCTGTGCAGAGGAGCTTCATGGCAGAGGTAGATAATGTCGCCTTGCGTCATTGTCAGGAGTAGCTTGCAACACAATCTTTCTTCATGGGGAGCTTTTGCCAGATGATTCGGCTTTCAGTATTTCTGAGTAAGACTAAACGCATTCTGTCCACATCAAGCTTACCAGCACTTCAAATCAACTTCGGGAGCTTGTTTTGAGCATGTTTGATAGTATGTCCATTTGTCATTCTTGTATGTACTCAGCGTGCAGCTCGTCCATAAAGCAAGAAGCGAAGTACATCAAGTGCTGTGCATCAACCCCGTGGATCGAAGACTTACACCCGAATGGTCATTTGTGACTTGCCGGTCAAGAAGCCATGACATCTGATGCAGGAGCGATTGAGCAAACTGCCTTAATCTCCGCATTGATGCCAGCCATGATATTTAGGAAGGCTTCACGGCTGGCATCGAGGCCCTCTTTGAGCACCTCCTGTGTGTGTTTTGCCTGGGCAATGGCCGATTGCTGGCCCAGAATAGATTGCTGCACAAAGTTAAGGATGAAATCCATGGCTCAGAGACGCTCCCTGAGCCTGTGTACACGTGGCCATGCAAATGGCTTTCAAGCTAGGTGTATTCAGGACGATTAGTGCAGCATTGCATTGCAAAGCTCGAGGTGAAGTGACACCTGCTTGGCGGCGAGCGCTGCACGCGCCGACTCCAGCTCCACACTCAGGCCCTTGGCCTCCTCCTCGGCAGCTTGTACCAGTTCTTTCTTATGGACGAGCGAAGAAGTGGCGCTGCTTAGCTCCGCTTGCAGCCTGGCCCGCCGCGCCTTCAGCTCGTCCACCGCCTTCGCTGCAGCTTGGGATGATATCATAGATCAGTAAGCCCTTGGAGATTACCTTATCTTTGCCGCCAACAGTTGACTGGCCCTGTGATCAGGGGGATAGCAGAACGCGCAAGCTGCTGCTAGAGGCACCTCCGACGGCGTTCTCGCGGTGGTAGTCTTGAAGCAGAGCCAGAAAGCGCGCGGCCTGGTCCTCGTCCTGCGCCGGCTCATCCGACGGCGGCGGCGGCGGCGGCGGCGACGCGCTGGCGGGCGTGGCGGTGGCGCCGTTCCTGGCGACGCGCCGCTCGGGCCTGCCGGACGTGTGGGACAGCCCCGGCGGCACCGTGCTGCTGGTCGACAAGCCCAAAGGCGCGTGGCGAGCCTTAGAACCCGAATTGAACCCTAGACTCTGAAAAAGCAAAGCCTCAATCTCACTTCCCAAGTAGAACAGGGCTTCCACAATGACGGCCATGGCTGTGAGAGGCCAGCCCAAAGGCATGGACAAGGCCTGAAGGGGCCGGATGGCGCAAAAGGCAGGATAGTGGTCTCCAAGACGTCAGCAAGTGGGCACTCAGCAACCTCTGGTCAGAACGTGCAAGTGATTGTAACTAGAGGGCGGAAGAGCGTCGCCCTGACGGACCCCGGAGGCAGCAGCCAATGCGCGGCCTGCACGCAAGTGGACAGCGAAGGCTAAGGGCCTCTGGTTGGCAGGCGCATCCGGAATACTTGAGCGAGCGACCACTGGGCGTCTGGGATTCGGTGGCTCGACCTCCTCCAGCGTCTTGCGCGGCGCGCTGTGTCCCGTCGCCAAGGTCGGCAGAGCGAGCAGCCCGGGTTCAGTGCCGCTGGGTCGCTTGCTCAAGTGTTCAGGATGCGCCTGGCAATCTCGCGGCAGAGGTCCTTAGCCTTTGCCTCCACTTGCGCACAGGCCGCGCCTTGGCTGCTGCCTCAGGTTTCTGTCACGGCTACGCTTTCCCGCCTCTAGTAACTGCTGACTTGCACTTACTGACTAGAGGTTGTTGAGAGCCCAATTGCTGCCGTCTTGGAGACTAGTACCCAAGTGCCTCAAACTCGAAGGTTGGAGTCCCGGAACCCCCGATCTTGGACCCCAAAGCCGGAACTTCACAACCTGAGCCTTTGATACCTTGACCACAATCTCAGCCCTCGACTCTTGTTTCCCAAGCCCAGCCCCGAGCCTGCATCTAGACCTTAAACCCACCTCCACATTCGTCACGCCTTTACCTGCTGATTACCTGCTGCCTTTACCTGCTGCCCTCCCGCCCGCCAAGGCTGTGGCGCACTGGCCAGAGCCTCTCTGAGCTGACCGCCCGGCCACGGCTCACCCGCGCAGGTTGGACGTCGTTTGCGGTGTGTGGCAAGCTGCGTCATGTCCTGCGGATCAAGAAGGTGTGCAACGCTTTGAGGGTGCCTGTGAGATGGGCTTGCACCTAAGAGTACCACCTGGTCTTCTGGCATCGTGCTGCAGGGGGTCTTGGTTGTGGGTTTTGTTAATAAGGAAAGGGCAAGGTGGAGTCAAGTGGCTATGTCTAGATTGATGTGATTCATAGATTTGCGGAATTTTGATAGGTGGGAAGGAAAGAGCACTTGACATTGCTCAAACTCCATGTGGCATGCTAGGTAGGTCACGCCGGGACGCTCGACCCCATGGCTACCGGCCTGCTCGTCGTGTGCTTGGGGAAGGCGACCAAGCTGGCCGACAGGTCGTTGACGAAGTCCTGGCATGCCACATACGTGGCACTGCCTGTCTCCAGAAGGGCGTGCACTTTGCTGTCACCATCAGTCAGAGCTGCCATGGCAACATGGCTTGCAGGTACCAAGCAATGGTGAAAGTCTACAGCGGCACGTTCCGCCTCGGGGAGGCCACTCCCTCGCTGGATGCAGACACCGAGGTCAGTAGACCTGCTTGTGTGCTCTAAGGATGGGCTTGTTTCCTCGTGACTGCTTGTACTTTCACAGGGTTGTTGGTTCAGCAGCTAATTCTGCAAGAATAAGCTCTTGATAATGTGGAGCCCAACTATTATTTGTGAAACCCTGTATATAGTCCTGAGCACATAAATTCTTTCACCGCACTGCGCAGCTCATCCGCGTATTTGTGGCAAGCTAAGCCCGTGATAGCCACGTTGAGGCCGACCTTCAGAGTGAAGTTGACTACCTGTGTAGATATGAGGTGCCCTTTGTGTGATGGTAAATGTGCTAGCAGGTGACTGAGACCCGGGAGTGGAGGCACGTGGAGGATGTAGATCTGCAGCGAGTAAAAGAGCAGTTTCTAGGCGATACCATGCAAGTGCCCCCCATGTACTCCGCCATCCATGTAAGCATCTATTACCTTCCGTCCAGCTCAAAAGCTCATGTGCATGTGCGAATTCTTGGAAGCTGAATGTACTAAAACCCTATTAGCAAAATGGTGCAACTAATAGCCTTGGTCAGATCCAAAATGCTGGACCACTTTCAAAGTACATGAGCTTGTCAACAGGTACTTGCATGCTTCGGGTAAGCAGTGGGCAAATCTGCTTGGTGGACCTGCTGCTTGTTGGATGGTTGCACGTCTCTGTGCCGCAGGCTTCTTGAAATTTGGCCGATTCTTAGATGGTTGCACGGCTAAATGGCAGCTCTGTGCCGCAGTTGAAAGGAGAGCGCTTGTATGAAAAGGCGCGACGAGGCGAGGTACTCGAGCTGCAGCCACGGCCCGTATTAATCAGCAGCATTGATCTGGCAAGGAATGCGCAGTCAAGGTCAGGGTCTCTGCTGCTCAGGTGTCTGGTGGCAAGGTGGTGATGATGCTTGAGTACCCTGCCGACGCTGATATGGTGTAACAACCTGATGTCCATCAGGCAGGACATTGACTTTCAGATGGTGTGCTCGAAAGGGACTTATGTGCGGTCGCTTGTTCGAGACCTTGGTCACGCGGTCAACAGGTCTGCCGAAAGTAGCTGCTGATATCCTGCTGCAGCTTGCAAGCTTAAGGCCACAACGCACTTGCTCTAGAAAGTGCTGTACAGCTCACGCGTGAGATTTTCATGAAGCTTACTTTTTGCAGAAAGTCTTAGTAGCACAACTGTGCAGTTGAATAAGCTTGTATGCTTTCAATAAATCCCAGCGTGCAAGCTCAGCACAACTTGTTGCCACCATGGCAATAGTTTGAAGCATACGGTCACGACAATTGACAGCTGAGGTCTGGCTGTGCAGCTGTGCACACTTGATAGCCTTGCGACGTGAGCAGATAGGTGAGCAGTTCATCCAAGGAGCCAATTAATTTTAGCAACTGCCTTTCATATCATCCTCATGATATCCTTCGTGGCATGTCATATACGCAGCTACTTGTTGTGCAAGTTATTGATATTGAAATATACTGGGTGTCTGTGAGCACGCTACAGGGGAGCTATCAGCAGAGGACTCATTCACCATGCCAGACATCCTCAAATATCTACGGTGAAGGTCAGTGTCCTGGATTGTGATCCATGGTCAGATTGGCACAAGGACTCATACCAAAGGGTTGTTTTGAAAGGGGTCACTTTGCCTCAAGCAGAGCAGCTGCATTTAGCTTGTCAACTGTGAATCAAGGCTAGGCTGCAATCGTTAAGTATTACTTTCAGACAAGAGTTGCTAGCTCAACCTGGGCGTGTTGCACGTGCAGATTATGCTTCTGGCAAAGTGTTAGGTGCTAAGGGACTGATATGTGGCTACCCTGGAGGCTTGGAGCAGAGGTCAAACTTCCTGCAACCCCTCAGCCCCAGTCCAGATCACATCGCCAATAACAAGCATTGCAACAGACAATAGAATCAGAACGGCTCCTCTTGCTGGTCGTTGAAGTAGCCGCCAGTAGTGGAGCCGGGAGGAGCCAGTGCCACGAACACTGGCGTGTCGGCTCCGTCGTCGGCAGACCTGGGAGCTCTGGAGCCCGCCATGTCTGTGCGGCACCACCCCGGGTTGCATGCATTCACCAGCACCCCCATGTCCTTGAGCTCCCTGGCTAGGATGCGCGTGTATGCCGCCTCGGCCAGCTTGGAGACACCATACATGCTATCTGGCCAGCCGGCCTGCCTGTACGTGCCCTTCTCGATGCCTGTAATGAAGTCCTCCACCAATCCGTCCAGCTTGTCAGTTGTCAAGTTCGGGTCCGAGAATTTCCTCTGCACAGTGCATGGGCAGGGCACACGAGTGGGAGTTAGAGATTGCTAGCATCTAAAAGCATGGGGAAGCCTTGCAGAGTGGCAGGGGGTGCTAGAGACCGCAGTTCTCATAATCCGCCATGAGGCAGATACAAGGACAATGGCACGCTGACAGCCCATCCAATTTACAGTTGACATCAGTGTGATATGTTGTGATTGATGCTGTCTATATTTGCACATAGACGGATTTCAAGAGACTGAACATACTTGCAGCTCGGGCGACACGATTCTCAGCTTGCCCGCCCCAGAGCAGACATTGACCACCCTCGCACCGACTGTTGAGGAGCGCAGCAGCGGCTTCAGGCGCTCGCAGACAGCTCGAGTGCCCCGGTAGTTAACGTCCAGAGTCTGGCGGGCTTCAGCGGCACCAAAAACATTGCCCTTGTACGCAAAGCCAGCGTTGTTGACAAGAACATCGAGACCACCATACGTCTGCTCCAACCATCTGCATGCAAGAAATCGATATTGCTTGGAGCACGTCACGCAGGAGGATTAGTGGAGCTCAGCTTGGATACATTGATGCTGGCAGCCGGGCCCTGTGTCAAACGATAGTAACATCTGGTCACTTGATACATGCCAACTATTTCACCTGGCAAATGCGTCGACACTGGCACCATCTGTGATGTCGAGCTGGTGGAAGACGATGTTCTGGAAACCTTGCCCCCGCAGCTTTGAGACCGCTTCTTCACCCAGGTCAGTCTTCCTTGCCGTGGCGATGCACGTGACACCTTCCGTTGCCAAACGCCTGCCGTGAAGGGCGAGACAAGAAAGAATGTTATAGCCTGCTCATGATGAAGTGACAAACATTTGCAGTCTGCTTGAGCTCCCCACATAGTTAGCTGCACTACTAATCCACAGAAGTCATCCATGGCACGGATGAGCTGCACTGTGCCGGTTGAGTTGTAAGAGTGGTGCCATGAAGCAAGGGGCGCAGAGACCGCCCACCTTGCAATGAAATACCCGATGCCTTTGTTAGCGCCCGTCACGACAGCGACCGTGTCCGCGGACCACCACTTGTCCATGTCGCTGGTGGTCTACCACAACAAGGCTCACAGCGAGGTAAGTGGTACTATCACAAGCCCCGGCTTAGCATCTCCTTCCCCCTGCTCAAGCCGAAGTTGCAAGGCATCCAAAGAGGGCAGTTCAGACGGTGTAGCTGACGTTGCCGCCCGCTCGAGGAGCCGCTGGGGCGGGCTTGCACCCATTCGGCAAAGTCAGCAAAAAGCTCAGCAAGCGCCCACATGCCCAAACAGCGCGAGAGTTGGAAGCGGGCGACGTTTAGAACCGATGGGCTTAGAGCATGACTCACCAGCGATGCGCTGCGCCGCTCCAAGGGCCACCGCAGGAAGGCGGCGCAGGCCACGGGCGGGAGCGGCCGGCCCCAAGACCCGGCGCGACCGCAGGGGCCCGGCAGAAGCGCAGGCCTCGGCGGGGCGCCGGGCCGCCGCAGT
>WELB01000133.1:195571-206579 GCA_009602725.1 Spirogloea muscicola
CGCCCCCGCCCCCCAAAATCAAACATCTCTCCCCATCAGTGCTTCTCTCTGTCACGTCAGCCACCCACTCTCCCTCACCCTACCCTGCGCTCCCAGGGCGCATCATTCTTGCGTTCACCTGTGTCCTTGGTGGCCGTCATCCGTTTTGGCTTTCTACTTTGCGATTGAGCACATGCAAGCTGGCAGTCTTACATTCCCCTCCTCCTCAAGCGGCTGGCCTGGCTGCCAGCTCGCTTAACCGACAGTGGGCTGCGCCGCAGACCAATCTGATCAAGGAGAGCATCCGCATGGGGTACAACGACCTGGGCGACTTCTTCTACAGCCGCGGCGATCTCCAGCAGGCCTTCAAGGTCCTCCTCCCACCCTCTCAGCCTCTCAGGGTCAGCCTTAGATTAACTCTCCAGCAACTGCATCATACTTCTCAAAAGTCCATCTACATGTTCCAGATTAGGAAGCTGATCAATATTGCAGGCACACTATTGGCACCTAAAAGCCCACCCTGACTTGACCCCTCCACTCCACGGCGCGCAGTGCTACGTGCGGACGCGGGACTACTGCACGACGTCCAAGCACATCATCAGCATGTGCCTCAACGTCATCCTGGCGAGCATCGAGCTCGGCCACTTTGTGCACGTGTCCAACTACGTCACCAAGGCCGAGCAGACGCCCGACCTCCAGGACCCTGTCGTGCTGGCCAAGCTGCGCTGCGCCGCGGGCCTAGCGTTCCTCGAGAGCAAGAAGTACAAGCCTGCCGCCCGCAAGGTAGCAACCTGAGCTTACAACATATTTAGTGTTACGCTGACACGAGCATACGAATGTGAGGACTTCGACTAAATCATAGGCTCCCACGCCTCAGCCCGTGTGATGTTTGCCAAGAGACTGTCATTCTGTGCCCTGCAGTTTGTTGAGACGCACTTCGAGCTGGGCAACAACTACGCCGAGGTGATTGCTCCTCAGGACGTGGCCGTGTATGGCGCGCTGTGTGCGCTCGCTTCATTTGACCGGTCAGAGCTCAAGGTGAGCGAGCTGACTGCGCGCCTGCATGTGTAGCTCGCTGCCATGGCAGCAACTAGCAGAGCCGGGCCCTGAGAAGGCTTGCAGCTATCTGGCTGCAAGGGATGTGACTGCGTTGCTGTCTCTGGCGCTGCGCCGGCAGAGCAAGGTCCTGGATAACGTCAGCTTCCGCAACTTCCTGGAGCTCGTCCCGGAAGTCCGGGAGCTCATCTACGACTTTCACGGGAGGTCAGAAGCCGCTCGCTCAACAGTATACCAACGTAACAGCCTGACAATTATGAGTTTGTGGGCATTGCCAAAATATTCTTGGGAGAATCTGCTGCGTGCAACTGTGGCATACCTTCACGGGGCCTTGAGGATGTGGCTTTGACTAACAACGTTGGGGCCTCTCTGGATGGCAGTACTGTGTGCTTGCTTCTCTGTCCGCCTGGACCCGTGCTAATGCCTCAAAGCTTAACAGTCAATACTCAAGTACTTACGAGCGCCTTGAATGATATCCTCACCTGTGCTGCCAGTGTGATCCTGTGTTGCATGATGCAGCCAGTATGCGTCGTGCCTGAATTACCTGCAGAAGCTGAAGCCCGCCTTCCTCCTGGACATCCACCTGCATGACAACGTCGAGTCGCTCTACGAGCAGATCCGGCACAAGGCTCTGATTCAGTACACGACGCCGTTCATCTCCGTGAACCTGGGCGTCATGGCCGCTGCCTTCAACACCAACATTGCAGGGCTGGAGAAGGAGCTCGCGCTCCTTATCATGGACAATCAGATCCAGGTCAGCTACCTTTTCCCGGCCTGACCGACAGGCGTCACTTGTGGCTCAGCTTGTGAAGCAGCAGCATGCCCTGACAGTAGCATAATGACAGATCTTAGATGCATTCTGTGCTTGAAGGACCGGGCGGACCTTACCTTTCTAGTACGAGCGAGTCGTGCTATGCTAATAATTGGGTTGTGCTGTGGCTGAGGCGACAGGCTCGCATTGACTCTCACAACAAGACCCTATACGCACGGCACGCGGATCAGCGTAATTCAACATTCCAGAAGGCGCTTCAGTTGGGCACTGAGTACCAGAGGGACACGAAGGCCATGCTTCTCAGGGCCTCGCTTCTTCGCAAGGACTTCGTTGTCAAGGTGGCCAGCAGGAAGATCGCCCCCTGACCCACTTGCAGCAGTCGCTGATGGCGTACGCCTCTGCCATGCAATTCTGCTTATGTACATAATCTCTTCATTCTTTGCCATTGCTAGCATCCTTCGGCGTTGGATCATGCTGACATTGTGCCAATATAACCATTCACTGTGATCTGCAACTCTAAATCTTGTGTAAAAGCCTTGTAGTCAAGCACTTGGTTGGGTTGGTCCCTCAACCCAACCAGTTGGGAGTTTTGCTTCTGGCACAGCATAAGTTATCAAGTATGCGCATGCAATGACTCTGGTGCACAGAGGACATAAGCTTAGCACATAGCTCAGCACTTCGTGGGAACAGCATGTCGCCCTTGTGACCTGTCTAGGTAGAGCAGCCCTTAAAAGATGTTGCTGTGCATCAAAGAGGATCTAGGTTCAAAGGTCATAGTCTCGAAAAATTTGCTACAATCAATGCCAATGTCTGGATCCACTGTTGTAAGTTGAAAGCCCACAGCCTAAAGAAGTCGTTACAGCTGACACAATGCTTCAAGGTGTTGTAAATTGCAGTACTACAAGCCACAATAACCTGTTTAGATCTAGTGTAAGCCCCGAGTGTCTGATATAAGCCCAACCTACATCTGGTTAGTGAGTGACCAAATGCAGCTCAAAGACAGTATCAACATTCACAGAGCCTCTGTCCCAAGCATCACAGGCGGGACTGCTGCAGGGGATCTGCAGCTATATGTACAACCACCTACAGACACCAGCAATGGTCCAGGTTAGCGTCAAGCTATCAAGCGCAGGCACAAACAAAGCACAGCTAAGAAGCACAGTAGCATCACAACTGGGTGGATTGCAATGAGCTCTATGGCTGCTCGATCTTTAAGAGAAACGACCACTAAGTGAAGACAGCTTTCAGAATTCACAATCTAGGTACCACAAAGGTGCTGCAACCTCAGTACTCTCTTGGGTGGTTTCTCTAAGGCGTCAGTTATCAGAAGCACTTGCTCAACTGCTCAAACACCGGACACGAACACCCAGGAGGCTGCACTTCAGCAATATGACTTGCCTTGCCAATGCTCTTGCCGGAGTGCAGATACTCCACGGCTTCAGGAACTGATCGCAGTCCATGAAATTTAGCAGGATCCACAGAAACCTGAGCGAACACTGTCATTGCATCAAACTTGATGCAGCTTGCAAATATGAAATGAGGAAACAAAGCAGGAATGAGCTTCTCTCAGATAGCTAAGCCAGGACGTCCAAGTGGCCCAAACCAGCGCCGAGGAGATGAGAAGCAGAATGACGTCTCCATCAACCATGAGCAATCATCAATATTACTTCATCGAGGTGACCTTTGCAAATAAAAAGTAGCACAGCCACAACGTCACGATGACTCAAGCCTTTCAAATTCTTACCTGCAGCAACCCAGCTTTGTGCAGGGCAGATAACTTGGCAAGATGGCGCTTCCAGTGGCTCGTGTAATGGACAAGGAAGAAGCCAGCCTGCCATGGACAATACAGGGCCACAGACCTCATCAGCACCAGGGATGTTCTCCAACTACCCTGCCCTCGACCCTCAAGGCTAGAAGTGCACACTTTTGCTGCAGTGCTGCAGCCTTACGAGTACCTCTCTGAATATGGTTCATAATTCTGCAACTACATTATCAGGATTCCTTGATCTCACAGATGCAGCACCTGTTTGTGCAGTTACTTCTGAGCAGTTTGAAGCAAGCGCCATACTGCAAGCAGATGCGGACCTCAACATCATCCTACTCCGAATTGCAGTAGGGAAATCAAGCTTCTCTGAACATACCACGGACTGCGACTTCCAAAGGAGCTTCTCGCAGAGCCCAGGGTACGTTGCAGGAGCCCACTGCTTGCCTTCACCAGCCGTGTACTGTTTGCCACACAGCATTCAGTCACATTGGCTGTCTCTTGTGCCACATCCTACTGCATACTCTCTTCAAACCACTGGTCTGGTCACTATGGTCAGCCATCTAGAGGGTCCTGTGTGCTCTGCTCTGTGATACAGATCATAATACAAATGCTTGTGCATATCCACTTTTGCAATCACAAGGACGCTTGCAGTCATCCTTGGCATGCTATGTGAAGTCAGCAAACATACCACCATCCACTGATCTAGCACTTATTTCATGATTCGTGGCAAACAGACTCATTCCAGCGTCATCCAATTGCCGTGTTACTTGTCTGGTAGACATCTCAGAAACTCAAGAATAAATTTGTGAAATGATCAGGTACGTACAACACATCAACACATCACTTGGGACACATCCAAGCTGTCCTTTCCGAACACCCATCAACATACTGACAGCACCTTCACCAAGAACTTCATAGCAACTCCCATCCCAAACATTTACATTTCCCCCCTTCAGTTTTGCAGGGGGAAGCGTGATATTTGGGAATGGGAGTTCCTATGAGGTACTCAGTGCAGGTACTATCACTATGTTGATGAATGTTGGGGAAAGACAGGTTTATTGTGTCTTTCCTGATGTGTTGTATGTACCTGACCTTATAACAAATCAGGTTTAATGTGTCTTTCATGATGTGTTGTATGTAACTGACCTTATAACAAATCTATTCTCAACCTTTCGAGTTCTACCAGACAAGTACTACGGTTGGATGACGTTGGAATGTGTCTGTTTGCCTCGAATCATGAAATGTTTGCTAGATCAGTCTTGGATGGTGGTTGCTTTCTTCAAGATTTGCATATCCAACTATCACATACCTGCGACATCATGCCGATGATGATCATCCTCCCAAAGCGGGCCAAAGAGTTCAGGCACGTCTGAAACATGGCCCCACCAACCGACTCATATACCACACCAACTCCCTGTGAAAACTCCTTCTTCAGAACCTGTGGCACCATCAATCACAACCTTCACTAGTCAGATATCAATGAATGCATAATAGGCTATGACTCTAGCTGCAAAGAGGATGCCACACCAAGCAAGACCAACCCATAAAGGCAACAGCTTCATGTAGTCCACACTCATTGCTGCCGAGCTTAGCATGTCATGGGCATAGACTGATGTGGAACCTCGGAAACTTCCTCTCGTCTGTAGTCAATAACACGATCGACGCCCAAGCGACCAAGCAGTGCAGCTTTCTCTTGGCCGCCGCAGGTTGCGACCACCTTGTTGCCAGCCAATTTTGCCAGCTGGAACATAGTAACCATCACTCAGGTTAGAAGGAGACGGCTGCACAAACCCTGTGAGCAGCAACCACGGGGCATGTTTTATAGGGGTTGAATACTTATTGAGGTTTTGGACTTTTCATGGATGCAGATGCTTGAGGTTGCAAGAAGGGCTCTTCTTGTATATGGGCCTGCACTTGATGCAAAATGCTTGCTGCAAACAAGGTCCTAGACACAACAGCCTGCTTTTGCCAAGCTTCCACATCAATCTGCTCAGAAGCTTCAGCCACGGGTCGCAGTCGACCTGTACTGCGAACTGACCAGTTCCCCCTGCAGCCGCAGTCACCAGCACAACCTCGCCAGAGCCCATCCTTCCAGCCTGCACGAAAGTGAAAACAGTGTGCTGCTGTGAGAGAAGGCTTAAGAATGGAGAACAACGAGACATATGATACATGTAACCAGCCTATACATGACTGCACTCAGCAGACTGCACTTAGCAATGTTGGGATGTCATCTGCCGCAGGCAGCTAAGCTCATGAGCGGCCCGAGGACAAAGTCTACCTGGCACTCTGGCTTGTAAATTCACAGAGAAGCAAGCTTTGCAAGTAGTCAAGCACCTGCTCAAGCGATATAGAAGCAGTAAGTCCTGACGTGAGCATCGCAACCATCTCAGGGGTTGCCTCTGCAACCGGTATGACAAACTTGGCGTCAACCTGCACTCTTGCAACAACATAAGAACATCACATTGAGAAGCGCCAATATCCTCCGTACCATCTGATGGCACAATCTGAGAGAATGCAAGTACATTGCTACCTTGACTGTCAGCCTAGCTGATCCATCTGCCACGAGGAGCTCCTGCAAGCAGCCTGCACTACTTCCAACACCTGACCTGCAGCTAGGTAGGCAATCACTGGCCAACGGTTGCTGACAGTCACAGTACCTGGCTATACTCAGCAAAAGCGCCATACGATAAGGTCGCAACAGGCAAGTTCACTGTCAAACCAGGGCCTTTCACCTCCTCCCCGACAGCAACAATGATGCCGACTGCCTGTAGAGCCATAAACAGTAACAACATTGCTATGCTCAGACCTTTCGAATCAACAGAAACTTTGCAAAAGCTTTTGACCAGAAGAATTGACGCCCCAAGGCATCAAAGGAGTCCCTTTGTCAATCAAGATCAAATCCTGCCAGGCAGGGATCAGGGTACAGGTCTTCCTACCTCAAATCCTGCATCAAAAGGCAGCAGCTTTTCTGCTTCCTCTTTGCTGCCGAAATAACGTCCTGCGCTGTAATTTATCTGCATTGTGCATGTCACAGCCACACAACATGCAGCAGTGGACCACCTTGAGGAGGGAAACATGAGTGCTTGTGCAAGAGCTTCAAGCTGAGTAAGGCCTCTGCAGCATGGGCACCAGCCAGATTGAGAGCCAAATGGCAAGTAACATTTAACACCAGTGTCAGGTCGACATGCTTTAGACAAGACATGGTGAGGTATAGCACAACATAAACAGCCATGCTGGCGAGGAAATCGTGACTCACGTCGCTCGCATTGACTCCGGCGTACAAGTTGCGTATCAAGACCTGGCCCTTGGGAAGAGGCAGCTTACACTCTCCTCTTACGATGCACGTCGCAGCCCTGAAATCTGTTGACAAGACGCGCACAATCCTGCTCACAGTGCTCAGCTCAAGCACGGCAATCAGTGGGTTGCCATCCCAAGCACAGCCGCCATCTTCATGCATGTGAGCCTGCGCCATACAGGGCATGCGGCAACTGCTTTGACTCAGAGCATGTGTGATATTAAGCCAGGATGCGCTATGTGCTAAAGAATATGGCAAGATAGACACGGACTAAGTACTCACAGCTTTGACCAGCTCCGCGGTATATCTTTTGATGTGCCAGGGTCCTGTTGCTGCTGTTTTGAGGGGGAGACCAAGTACAGGTCCTTCTCCTCTTTGGGGGGCCAATACAGCCTACCAAAACGGTTGGTTATCCACAGGCAGTCCCCTGACTTTGTCTCATCTTCAACCAACTCCATTGCACCTGGGTGCATGCAGAAGTCTCACTCAAAAGGCGTACATCACTGGCGTGCAAGAATGCAGAATACTCGTTATCGATGCACAATCCACCAGGCACGATAGACCATGAGGAGGGCATGCTGGCCATCTTTGAATCCTTCTCACAAGGAATGCCTGAGGAACATACCGTCTACCACATCTGCCATTGGGATGTAGCCTCCGAGGTCCTCTAGGACCTTTGGAAAATGCTTTGCAGCTTGGTCACTCACTTGACTGATGATAGGTGTTTCCACATACTGCAGCAGACATGACATTGAGAGGTCATCAGCAATCATCTCCCTCAAGTAGTGGCCTGGTGATGGCTTCTTCAAAGTCCTGCCACAATGTGACCACATGCGATGGCGACATTATCTGAGGAAGCGCAGCGGAGACAGTGCTTGAGATCACCTCGGGACAGAGGGCATTGACGCGTATGCCATCTTTGCGCAAATGAGCAAGGGACCTTGTGAAGAGGACCACGCCACCTGACAAATCACGCAATCAGCTTACTACAAGCGGTGTGAAAGCTTTGGGCAAGCCATTGCCTGCAGTTCAAGTCCGCAGCTTCAGCCATCAAGATATCCCCTGCTGTTGACTGTTGGCTCTTACATCTATACATGGCTCACTAACTAGCCAATTCGAGTTTGATCTTGCCACTCTGCCTGGTAGGGGCTCTTTAAAGGTATGTACGAGGCACAACACCATACAGCTGCTGCGGTAATGCCAAGGTCTTACAGGGCCTAGTAAGCTTCGTAAGGAGTGCTCCTCACCCTTGGAGCCCGAGTAAATAGGACCATTTGGTATAGGATAGAGGCCCGCTGCAGAAGCCACGTTGATGATGACCCCCTTGTGTGCCTTCTCCTTCATTGCGCGGACCTGCAGCCAGGGCAGCCAACGTCGGCAAGGGCAGCATGAACGAGCAAGATGGAGGACAGAAGATGCCAATGAAGACGACCGCTGTAATGTGTAGCACAGAAGGCAGCCAGGCTCGTGAGCTCAATCACGGTGAGAGGGGTCATGAGCTACGGCAGCAAAGCCTCACCGCGAGTCGCGTGCCATCAATCACGGCCACCAAATTCACGTTGAGAACCGTCCTCCACGAGCCCTTGCCGTCTGCACTGCCATCCATGGCAAACCACTCCCTCTCCCCAATCCCCGCATTGTTCACACACAGGTCCAGCCTCCCATAGAAACGCATGTGCTGGGCGAAGGCTGCCGCAAGCTCCTCTGCCACATGCGCATCAAACTTTGAGCGCCGTCAGCAGCCATAGACAGTAAGCTGTGCAAATTCAGCTGCCAGCAGCCTGCGCCAGGGCCTGTTATCACAAGCGGCAACGGGTTATCACGAGCGGCAACGGGTTAGTCGACCTCGGGGTGCACGGCAGGCGCTCTCTGTACCTGGACTGGCGACGTTGCATTTAACGAACGTGGCCACGGGGTGGTGGCTGGGGCTCTGCCACAGCTGCTCCGCCAGCCGCACTGTCTCCAGCCCCTGAACCTCCGAGAGGTCCACGGCGGTGACATGGACGCCTCGATCCGCGCACGCCAGCGCGATCGCCCGGCCTGAGCGCACGCGCGGCACTCGCCATCGTCAGTCAGCTGATCAATTCACCAATGAATGCGGCACCGCAGAGGAGAGCCGCCGATATAGCTCGCCGGTCGCCGACAGGCGGCGGAGCGCGCTAGCAGAGCCGTGGCCCGGCCCGGCTCGGCAGGGCCATGGCGTCGGGCGCGCACCAATGCCGGAGCCGGCGCCGGTGATGAGCGCCGCGGAGCCGCGCGGCAGCGCCATGGCGGCTCGCTGGCGTGGGACTACGGCCACGGTTCAGGGTTAGGGTTCACTCTAGGATCTGAGGTTTAGGGTTTGGGCTGGCCTTTCACAGCCGTCGCCCTCTACTTGGAGAATATCCCTTTTCACAGTCACAGCCACCACTTCAGAACTGCCTCATTCCACTTGCTGCTCAGTGTTGCGCTACCCTTCTTGAAAGTTTCTTCTGGCTCTTCATCAACGTGCAGGGCGCGCTCTAAGTCAGGCCTCCGGCTTTCGTGGCGGCGCTCCAGCTCCCCAAGTTAGCTTGTCGGATTTGTTTGTGCTCGCCCATGGGTACTAGTGTCACCTTAGGCACCTTAGTTTAGGTCTCCGGTTTTGTAGCCTTGTTTAATTTGCACTAGACTCTGCCTGAACAATGTGTTGGCTCTAATTGGCCACCCTTTCATTTCATGCGCTCTTCGCGCATTCTCTCGCATTGGCTAACTTCCTAACCTCGTCCACTCTTGGGCTGCCCTTTCAGACCATTCTCAGGCCTTCGGGCTGGCCTCTCACAACCACCGCTGTCAATTTGGAAGCGCTGTTCTCTTCCACTTCATTTCATGCGCCCCGTGCGCCTTCTCTCTCTTCCACAGCCATTCGGAAGGAGGAGATCGGGGGCGATGTCTGTGAAAGAAAAAGCCGCTCAACGAAGATGGACGATGTGGAAGAGCTAAGACCCCATATATTGTAACCCGCCGTCAAGGGCAACAGAGCGAGCAACTTGGTTGAGATGTACAAAAATGCGCCTTACTGCGTCCCTGCATGCCGGCATGCCGGCTTGCAGCCTATATATCGTTTTGCGATGTCGTGTCTCAACCTATTTGCAGTGAGCTCAGGCTCATCCTTTACACCAGAAAGCTGGTCGAACTTCGCTAGTGGCACAAGGGCTTGCCAATTGCCGTCCTGCAATCTAGCATCAGTAAGCGACCTCTATGTGCTGACTCGTGGTTACTGAGCGGGTCAGCTTAGCTGACGTGCATCTGTCAATGTGCTTGCCTTTGTACTCGTCCACTCAAGGCCCTTCATTACTCAATACATAGTCCATTCTTGCAGCATTCCTTGGTTTTGCGGGCAGGCCGCGCTTTAGCTGCTGTCTCCAGGTTCCGACGGGGCGACACTGTTGCACCTTCTATTGATGCCGACCTGCACTTGCTGACTAGAGGTAATTGAGCGTCCATCCGCAGAAGTCAAGGAGAGTACTTTCGTGTAATCGTGTACCTTCTGGCTCATTCAAACCTTGTTTTTGCTCTTTGGGCTGGCCTCTCATAGCCATCCATTGCCGTACATTAGAAGAGCTGTTTGGTTTAGGTTGTCCAAGAGCCGCTGCCCCTTGTTCATTCTTCTTGTGGGCTGGCCGTTCACAGCCTTTGCCTTCTTCTGAAAGAGTCTATTTTCCTCTTCTTTCTTTCGAGAGCCTCCTTTCTCAAAGAGCAGGGTTAGCGACCTGGTCACTGGTATTAGCTGGCCTTCGGGCCCCTTTATTGGGGTGACCTCTTCCCCCCGGTCTGACAAAAGCCTTCCCTTGTGCTTGCCAATCCGATATCGGCTTTTCGTCATGGCCCCCGTCAGCACGGCTCTCCCCGCTGTGTGGCACCTCCAACCCTCCTTTCACCCACCCGCTCTCCCTCCTGCCATTGCTGCTTCCTCAACCTCCTCTAGCAGCTCCACAAGCGGTACCGGTCGAGTCGTCATGGCCCCCGTCAGCACGGCTCCCCCCGCTCTGTGGCACCTACGGCCCTCCTTTCCCCCACCCGCCCTCCCTCCTGCCATTGCTGCTTTCTCAACCTCCTCTAGCAGCTCCACAAGCGGTACAGGTCGAGTCGTCATGGCCCCCGTCAGCACGGCTCTCCCCGC
>WELB01000133.1:212240-235106 GCA_009602725.1 Spirogloea muscicola
ACCCTAGCCTCTCTGATTTGCGGCTGCTTAGCAGGGGTTACTGAGTAATTTGTAGCTGCTTTCTTTCTTTGTGTGCTTTGGTTTCTTAGCGCTTCCTCTGGCTTCCTCTGGCCCCCTTCTCGTTCTTTGTTCATTCTTTTTTGGGCTGGCTTGTCCAGCCCCTATCCTCAATGGGCGAGCCCTTTCTTCTCCTGCTTCACACTCCTGCTGTTCAACTCCAGCAGCCACATCCTGTTCACACTGCGCCCGCTCTCCTACTCGACTCTCCGCCGTGCCTCCATGGCGCTCACGGCCGCCGCGGCGTCCACGGCGCCCGCTGCTGCGGCGGCGCCGGCGGCTGCGGCGGCGACGGCCGCCGCGCGCACTCGTGGATGCGGCTCCCTAGCTGCCAGTCGTCGGGGCAGCGGCGTCAGGCCTTGCCTGCAACATAGGGGCTTGCTGCCGAGGAGCACGCCTAGCGCGGGCAGGCGGGCGGCCGCCGGGCAGACGCCGGAGGGGCTCCGGCTGGCCAGGGCGTCGTCGGCCGAGCGCGCTGAGGAGGCGGCGGTGGCGGAGCCTCCGGCGGCGCCGGCGGCGGCGTCGGCGGTGGCGGCGTCCTTGACGCAGGCCAGCTCCTGCCTGGCACTCACAGCAGTCGGAGCTACTCAGCAAAGACAGCTGAGACGCAGTCTCTGCAGGCATCGGCGTAGTTGTTCTCGACAGCCCGTGCTGTGGCTGGAGTCTTGATATATATTTGGCCTGCATCTAAGCCTGACTGTAATCAGCTGGAGCTGGATCTGGGGCTGCAATTCGTGCAGCGTATCATGGAGAGCCTGCCTAACGAGGAGGGCGCTGGCGGCGCCGGGAGCAGCACTACCTTCCAGGGGCTTCAAGCTGCAGACGCCAGCTGGCTGAAGCTCCGCACCATGAAGACAGGTCGGTGTTTGTCCACCTGTAGGAAGGCGCCGTGTCTAGCATTCTGACGCTTTGGTATTTTTGAAGAACGTCTAAGAGCTTCTAGTGTATTCGAGAGGTTGTTGAGCTTGTTTGCTACCACTTTTTGACCAGATTACAAAGTTGATTGATCGTAGGAAGAAAGCTGCAGTTGAGGTATTGACTTGCCAATCGACATTAAAATGATGTGACAGAGTAGTCAGATTGATCACGAGCTCACCACTGTCAATTCTGTCAGGCAGGGACGCAGGTCCAGCACCACAGGTCGTGACCCGGCTGCCTGGGAGCTGGAAAGACGTGCCCAGTCTCCTTAAAAGTACAACGACGGTGTTCGATGTTGTGGTGTGCGGCGGCACGCTTGGTGTGTTTGCTGCAGTAGCCTTAGTAATGAAGGGCCACAAGGTGGCCATTATTGAGAGGGGCAAGCTTCAAGGGGTAAGCACGAGTACAACTCACCCGCATGGATACCTTGTGCCATTCTACCATCCCGTTTTTTATGCATATATATATATCTGGGCGAGATAGCCTCCAGCCATATACAAGTTGGTTGATAAAAACATCCGAAGTAGCCTTCTGAAGGTATCCTTTTCAAGTACTTGCATCAACTTGACAATATAAACAGCTCATTTCAAGTCCTTTGTCCAAGCAACTTGCATTGTACACTGTTGGGTGAGGTGATTGATGAGTTGAGCTATTGTTGATGTCATTCCGAGATTCTGGTCCTCAGGCTGCCAAGGAACAACAAGAATGCTGTGAAAGCAACCTGTCAGCATCTTGAATTTTATTCACTGCAGTTGCATCCCTGTTTGACAGCGAAAGCAGGACTGGAACATCTCAAGGAAGGAGCTGCAAGAGCTTGCTGACATGGGAGTTCTAACTGCTGCAGAAATTCAGGCGGCGATCTCAATCGAATTCAATCCTGTAAGCTCACGTCCCACCGTGGTTGATGTGGGATACTATATCATCATGCTGGGTATCAATAAGGCTTTCAGTGGTATCAAGGGCTGTCAAGCATCAAGAATAAGACATAAGAGACGCATTGAAAAGTCTGAGAACCTGAAGTAGACTTGCTCCGTCGTTTTGATGAAGTATCAGCAGGCTTGCTTATGCATGCCTGTTGGTCCTGTACTTCAGAAATATCTGATTTAGGGCCATTCTTGCATGCCTCTTTTGCTTGTTCATTTGTCCAGAGCCGATGTGGTTTTCATGAAGGTGGAGAAATTTGGGTGAAGGACATCCTCAACCTTGGCATCTCGTGAGCACGCTGCTTATGGCAAGCTTATGTCATTTTGGAACAGCGGTGTCAACTTTGGCTGCACATGCTTCTGAATTAGTACCTGTTAGCACGCTAGTGTAAGCGCTCTGAATCAGCATGTCTGATATCCAAAAATGCTATGCAGACCTGCCAAGGTCGTGGAGAGTGCCAAGCAGCGGTTCCTTGCTGCGGGGGGTGTTCTATATGAACTCACCAGTCTCAAGAGCATCACAGTTCACGATGATGGTGCTGTAAGTAATCCACAAGGATTTTGCTGTTTGCAACAATTCTTATGTATTGCTGGCTGCTGAATCCCTTACAGCAGATAGACATGCACATCCCAAATAAACCGATTGACATGGTAATTTCAAGGCTGTAAGGGAGTGCTTGTACTTGGAACTCTTGTTGACAAAGGATAATCGAATTTTCATAAGGTAATGCATCTGCTGTTCTTCCAGATTGTGTCGATCAAAGGCAGGCTACCACTGGTGGCAAGGCTCGTTATTGATGCGATGGGAAATTTTTCACCAATTGTACGCCAGGTATATACTTTGGAATTTTGGTCGATGTTGGTCTGATGTTATCATTTTGATGTTATCGCTGTTGGAAGTAGGCAATGATAGTGCTGGCTTACAGGCACTGCTATACAGCTCCAGGTTGGCAGAGAGTGGTCAGACTTGTGTGCCTTCAGAGCCTATTAGAAGAAGAGGTCTTGTGAATACGAGAAACTTGACATGCAGGTTGAGCATCTGTTAAGTCATCCTGCATGCTTGTCAGAGCAGGTGAGGTGGGGTCGTAAAGCAGACGGCGTCTGCTTAGTGGTTGGTGCTTGTGCAAGAGGCTTTGAAAACAACTCAGCAAGTGACATCATTTACACTGCCACGCCCATGAGGAGGGTGAATGGGGAGCTTGCCCAATATTTCTGGGAGGTACTGAAACTTGCTCCACTGCACATGTAGCTGAGTATTGGCAGGGTCGTCAATCAAGAAATGGCAGCTATTGGGATAATCTTCAATTTACTACACATTGACAACGATCAGGAAGCTCTTCACATGACCTGTTCTTGTCCCAAAACTTGGATATCTCCAACCACGACATTGGTTACCACCTCTGCTGCTAATGGCATGGACATCAGACCACTTTGCCCCTCTTCGGTGCTGAGTGTCCAACGTTACTGAGCGTCCAGGCTTTTCCAGCTGGATCAGGTCCAACAGACCGAACCACGTATCTCTTTACGTATACAGACGCCCATCCCAAAAGGCCTTCTCTACAGCAGCTCCTTGAGGAGTACTGGCTTCTTATGCCCCAATATCAGGTGCTCAGTTGGTGACTTGAATGTCTGAGCAGGTCCCAGAAGCCGTATCCAATATTCCTGGTGTACGCTGAGCTAATGTTTGATATATCAAGTATATGCTTGGAAAGCCCAGATCCATGGCATGTGCTTGTGGAACGTCATTAGTGAAGTAGACAACTGTGTCTCTTCATCCTTTAGGGTGTCGATTTGGAGCACTTGCAGTTCCTCCGAGTCCTATTTGGTTTCTTCCCGACTTACCGAGATAGGTGGGTTACACATGGCCTGCATGGCCTGCTTATCAGTGCGCAGAGTGCAATACCTCATGTAGTGGAATGATGTTGCAGTATATGTACGGAAAGTTGAAAAGACAGCCCTACTTTGGTGGACTTTTAAGTTGGAAAAAGAAAATCGAGCAAAAACTTTTTGTAGCAGATAATGTCATTTTGCTATCAGGGAAGACAAGAGTGGTTACAGTAATATGCTGAACTGATTGACTTGCTTATGACAGCCCTTTGCCGGCCCCGTTTGATAGGGTCATGCAGGTGAGTCTATGCTAACTAGCTGGCACTTGAAGTGTTGCTGTCACACGGGATCCTGATGCGGCCTGTTCTGTGTTGGTATGTATCTGAGTTAGTATGTAGCGCTCGGAATCGTATAGTCAACACAAGCTCCTCCATATCTCGCTTGACCTGGACCAAGTTCAGGGGTCCCTGGAGGTTGTTTTGCTATAGACCTTGCTTCTCTGCAGGTAGGAGATGCTAGTGGAATTCAGTCTCCCCTCTCCTTCGGGGGTTTTGGGAGCATCACTCGCCATCTCCACCGTATTACTACTGGTTAGCAACTATTGGAGAATTACACATGCTGTATGCTTGTGGGTGCAGATATTATGTGCTGCAAGCACGCTGTATAGCTCCAGATTCCTCCAGAAAATTTTCATGGAAGGTCTTGTTTATTATGTTCATTTTTCACAGGTGTCAGTGAGGCGCTTGAAGCTGATACTTTGACAAAGGGCAAGTTGGCCTTAATCAACGCATATCAGGTATTGACAGCACGTTATCTATTGGACTAAAATCGGACCAAGTTATTTAAGAAGATCAATTCAGATCATCACTTTCGATAAGTGCAAGTCAGCATGCAGTCAAGGCTGCTAATCTGCTGTCAACGGTTGCTTTGTGCCAGCCTAACTTAAGGGGTGGCTGGCTTTTACAACGAGCTATGTCTGCAAGAATTGGATCAAATGTCTCACCTGATTTTATCAATCGCCTCCTTTCCACAAACTTCAAAGCCATGCAGGTATTTCATGCTGTGCAATCACTTAGATCTCATGATGAACGTTGGTAACTGAGGGAGCTGGACCTGCAAGCTCAAGCATGTGTGAAACAGCAGATGAGACTGTTTGGAGGCTGAAGGAGGACTTTTGACCTTCTTTTGGCAGATGTTGGGAGACTCTGTGCTCCGCCCATTCCTTCAGGATGTGACTAAGTTTGGTCCACTTGCTCTGACAATGGCTACAATGACAGTCACCAAGCCCACCCTCCTTCCAACAATCTTTTCTCAAGCAAGCTTCCCCTCTCCTTTGAGATGACGTACTTGCAATGCTGCCGCTGCTTGCACATGCATACTACGCACTTGCTGGCTTGCCTCCAACCTTGTGTGACGCTCCAGCCAGAGGAAGCGTTGTTGTTGTAGAACGCTGTTTCCAGGCCACACACTGAGTCTGTGCTATGCTTTGAGCAGGTTGGGTTGGTTGCCCTCATCGACTGGCTTGTGCATTTTGTTGCTCTGGCCTTCTACACGCTCCTATCAATACTCGTCACACCTTTGCTCAGGTATTGATCAGGTACGACTCGTCCTGCTCGATAGGTCATAAATAATGGCTCACATGCTCAGTGTTGCTTGTGTTTGCTTGCGAGCAAGTGCAGGCCCGTAGTGGAGAGGAGTCCACCAAGTCTACGATATACTGGAAGGCGGATACTGGAATCATGGCAATACGGAGCAGGCTTAGATTATAAAGCATGAGAAGAGTTATGCAACCTCTTTGCACGCTATTCCATAAGGGCACCACTGGCAGCACTCAAAGGTGCTTCGATAATATAATCTGATGACAAGAACAGGTAGCAGAAGGCAAGGAAGAAACTCAATGTACGCCGTAGCAGCAGCTATGTTTCATATTTTAGATCCCTGCATGTGGCTATGCCCTGCACCCGTCACTACCTGGTGGAAGCAGTGCATGCATATTGTGCTTCCAACATTCTGTAGCATTGAAACATGTGGGAAATCACGAAGTGCCAAGTGCTAAAATGGGAGACTGAAAGTGGCAGCAGTTTATGGCAGGAAAAACACTGGAAGTTTAGCTCTTCCAAATAGTGCAACGGTTAAATGCGTGATCTGTGTGGCTGTGACTGCATCGGTAAGGTCTTTTGAAGGGCTCTCCAAGTCGCTTCGTCGCCTCCTGCCAGGCATGCCACAAGTATGCAGAAGTGGTGTCTACAACCTCCTGTTGGCGAAAACCGCTTCCTTGCCTGTGGAGGAGTCACCGATGCTTGTCAGCAGCTTGCCAAGCTATGAAGCTGTGCATGCTGTGTGCCAATGATGTCCGACCCTGACTAAATTTAGGCCTTCCTTCGGCTTGGGCGCCCCAGTTTGCCAGTATGGGCAATGGTCAGTGGCACCGACTCTTGTAGCAGTATTATGTACGTTGTGACTATGATTGCAGCAAGGAGTGCCTGCCATCAACTTAGCCCAGGAGCTCATCATTGCTATTTAGCCTGCTAGTAGAGATAATCAGTATCGAATCATGTAGAGTAGNCCTGCGGGGATTTCCGTCGGTGCGTAAGTAAGCGGTCTGCTCATAAGCAGGCCCATGCTGCGCCGCGCAGCATCTCCAGGCCGGGGCCTCCGGATTGCTACTGCAGTTCTGCAGTAACAAGCAGCAAAAGCCCGGGGCATGTCTGATCACTCATCTTGTTTGATTAGAGTTTAAATGGGTGATTGAAAATTGCCAAGGCAGGGAGGATGGGCATTCTTTTCTTTTCGGCATGCCTTAGCTGCAGTAGGACTGTGGCAAACAGCTTGATTCGGAAGGAGGGCGCCAGCTAAAGAGGCAAATGCAAGCAGAAAGATACTCGCGACCAGAAGCAAGCCTAGCTGTGGCTGGACAGGCTGACGTTCAGCTCTCGATCAGCAGCAAGGTCGCTGTGGCTGGTGAATGTTCTCAGTTCAGGTCCAGATTTCAGTCCAACGGGGCCAGATGGAGGGACCCAATGCCATGGCGGGCAGGCGGAGGTGCGTGATGCCCTGCTCAACGAACAAACCTCATGAGGAGTCCATGCAGGCCACTGACAAGCATCAATTGTGCTGGTAATCAACAGCCGTTGGATATTATCTCGATGCACATCTCTTGGCATCCTTCCACTACTCTGCTGAGGTGCAAACGACAGCGGCCAAGTGCACACAGTATGGGGGCTGTGGGGTGGCTCCACTCAAGAGTTGGGTAGCTTCATCAAACAGGAGGATGGGCGAGTAACGAACTGCTGATGTGTTGTATGATGCGAGCTACTGGAAGAAGCCGGGCCGTTGCTGCGGCGGCCGCCGCCGGCGCCACCGCAGCCACACCTTCGGCGGCAGCGCGGCTGCGAACCGCGCCGCGCCCCAGCCGGCGCCGGCGGGAGATGCGACGCAAGAAGCACCGCAATATGCGGCGCTTCTTGCGGGGCGGCGGCGGCGGCGGCTGCGACGGCGAGGCCCTTCCATGGTTCCGTGTGCCATGTGGCGGGCTCGTCATCAGCGCCCGGGCACCCCAAAGGTTTGATCAATTATCACGCCTCCATGCTGGACCTGACCCTCGGGCTGGATTGGCCATGCTGGACCCAACCCTTGGTTGGCCACCATCCGGCGGGTTTTGACGGCGGGTCAGCCATCGCGGCCGTCCTGACGTGCCTGTCTCAAAGGCCGCGAGACCACCAGTAGAAGGGCCGGCCCGCCGACGACGATGAATGCAGAGGAGGCAACCGACCTGCTTCTTCGCTCCCTGGATAGACCTCACGATGAACATTGGAACTCATTACAGGCATTAAAGAGTTTGTGCATCACTACAGGGACGAAGCCCAAGGCGACATGACAATAGTCAACTTGCCACTGCGAAGTCCTTCTTTGTGAAAGGAGGGAAGCTGCGGGCTTGTGTCACTTCGCGTGAACAATCCCTTACCAGATATTGCGCAAATAGATCTCGTCAGGTTGTGAGCTTTCAATGCCATCTTTTGACCTTCCTAGCAAGCCAACTGAGCACTGCCAAGGTGAAACAGATGAATATCCTCGCTGGTACTGAATCTGGTCTTTAGAGTGCACAACGCTTGCGGACCATGGATGTTAGATACATGCTGATCATGCATCACCATCCTCTGTAACAGTACTGTTTGTCTTCAAAATCTTAGCGTGGATGATGTGAGAAGGAGAGAGCCACTGCTGCCATGACTGGTACGTGGGCGTTGAGCCACGCTCGCACAATTCCATGGGGGTGTCATGGGTGCTGCTAATCAGCGAAGACACTTGATGTAATATGCAGCGAGCATCACACTGGACAGAGCAATACACAGCAGGCAGTGGAGAAAGGATGGAGGACTGCAGTGAAGGCAGAGCAGAAGTTGCTCACAAATCACAATGAATTTTTTACAATGAAGTTGGTGCCAGAATTGTGGCGGAGAGGCGCCTGGGTACAAAGCTTACTGTGTTACAAGTTTACAACTCAGGGGGCGGCAGTGCCACTCTCTTCCACGAGACTACAAACATCTTCTATGAAATTGCGGCATGACGTGGGTAATCAACACTGTCATGGCACGCGGGTCAACACCAAGGTTGTCATACACTCTGCACCTACGACTTCTTCCGGCAGCTTCTTCTGGAGAGCCGCCGTTGCTGCTTGAAGGCGCTCACGAAGTTGGTAGAGGATGTTGGGCTCGCAGGTGACGACATCCGCTGTCTCGTCTTTCGCCTCGACCATCGAAGAGGCTGCCTGGGCAGCCTTGGCCTCCTCGACATCCGATCCGCTGCTCGACGCCATGCGCGGCAGCTGGAAGGTGGAGCGCAGGGAGGCGGCGCAGGAAAGATGCAGCGACTGCTGCCGCAGCCACGAATTGTGGTACACCTGCTGCGCGGTGAGGCGGTGGGCGGGGTCCGAGCGCAGCAGCCCTCTAAGGAGGCACTTGGCATCGGCGCTGACCGAGGGCCAGGGCTCGCACTCCAAGTCAGGCTCGTTGCTGCATATGGCGTTGTAAATGTCGGTGTCCGAGTCGCCCCAGAATGGCGGCACGCCGGAGAGCAGGATGTAGAGGATGACGCCCAGCGACCAGACGTCGGCCTCTTTGCCGTGCGTGCCGAGGATGACCTCCGGCGCGGCGTAGTACGGGGAGCCGACAAACTCGGCGAGGCGCTCGGTGCCGTCGAGGACCACCGCCAGCCCGAAGTCGGCGATCTTGGCGACGTAGCGGCCGCGCGCCCCAGGCCGCTCGGTGAGCAAAATGTTCTCCGGCTTGAGGTCGCGGTGCACCACGCCGCGGGCGTGGAGCGCGGCGACCGTGGCGGCGACGTCGGCGAGGACAGCGGCGGCCTCCGGCTCGGCAAGCCGCCCGCGGGCCTCGATGTAGCTGAAGAGGTCGCCGCCGGCGCAGAGCTCCATGACCAGGTGCACGCCGTCGGGGTCCTCGTACACGCCCTGCAGCGCGACGACGCCGCCGGGCGCCGCGCCGCCGGCGCGTCGCAGGATCGCCACCTCCTGCAGCACCGCCTGGCGCTCGCGCGCCGTCCCCAGCTCGCCCTTGTCCAGAGTCTTGCAAGCGTAGCGGCGGCCGTTGCGGTGGGAGGTGGCCCTGCGCACGATGCCGAATTTGCCGCGGCCGAGCTCGTCGCCTAGCGAGAAGTGCTGGGCCAGGAGCGGCGTGCCGGCGGGCAGGACCAGGTCGGCGGCGGCGCCGTCGGACCAGCTCTCGCGCCGCGGTCGCTTCTTGAACGGCAGCTTCCACGGCGGCAGCAGCGACGACGGCGGCGGCGTTGGCGGCGGCGGCGGCGGCGGCGGCGGCGGAGGAGCAGGCTGCGCCACTTGGGGACGACGGGATTGCATGCAACGTTCATACGGCAGCTCACTATCCTTTTGATGCGCCAGCAGCTAGGCCCTCGATTCGAGCGGCACTCTGAGATGGAGCCCCACCTCGTGCTCGGTGACAAGTGAGCATCGCTCCTCAGTATTCTCACCCAGAGCTGCCACTGCTTGACCCTGTGATTTGGAGGACAGTTAGACTCTTCACAAGAGCACATGCTAGACCCTCTTGTCTGTGGCAGAACAAACCTTCTGGAAGCACTGTCTGTTGAGTACGGCTAGAGCGGCAGAGAAGCACACAGCTCAGTTGTTACTTCTACGTTGAAGAAAAGCTTCATGAAGGTCGCCCAAGTGCCCACAGTCGTCAGCTATTCAACGTCTCAGGCATGGCATCTCTCATGCAGATGCTAAAGCTCACTCCCCACAGCTGTGCGCAGGCCGATGGCGTGGAACACGGTGGAGTTCGAGGAGGCCTTTGATGCAGCAACCGAAGACCAGCCACTGTGCTTCGAGCGAGTCATCATGCCTGGGGTGTTGAAGGTGAGAAAAACCCATGGCAAGAGTTGAGCGGAGGTTCTTATGGCTTTACAATGGCC
This sequence comes from Spirogloea muscicola, assembly GCA_009602725.1. Classification (NCBI taxonomy): domain Eukaryota; kingdom Viridiplantae; phylum Streptophyta; class Zygnematophyceae; order Spirogloeales; family Spirogloeaceae; genus Spirogloea; species Spirogloea muscicola. Next base: position 222,410 of record WELB01000133.1, read on the forward strand.
ACGCTGCCTGAAGAACGGGCATGCACACTCAGAAGCCGGCTTCGGATGTCACAGCAGCAAGCTTATGCTTTTAGGTACTTGTGCACCCGGCGTGCAGGCCACGATGTACCCTGGTGGCCCGTCCGTGGCCAAGAAATTCCAGCACGAGCTGCGGCGGAGTCTCACTCCCCAGCCACGGATCACCATTGGCGAGATTACGGTGCTGTACATCACGCGACTGGACCAGAAGGTGTCAGCCGGGAGGCGCATGTTCACCACAGAGAGCCACGAGGCGCTGCNACGTCGAGTGTCAACCTGTCTGCAACGAGCTCAGGCGTATGCTCTGCATCAGAAAGCTGGTCGAGCCTTAGCTGCTGGCACAAGAGCTAGTCAATTGCCGTCTGGTATTCGAGCGTCAGCTAGCGACCTCTATGTGCTGACTCGTGGTTACTGAGCGGGTCAGCTTAGCAGCAGGTGACGTACATTTGTCCAATATGCTTGCCTTTGTACTTGGCCACACATGGCCTCCCCATCTCTTAATATACACGCATTTCGCTCCTGCCTAGCCTGTGGCTAATGGATAGAAACTGCTCTTATGGCAAAGGCTGTATGTGAGAGGTCAGCCCAAAAGGATGTACAAGGTAGAGTTTTTTCCGTGTTTTGAAACAAACGAGGGCCAAAATGGCCAAGTACAACGGCAAGCACATCTCTGGTTGTTTGGTCATCCGCAGAGGTATGTATTCTGATGTTACCAGGATTTGGACTTTTTAGTCATGTTGTTTCTACCTTTTCACGTAAACCTGTCTTTGGTTACTTAGGTATGTTATGACGTACATCATCCACAGCAGCAGGTCTGCAAGGTGTTTATGTCCGCTGAACAGTCGTGAACACCCTCTTCATGCAACTCGCTGGCATATATAGCAGCTCTTTGAAGTGAATGTCCTACATGATCCTTGCTTATTGATGTCTTCTCAGCGCATTCCGGCCCCTCTTGACCTTGTCAACTCCTCTCGGTCTGGCTGCTCACAGCCCTCGCCCCCTTTGGGCAAACCACTTTCTCCTTTTCGATCTTTGATCCACAGGTACTTTTCCGGTACGACCCATTACTTATTCTCTTAAAACCCTCTCTGAGGGTATCCCATTCTGTTACCGTTCGCATGGGAAACCCTCTCTGAGGGTCCTATTTGGCTCGTTCCAGTCCCTTGTTCACATACTTTGCTTGTGCCGTATCCCTCGACCTGTTTTACCAGAGAAAAATTCATCCATCCCAAGTCCTAGATTGCCAATCACGCCATCTGTTGGTTACCCCTATTCTATTACTTCTCCCCGGTTGTTATCATTCAATGTCAATGTAGTTCCTCATTCCTCGCAAACTTGCTCTTCACCTCCTTTCTTTGCCCACCGCTTACAGGCTAATTTGTTGCCTACTTCCGTACTGATCTGACTTATCAACGTTATATGGCAGTCGACGCCCTGTGCAGATGGAGCAACCTCAGGATGCAAGCAAATGCAGTCACACAATGAGAGTCGCTTGCGCATACAAGTTGAGACTTTCCTGTTACCCAAGGTTAGCCTTAGATGCAGTCTCGCACAAGGTCGCGGTATTGCTGCTTCCCAAGTGCGCGCCGGTCTGACGCGGCCGGATGCGGGGCTCCTCGGGGATCGGCTCTCTACGGAGTTTGCGTCTTGTGCCTATGCCCACGCTTTCTTGGCGTGGCCCTGGACGCGCGCGCTACGCTTACTGGGCAACAACAGCAGCGACGGCAGCGGCGGCGGCGACGGCAGCGGCGGCGGCGACGGCAGCGGCAGCGGCGGCGGCCAAGGTTGGCAATAGCCAAATTCGGGGTTCGCGGCTTGCAGAATGCATTGGGGTAGAAGACTGTCCCATTGTGTTGTGGTTCACGAGATTGGGGTATTGATGCCGGAGAAGGTCGATATTGTGGGCTGCCGCCTCGCGTGCCTGAGGGTCGATACAAGGTAGACATAGCGAGCCACCTTAATGTGGCTTTGCATCGTGGCGCGTAGTCCATTTGCAGTACCCACAAATATTTCCACCAGTAGTATGCCAGCAGGGGGTGAGGTCCAGTTGATGACTCCGTTTAAAACTTTCCCATATCTTCTACGACTTCGGTGTCCGCGTTGGTGACAAGAGGCGGTATATTGGTAGTTAAGGTGCCGGCCGATCAAGCTTCTGCTGCGTGGAAATGAGCCACGAGTTGGAAGCACATCCGAGCAGCCTTTATCTGCTCGAAGTGCTTCTTCACCTCCAAACCGCGCAGATGTGGTCATGCCCAAATTAGGCATTGGGATGTAAACCGTGATTGGCTGCTCAGGTGCTGACTGGCTTGACGACGTGGACGCCAGATTCTGCTTGGTTGTCAAGCTCAGCACCATAGGAGGAGGTGACGGAGGAGGCACGACTGGCGAACGGACAGGAGGAGGTACAATAGGAGGATCGTCTGGCGTGGTGCCATCCTCCCTTCTTGGAATATCTCCCAGCAATATCGATTTGCCTTTGTCCGCTTTGGGAGAATCAATTTCATCAGTAGCGGTTTCACTGTCTTGTGAAGATGAGCTACTGTCGACCTGACCAGTATGTGCTGGGATGTCAGTAAACCTCCAAACTTTAAGCAAAAGTAATGTCACTCTCTTTGTGCCAGACGACTTCCATTTCGGTCTAGACCAAGCCACTTCCGCATAGTAATCAATGCCAAATCCCAATGGTGTGAGAATCTCCGTACCGAGCAATACATCATAAAAAGTTGCCCTGGTTGTGAAGCGCACAGCTGAAAGTATGTGCGCTGACGAGATTCCTTCGCATTTAGAGTGATGCAAAGAGCTTTCTTGGTGACGTCGACTACACTGTCCGAGCCACCGCTGGCAGTCTTCATCTTGACCATACTGCCCTGATATCGCCTTCGCTCAACCATAGCTGTCAGGCAAAGCAATAACAGATGAAGATGCTGAGCACCTGTCCAGGAAAACAGCAGCCGGCCTGGTCGAGTTACTTTGTGTGGCCACAGTCACGACACCATCAGTACTATCGATCATAGCGACTGCAGCCAATTGAGCACTCCTCTCCTTCGGAGGTCTGCATGGAACGATACACTTATCTGACACAGTGAGTGCTGTCTTAGCTACTATAGGGCAAATTTTTACGTCGTCATGCAGCGTTGCTTGATACCAATGGCCCGCATTGGTAATAGCAACGCTGCATTTGGTGATCAACTCAATCATATATTACACAGAAACACCAACTGTCCTTCAAATTATGGACTGAAGCTGTATGCGTTTTGTTCAGAAGTACATCATTAGACTTGGCCAAAGTAGGAAGTGCCTGTGCGGGAACATTTTGTTTTGACACCACACGAGGGGTTACTTCTCTGTTTGGAAATCATAAGTTACTCTGAAGCTGGCTGGACATATCGCACTGCTTGTCCTAGCTTTAAGCCGCATCTCGCTTAAATCATGCTTTAGTAGATCACAGGCGAATCCTGAATCAGACATTGCTACAGCAGCAGGATAGTGCTTGAGGTTAGAATGTTACCCATTGTCGGTCTCGGTTTAATCGGCAAAAATTAAGACTACAGCGGTGGGTGATTCTCATCCTCCTCGGAGTGATCTGTACGATGCATGGCAGCGGAGACCATCTAACACTTGCCCTGATTGTTTGCCAGAGTTAGTTTCCTAGTAAGGTCAGCAATCTGCCTCTGCATCTGTTCATATTTATCGTCGCGACTGTTGGTGGATGGCATCACTCCTGTAGCTATTCTACTTCGTAGAGCTGCAGGCATCTTGTCTGGGCCTTTCTTCCAGCACTGCTGTTCTTGATGTCCTTGTCTAGATCAACATGCGCACACAGCACTCGCAGTTTGACGTTGGCGAGTGCAATCTGAAATGGCCACTTTCCCGCATGCATTGTATACTGGGTGTGGACGGGCGTGATTAATAACAAGGGCTGCAACATGAATTCTCTGCATACCTTCCGGTTTCATCGCTAGAATAAATCCTTGACATATGGATCCTTGTGGACTCCCAGTGCCTGAAAAGCGCTCTTCTACACAATGTACAATGTAGTCGTCGTTTGTCTTCTCTAGCATCTGACAGAAATCTGATATATCCCGGAGTTCCTTCTCGTCATCAGAAGAGTCTGGACTGATTAAGGGACTGTTCTGCCATTGTTGTTTCCTGCCATTATTCGTAAGACCTGGACAGCTAAAGCCTTCTTCTAAATTGAGGTCTTGGACTGCTCAGTATTTTTGATGAAGCAGTAATAGCATGTAGTAACACATTCATCCTGCTTGCGAATGAAGTGCATTTATTCCTGCTTATAGACCAGGGTATTGACTAGAAATTGCTGCGCAAGACGCTTAAACATCTCATCACCCACCGGATCGTCTACCAATTGGGGACCCAAGGTTATCTCAGCGGGGGTTGCACCAGCCAGAAGTGTTTGGGTCATTGCTAGGATGGAAGGTTTCAGCCACCTATGACATCCTCGGCTTCCTTAGCCATGTAACGACTAAGTAAGGTCATGGAATCTTTCCGGCTTTTGGTACCACCCTGGTTTTTAAGATGAACACATTCTGCCTCATAATTGACCCTGACGTCAGCCAGACATGCACCGCCAGGAGTACCTTGACAGCGAGGCTTGGACAGGTGGAGGGGCACGTCACAAGCAAAGATGTGAACAAGAGACTGAATTGAGCCAAATAGTACCCTCAGAGAGGTTATCCCTTGCGAACGGAAATGGAGTGGGGTACCCTCAGAGAGGGTTTCAAGAGAAATAATGGAAACATCGGATCGGATCGTAATGGAAACAGTAACTTCTGATCAATGATAGGCACCGTGACAGCGAACGTTTTGGGCACTAACCCAGGTAACCGATCCGAGTTGGGAAATGTCCAAAGGACAAACTCCAACGAAACGCAGTACCAAGGACAAGTTGCAAACGAAGCAATCTCTGGATGCAAGTAAATGCAGACACAATGAGAGTCGCTTGCGCATACACGTTGAGACTTTCCTATTATCCAAAGTTAGGCTTGGATTCAGTTCGCACAAGGTCACGGTTCTGCGGCTTACCAAGTGCGCGCCGGTCTGACGCGACCAGATGCGGGGCTCCTCGGGTTAGGTTCCCTGCGGAGGTTGCGTCTTGTGCCTGTGCCCATGCCTTCTTGGCGTGGCCCTGGACGCGCGTGCTACGCTTACTGGGCGATAGCAGCGGCGGCGACGGCAGCGGCAGTGGCAGCGGCCAAGGTTGGCGACAGCCAAAGGAAACTTCGTGTATTTCAAAAAAACAAGGCCAGATGGCCAAGTACAAAGGCAAAGTACATCTCAAGTCGTGCATAACATACAGCAGATTGACCCGCTCAGTAACCACGGGTCAATTAGGTCGCTATACGATGCCTGATTACTAGATGGCAGATACGAAGCCCTTCTGCTACCAACAAGAGCTCGCCCAGCTTTCTGGTGCAAAGCATTAGCCTGAGCACGATGCAAACAGGCCGAAACTCGTCGTTGCAAGAACGACAGATATGCAGCTGGCAAGCCCACCTCAGCCGGAAACATCTGCATGTCGTGCGTAGCCTATATTGACAATATTCTGAGGGAGTGTGGAAACGAGGACCTAGACAGCCAAAGATGTCGACTGCCGCTGGCAAAAGCTGATCGCATTGGGGATATTCGGAGTAGTGCTGCAGCTTTCTTTGTTCTGCACTGCACACTGCGTGGCCAGCGATGCGCGTCGATGATGGCCTTCTATAGGCCTCCGTAACAACATCGACCAAGGCCCGTGGTCCTCCACCAGGTTGCTCGCCCATAATGTCAAGTGTGCGGCGATGATGACGTCCCACTTTTGGTCCAAATAGAATTTTGTGTATTGAAACAAATGAAGGCCAAATGGCCAAGTACCACGGCAAGCACATCTGAAGACGTACATCCCATACAACAGATTCACCCGCTCAGTAACCACGGGTCAATACATGAAGGTCGCCAACCAATGCCTGAATACCAGATAACAGTTACGAAGCTCTTCTGCCACCAACTAGAGCTCGCCCAGCTTTCTGGTGCAAAGCATTGGCTTGAGCACGCTGCAAGCAGGCCGAAACTCGACAACGCAAGAACGACAGATATGCAGCTGGCAAGTCCATCTTAGCCAGAAACACATCTGCATGTCGTGCGTAGCCTAGATTGGCAATATTCTGAAGGAGAGTGTGGAAGCGAGGACCCAAACAGCCAAAGGCGTCGACTGCCGCTGGCAGGAGCTGATTGCATTGGGAGTAACCGCAGTAGTGCTGCAGCTTTCTTTATTCTGCGTCCACTTTTGGTCCAAGAGAAGGCGCGCGGTGCGCATAAAATCGAAAGGGAGGCCAATTCTAGCCTTTCAAATGTCCGGGGTAATGAGCTGGCTAAGAGGGACACTAGTATCCACGGGTGAGCACATGGTCTAAAGGGAGAGACTTGACCTAGCGAACTGTCCGGTCCCGGCCTTCCACACCTCTTATGCTTGATTGGATAATAATCACACTGTTTCTTGGGGTGGGCCATTTGGCCCACTAGGATTCCCCGGCCTTCAAAGCCAGTGTAGCCCAAGTCTCGCCTCTACCACTACCTATCATTTCTCCACCACTGCCCAGCCAGTTCCTCACGGCTCATCGAGGCATATCACGCCTTCAACGTAGTTTCATGAGCTTTCTCGGCCTAATAAATCAGAGGCTTAGAGTGGTGCAGGTGGGAAGATGAGAGAAGGGCTCGCCCATTGAGGACAGGGGCTGGAAAAGCCAGCAAATAAAAGAGAAAGAAAGAAGATGGCACAGCGCTGCACGCCGTATGACCATATGGGCAGCGGATGGGCCTACGCATCGTTAATGGGCACGGCACTGGCGCCGGATCGGATGGTGCTCCGACGCCGAGCCGGATCAGGGCTTCTCTTTCCTGATCGAAGCGGGTTGGGAACGCCACGCTCGCGAGCCCTTCACACCAGATTGAAGAATGTACGCGCCCTCAGATAGCTACGTGAGCAGCCACCTCCTTGTCAGCACCGACGCAAATGAGCCACCGACGAGATATCGCACGACAGGCCGGACGGCGCAGAATGCAGAATCATAGTCTCCAAGACGTCGGAAGTGGGCGCTAAAGAACCTCTAGTCAGCAAGTGCAAGTCAGAATAAGTAGAGGGTGGAAAGGGTCACCCTGACGGGACTTGGAGGCAAAGGAGGTCACTGGTACCGGCATCTTCGCACCCTGGATAGACCTTACGATGCAGATAATTTTTCAGGGCTTTCGCCGCTTCCATGGGAAGCCGGTGGGATTCAATGCTGCAGGCTCTCTGGCGCAGGTGTCTAGCTGCAGCGATCCGTGGCTCGCGCGCTGCACCTCTGCGGCGGTCGAGCCCTGGCTGCCGCTTCTGGCCCTAGCCAAGGCCCCGCTACCAGGAGCTCAGTTTCTCTGACCTGCGGCTGCTTAGCAGGAGTTACTGAGTGTGTTGTAGCTGCTCAGTCTTTTCTGTGCGTGTGTTGTTAGCGCTTCCCCTGGCTCCTTCGAAGCTTGTTCTTGGGCTGGCCGTTCCCAGCCCCTATTCTTTAGCTGCATATCTGTCGCTCTTGCGACGTCGAGTTTCGGCCTGTTTGCAGCGTGCTCAGGCTAGTGCCTTGCACCAGAAAGCTGGGCGAGCTCTAGTAGGTGGCAGAAGGGCTCCGTTCCTGGCATCTAGTATTCATGCATCGAGTAGTGACCTTTATGTTTTGACCCGTGGTTATTGAGCGGGTCAATCTGCTGTAGGTTATGTAGATTTTTAGATGTGCTTGCCTTTGTACCTGGCCATTTGGCCTACATTTCTTTCTAATACGCGATCTCTTTTCTATTCTCTAAGGGCGAGCACTTCTTCTTTCGCAAAACAGAAGGTCCACCCGTACACGCGTGAAGCCAAAAGGCGACATGAATATGGTCAACTAGCCTTTGCGAAGGTCTTCTTTAGCAAAAGGAAGGAAACTGCGGGCTTGCATTGGTTTGCGTGGGCATCCCTTACCAGATATTGCAAAAACAGATTGCATCAGCTCGTGAAAGTTTAATGTTATCTTTTGACCTTCCTAGCAAGGCAAGTGAGCACTTGCAAGGTGAAATGCATGAACAGCCTCGCTGGTACTGGATCTTGTCTTTGAAGTGCACAAAGCTTGCGTACCATGGATGTTCGATACATGCTGATCACCGTCCTCTGTAACAGGACTATTTGTCTCAAAGTTCTGCGTGGATGACGTGAGAAGGAGAGAGCTACTGCTGCCATGACTGGTACGTGGGTGTTGAGCAACGCTTGCACAAGTTCATGGGGGTATCATGAGTGTTGCTATTTAGCAGAGAGACTTGATGGATTATGCAGCGAGCATCACACTGGACAGAGGGGGGGACACAGCAGGCAGTATAGAAAGGATGGGGGATCAAAGTGAAAGTAGAGCAGAAGTTGCTTACTACTTTAAATGAATGCTTTTCAATGAGGTGTTGCCAGAATAGTGGCGGAGAGGAGTCTGGGTACAAGGCCTACTATTGTACAAGATTACATCTTGTGGGGGCGCAGTGCCACTCTCTTCTAGGGACTACAAAGCATCATGTGCTAACCTACTAATTTCTATGCATGAATGAATGCGACATGAGGGGGGGGTTAATCAACACAGGCATAGCATGCTGGTCAGAACGAAGTTTGTGGAGGACGGCTCTACCTGTTTCCTAGCAGTGACCAAAAACTTGCGTCAAGCTTGACTGGAGGCTCAGGTTGTGTCTGCTGGCAGTCTGCGAATGGCAGGCGGCAGCGAAGGGGTTGTCGATCATCTCTGCTTCTTGCATCATATACTCTGCACCTCCGACTCCTTCAATAGCGTCTTCTGGAAGCAGCCATTGCTGCGCGAAGATGCTCATGGAATCGGGAGAGAATGTTGGGCTCGCAAGTGACGAAGTCCTCTGTCTCGTCTACCGACTCGACCATCAAAAAGGACGTCCTTCAGGGGCGACTTCGACACATGCATCTACAACGCCATTTGCAACAACGAATTCAGTGCGAGCCGTGGCCCTCGCTTAGCACCAACGCCGAGAGCCTCCTCAAAGGGATGCTGCGCTCGGACCCCGCCACGCGCTTCACCACTAAGGAGGTGTACCAGATTTCGTGGCTGCGGCATCTCTCCTGCGCCGCCTCCCTGCGCTCCACTTTCCAGCTGCCATGCATGGCGTCGAGCAGCAGACCGGATGTCGAGGAGGCCAAGGCTGCTGTGCATGGCAGCTGGAAGGTGGAGCGCAGGCATGCGGCGCAGAAGAGATGCAGCGACTGCTGCCGCAGCCACGAACTATGGTACTCCTCCTTAGCGGTGACTCGCATGGCGGGGTCCGAGCGCAGCATCCCTTTGAGGAGGCTCTCGGCGTCGGTGCTAACCGAGGGCCACGGCTCGCACTCGAAGTCGGGGTCGTTGTTGCAAATGACGTTGTAGATGCATGTGTCGAATACGCCCCAGAAGGGCGTCCTCTTCGATGGTCGAGACGGCAGACGAGATAGAGGACATCGTCACCTGCGTGCCCATCATTCTCTCCCGATTCCGTGAGCGTCTTCGCGCAGCAACGGCTGCTCTCCAGAAGACGCTGCTGGAAGTTGTGCAGAGTGTACGATGCAAGAAGCAGAGATGATCGAAAACCCCTGACCTTCCAATGCTCGAAGCCGGCTGGCAGCCCCGAGGCGGACACAGCGAGACGCTGCGGAGGCGCAGAGCCACGAGAGGGAAGGCCGGCAGAAGGCGGTGGCGAGGCCAGCCGCCGGGAGGAGCGCGAAGGGCGGCGGCGAGGAGCTCACCTTGACAGCGAGCTCGGCCCGGGGGCCGGCGGCGGCGGCGACGCGGGCACCGCAGAAGGACGGGGCGAGCTGCGCGGCGGCGACGGCGGCGGCCATGGCGCCTGGGCGCGGCGGCGGTGGCGGCGGCGGCGGCGGAGAGATGGTCAGTGGAGAATGAGATGGGGAAAGCGGAGATATCGAGGAGGAGAGCGGGAGGGGGTGCCTCGCGGCCGCTGCGACCAAGGATGGTCGTCAAGACACTGGCAACCGTCGATACATGGCGTGCGGGAGCATCGCAGCGGCCCTGCGACTCTCGTGGAGGTTGTACGAAGCCGCCCACCCCTTCCCCAGTTTTGAACAGTCTCGCCCCCGCCGCCGCCCAACAGCTCCCTAGCCCCCGCCGCGGCGCCTTGCCAGCAGCGGATGCTCTACTGCATGGACTGTAGTGTAGTTCTATTTCGGCACCTCTTTCTTTGGCTTGGGATATTGTCCATTCTTTTTGGGTTGGCTTTGCCAGCCGCTCTTCTCTATGGGCGAGCATTTCTTTCTATTCAAGAGGGAAAAGGGCGGATGATGATCTGCTGATGTGTTGTATGATGCGAGCTGAAGCTCGTGAGCCGGCTGCCTTTGACATCTACAAAGAGGCAAAGCAAAGGCTTGAGCAAGCCGATCTGATGCAAAAGAGTGTGAGCGTATGCTAGACTGTACCTTCGCGCGAGGAGAAGTCTGCTGATTGCAGGATGCAATTTCAGGAGCTGGAAATACGTGCTGAGAATTATGCTCCTCATAGGGTGTCAGATTGAGCATGCTCCTACACAAGCACGTTCTGACTGCGGCCAACGCCTGTGCAGGACAACAGGACGCTATTGACTTCATGCAGTGGCTGCCCAGCAATGTAGAGAAGAATGGAAGCATCCAAATGTGCTGCTTCCATGAGACGACGTGGGGAGATTGTTAGATCACGGACGCAACATAGTTGAAAGCAAGTAAAAGTTGGCCATGAACGGCTGACAAGTTCGGCATTAACACTTGAATGGATGTAATGTGCTTGAATGCTGGCGAGATGGTCTTGACACAGCTTGCTAATTCCTAGGCGTCCTATCTCAAAGGGTGGCCATTTATATTGCTCACGAGAGCGACGACCACCACATTAGCTTGCTATCTGATCATCCAGGCTGTCAAGGTTGACTCAGCGACAAATGGCACGATTTGAATGATGCATTCACACCGGCCAGCACCTGCTGCTCCTCGAGCTGCTTCTAAGCTGCAAGTGCGAAGCTTTTCGTGCAACAAGACTGGCGGAGCTCGTCGGTCCCGATGCAAGCTGCCGCTGTCTCCGGACTTCTGCGCCGCCTACACAGCTGTCGAGGAAGCTTCGAAGGGTGCCTCCAAGAGACGGGCCTCTCGCCAGATCGAGCGCTGTTGGCGACGGCGGAGCCTCAGGGCGCAGAGCCGTCAGCGGCAGCTACCCACGACGCCGGCGCCGGGGCGGAAGCAGCGCCGGAGCGGCGGCCGCCGCAGCCGCCGCCGCCGCCGCCGCCATGGCTGGAGCTGGCCGCTGGCGGCTTGGTGGGTGCTCGGGGTTCTGGGTTCAGGGGGCATTAGAGCGGCGCCTTCAAGGTTGGGCCTGCAGTGGCCAGTGCCGCTCCCGAGGCAAGGAGGCGAGCAACAAAGCATGCTGACCATCCCCCTGGCCATCGACGTCCACTGGGCGTTCGGCGCTCCGTGGCTCGAGCTCCTGCACAAGCCGCCACGAGGGCTGTGGCCTACAGCCATGGCACCTGCCACCAGGGCTCTGCGTAGGGCCTCGCTTTGTGTAGCCCCAGTCTTTGACTAGCTTTTGCCAGAGCGGTGATTTGCCTCGACATGGCCTTGCTGTTTCATTTTCACGCACACCGCGCACCTTAAGCCCCCATTTGGTAGAGCATCTTCGATTTCTGACAGGCGCAATTCTACTCCGAGTCCAGATGCTCGTTTTCAGGGGTCCATGACTAGTCGTAAATGCCGCCCATACTGAAACGTAGAGTGCTCTATCTGCTCTGGACTAGTGCATCAGTTTCAGCAGCCAAAAGATGGACTTATGCCTTGAGGTGACTACCCGCCGGCAGACAGCAGGCCTTAGTTAATGACGGGAAGCCTTCAGCTCTCCCATGAAAACCAACGTCCACCAACCGACTGCACGATGCAGCTGAGATGCAGTAGCTCGTTGAGGCAAAGGCCCTGGTGAGCAATTTCACTGTTGCCATCCTCGCACCAACCGCACCAGCAACTGAGCTGCATCATCACCACACTCAGCGAGCCAGCTGACAGATGGAACTGCAAGTATGGCAGACCAGCCACTTCCTGCAGCAGGTGCCGGCCCTCCAGATGTGCACAACACAGTCCATTCAAAAGAGTGAGATGTCCAAACATGAGGGGCGCTGACACGCCCCTCGCGGCTCCAAGGCAATTTAAGAATGGAAAAGGTTGAAGGTAGGCAGTAATATGTGGGAGGACAGCAATCTAACAGCTCAGCATCCCAGGAAAAGTACAATACGCTTATTGCCCACGGCACCAACCTCACCAGCACCACTACAAATGCCCCTCTTTATGTGCAGGTGTTTGTGATCAAAATGGGCAGCCTGGTTGCGGCAATGTCATGTGCCAATGGCAACTTCCATTGGCGGTGTTGGCGGACCTATCCCAGCTTCCTCCATGTCCTTATCCTCCTCTACGACCTCTGAGGGCGGCGGCAGCGGCGGGCCAATGACAAGCTCATCTTCCATCAAGCTTGCACCCTCTGCTGCCACACTTGCCTCTGTGCCTACAGCCTCCGCCGGCTCGCTCCTATCTACTGGAAGGCCCTCACTGCTAGCTAGAGCACCAACTGCTGTTGCTGGTTGTTCATCTGTAAGTGCAGTGGCCACTGGCACT
>WELB01000133.1:243148-264226 GCA_009602725.1 Spirogloea muscicola
GGCGGCGCCCTGCCGGCACTGCGGCGCTGGCGCGGGCCACCTGCGGGCGCCGCCGGCGGCCGCATGGCCATCTGCCTCGCCGGCGGCCTCCGCCAATTCGAGCTCACCGGCCCCAGCCTCGTGGAGCACCTCCTCGCCGGTTCTCCTCCCACCCTCTCCCTTCTGCCTTTCCTTCCTCCTCCCTCCTCTCTCTCCCTCCTCCTGTGTCCCCCAAGGCCGCGTCCACAGCCACCGCCGCAGCTGCCGAGGGGCTAATGCCGTCTTCGCGCGCTTTACGTGAATTTTAGCTGAAAGCAACATTTCCTCATCAAGCTCGAGCCGTCGCCGCCGGCCTCGCGCAGGGTACGAGCATGCGGACGTGTTCGTCGTGGCGCCGCTCGACGCGGACGCGTACAAGGTGCAGCTGCTGGGCGGCGCCAACGTCGCGGCCGTGCGGCTGTTCGAGCCGGTGGAGCTGCCGGTGGACGAGACGGCGATGCGGGTGCTGGCCAAGCGCGCGTCGCCGCGCGGCCGCCAGGGCCTGCTGCAGTACCTCGCGCTCGTCGAGCAGTGCGGGCAGGTGATCGAGGACGCCGAGGCCGCCGGCGGCTTCGCCTACTCGTGGGTCCTGCGCACCCGTCCCGACGGCCTCTGGTCCGGCCCGCCGCCGCCGCTCGCGTCCCTCGACGCCGCCGGCTACTACATCCCCCACGGTGCGCGCCCCTCGCGGCTCTCGTATGCGGGCCCCCGCTTGAATTCCCTGCTCTCGCAGTCTGCGTACGTTGAGCGTTCTGCTCGTGAGCTGTGTCGTTGCTTAGCTCTCTGCTGGCCTCGTCCAGCAGGGCCAGTCGAATCCTCTCTCCTCCACCTTCACACCTCCCTCCTCCTTCCGTAATTCCCAATTGTTGTCTATGTATCTGCTCCCTTGTGTCCACTTCTCTCTCCTTCCTCCCTCCTTCCCTCCTTCCTCCACGCAAAGCCCCCACCTTTTCCCGTTCCTGTCTGCTATGGCGCATTGAGTGACATGTATAACTGGCTGGCCACAAACGAGGTCTTCTTATGCTTTGCGGGTTCGCCGCTGCGCTTCCTTCCAGGCTCGGACTACGATGGGCTCAACGACCGGCTGAGCTTGGCCAACCGCAGCGCCAGCAGAGTGGGCCTCGCCTGGCTCTCCACGCTGCCGGAGCTGCGCGCCAAGGCTGGCGCCATCGCCATCGGCGCCGAGAAGGTGCAGTCCTTGAACACCCCGCCACTTAGCACAGAGCCTCCGCCCCGCTGCCCGCTACTACGCCGACTCCGCAAGCGGCGACTTCGCAACCGCCGGTGGTTTTGGTCGATTTTCCCTTGTTTACTTCGCCTTTGCCTTCGGATCATCGAGAGATGTTTCTGGCCAACTGATGCAGAAAATCTTCCTAAGCTCACTGATCGTCTGTAAGCATGTTGGCGGGTGCACTTGCTGTCTTGCGTACTTCTACGTGGCCAGTTTTTGTCAGCTCGTTCAAGCTTTTTGCTCAGATCAAGCAGTGATATTTACATCAACTCCTCTTCTGTCCATCTTAACTCAAGTGACTGTACTGTGGAAGCTCGCAGCACATGGAGGAGTTGCTGAAGCTGGGGGGCTTGCTGGGCTCGGTGCGGCGCGCTCGCTTCCCCTTCTGCGTGCTCACCAAGCGCTCGTTCCGCTTCCCCCCGGCGGAGCCGCTGCACACGCCGGTCGTGCCCATCGGCTTCGACGGAGCCAATGGCGGCAAGTACTGCTGGCCTTGCCGCCCTGCGCGCCAGTCCTCGCTCGATCCCCGCCTGCGCCAGTGGTTCGGCGCCAAGGTCTGGCCCGTACCATAGCACTGCAACCTCATGCTCTAGCCCTGAAACTTGATCCCTGCACCCGTTTACTCTGTACGGCAGTTGCAGCGCCGGCGGTAATGTGGTGTTGGCCTGAAGTTGCGCGTGCTCTTGTCCATCCATTCCTGCTGCAGCATTTCTGTAATACGACAAGCCAAGAGTGGCCGCCCCAGTGGCGCCGGCTCTTTGACAAGGCCGTGCGTGACAGAGGGCGCAGCGCATGCACGGCAGCACTTTGCGAAACACCGCAACCTCTTTCACTGCGTGCGCGGCCTCGCTAACTTTAAGCGCACGGTGCCGACGTGGGAAGGCCCTTCGGCACTCGCCATCTGCATTGCGGGCTTCAGGGTGCACCCAAAGGCAGCATCGGTGCCGCTAGCGGTGTAATGGGCGCTTGGTAGTCAACCGCTTCTCCAGCGAGCACTCAATTCGGTCCTCGCTTTGCTCACCTTCAGCTTAAAGCTTGTGAGCAAGTTAAACGAAGACTGACTTACTGAGTTTATTTGCTGGCTTGAAGCCAATTCTTTAATTTTTTGGTAGGGGTTGTGCAAGGTGATCCCCTTCTCCGGATATATATATTCTCCGCTTAGCTCCCTTGCTTATTCAGGGCGCCATTGTCACTCCCTGCTTGCAAGCAGACTAAGCTTAGTCATTACTTAAGTATACTGCATTTGCAACAGCTTCAGCCCAGAAGTGCTTGATCAGTCTTGCTGAGTGAAGCATTGAGCGAGCACTCTCAAGAATTATGCGATTCCATCTATCTGCTATTCCGTTTTGTTGTGGTGTATATGGAATCTTCTTCTCATGTCTAATACCACTCTCCTTTAGGGGAAAAAACGAAGAAATATACTCACCCATTGTCTGTACGTAGAATTCTGATCTGCTTCACAGTGAAATTTTCAGCCTCCTCCTTGTACTCCTTGAACTTTGAGAGACATTCATCTCGAAGACGAGACGAAGGTTGCGTACAGACAATGGGGGAGAGTATATTTCTTCACTTGTAGTAGATTTCTGAAGGAGAGTTGAACTAGACATGAGAAGATGATTCCATGTACACCACAATAGTATGGAGTATCTGAAAGATGGAAATGCACGATTTATGAGAGTGCTTGCTCAATGCTTACTCAGCAAGACTGATAAAACAGCTGCAGCTGTTGCAACTGCAGTGTACCTGCTCACGAGGAGAGCTGCATCATAGTGCGTGCCACTGCCAAGAGTGGAGCAAGGCGATGCACTTGCAGTGTTCTACTGACCGCTGTGGTTGCTCTTGCATTGAGCCTACCCTGTGGTGTTCAATCAATCAGTGCCAGCGTATCACACGTGGTTCCACACCTTCTTATTATATGGGGACATAAGCTGTCATGTTTGTGCAATTCTCACACGACATGCAGGCTTCGCTTCTCATATATAAACTGCAATGCTCTGCCCGTACTTCACGTTTGCGGGACAGTTGGTTTACATGCAGTATCTTGCAAGGGATAGTGGTCCAGGTCTATCAATCTGGCAATCTTTGCCTGTCTGTCAAGTGCTTGAGCCTTGACTAGCTAGCTGCCCACCCTCTCCGTTCTACACTGGCCTCTCTAACAAAGACTTGCTCAGAAAGATTGCCTGCTTCCTGTGACTGGTGTGGAAATTAGACAGATAAGTGGCAGCCCGAGTGCTGAGAAGAGGAGAGCCAGCCATGCCATCAAGGCTACAAAGGGCAATCAACAAACAGCAATTTCAGCGACAGCCAATAAGCTTACAAGCTGCCCTTTCACTCGTGCTAGAGCGGCGCTACCAGAAGCCTGGCAGCTGCTGTACATGTCAGCTTGGTCATGTAACCTGTCACAGCCCACCAGCAGCTGCTTGTCTACCTCAACAGCAAAGATGACAGTAAAGGAGCTGAACTAAGCTACAGGATGACTGACTGTACGTTACAGACAGGTAGACAAGCTGCCCTCCTGGCTCCGTAGCGAGCACTGGCGGGGGAGGTGACCAAGCTGAAACTCAAGTGCAGCAGGAGCAAGGCTGCTTGTAGCGGCAGCCCTGCAAGAGTAGCCGTGACGCTAGCTGCTGCCAACGTTGTTGCTGATCCATCCGTTTATCTCGACTCAGCAAGCAGCTGCTGGACTCCCCCTTGGCTAGCCATCTGTAAACCTTGACTTCGTTGATGCAATCGATTTTGCACTGGCTGCCATGCGGCAGCCTTGGCATGCTGCCACGGGCAGACAAGCAGGGAGGGCCGCCACGGCTTGCGGCACTTGGTTGATCTCTCACAAGCAGGTATGATGGCAGGCCAACACATCAAAGCAAGGCATGTTCCTCCATGTTGCTGAGACAAACTGCATGCTCCCAGTCGACCGAGTAGTCCACTTGGCCACGCGGTCCCTACTCTGTGGTCCTTGGTGGTGGGTAAGCCTTTCCCAATTCTTCACATCAAGCTGGTTGTTTCTACAATACAATCCAATCAACGAGTCTGACCAAGCTGGACTGCTGGCCAAGCGCCTACACCTGTCAGTTAGCCTGGCTGTACAAATGAGTTAAGTGCTTGGCAACATTGAACAAAGTCAATGAGTATCGGGAATCTAACGGCCGCGTGACCGGAGGAAGTCGGCCTGCAGGGCGACTCGCGCTTCGGTGCTCAGCGTTGCAACGAAGGTGCTGAACTTGACCAGGTCCATGCCTTTGAAGGCGGCCATCTCGGCAAACTGGCTTGCTTTCCTTGCCTCCACATCATCTCTCGCAGCAATGTGGCCAAGGGACGACAACCGGCTGTCTCCAACTAAGGTGGCGGTCGACCGGCTCAGCTCGTCATGGCGGGGCCCTTGCCGGAGGGCCTCTGCTGACCTTGGGCCAATGGATGATGCGCCAGGCGATCTGCCGACCACACCGTCCGCATCCTCTGGCGTTCTCTGCTTCCAGTGGTGTCGGCCTCCATGCGGTGGCCTTTTTGTAGTAGCACTGTGGACCTCAGCCTTTCCCCTTTTCCTTGGTGGTGACTTGGAACCCAACACCTGCTCATTCCGATGCGTATATATGACGCCTGCACCCCTTGACTTACACCAGTTTAGAGCATGTGCCAGCAACTTTGACAAGCTTACAGTACACAAGGTCTGCACTGTCAGAAGACAAAGCTACGCACGACCGGCTGCTCGTGTCTTTGCTGGTGCAGCTAAAGCTATTACATGGCCTTCTTTTAGGTGGATATCAGTAACATGTACCTGCAGATGCAAGTTCCTCCCTGAGTGTATTGCCTCCTGCCCCACTTCGGACAGCGGCCTCCTGTGCATCATCTTCTACCTCTCCGCCACCCTGTCTCGCCCGTGCAGCCATGGCTTCGGCCTGGATAAGGCGCGCGAGCTCGCTCAAGCCATGCGCGTCGCCATCGTCATCTTCTACCAAGGAGCCATGCACCCCCTCCCCAGCAGGCTCCTGCTCGCTTGCGCGGGCAGCCCGCCGATGGCCGCCTCCCGCTGGCTGCGCCTGGTTCGCGACAACCCTCAGCCGCCTTGCCTCGTGCTTCTCAATAATGTCCGCAGTGAATACCTCGTCGGAGAGATCCTGGAACAGGTTTCCCACACCAAAGAGCTCCCCCTTGTGGATCTTGGAATCCTGCATGTATAGCGCACCCCTTTATTAAGTTGGGCTGCAATATCATTGCATGTGACTTTCTGTTACTTATAAATTCCTTGATACAGAAGTCGTTGGCTTAATTGCCTCAATTACAATGACAAAGCTGGTCGCTACACTAGGAGCCTGGAACCCTTCAGTTAAGGACGTCTGGTGACAAGATCTGGGTCAAGTGACCAGGCTGCAGACCTGCACGCCCTCAAAGTAGCGTTTCTCTGTTGCCCCAACAGTGGCAATATTGGACTGCTGCTGCTTGTAGATCTGCCGGGAGTACACGAGCTCCTCCAGGGAGCCCGCCGATAGCAGCCGATACACTGTGACGTGCCTTGTCTGGCCATAGCGGAACGATCGGTCCTGCGCCTGCAGGTCGTGCGCGGGATTCCAGTTGGGGTCAAAGACGACCACCCGGTTGGCGCTCGCAAGGTTTAGGCCCAGGCCTCCGGCGCGCGTGGACATCAAGAAGACCTGGAAACACAAAGTTGCTGTTCAGCAAAGCTCCAATAGATCATCACACCCCTTGCAGACTTGATACGCCAGGAACTTAGAGCACCTATTCCTGTCTAGCTCACAAGTCTCCCTGACTGATACTGACGGCCATAACTATGAAGATATGGAAGTAGAGAATTGTTTCTCAAGCTGCTACTGTCTGTGAGAGAGCTTGATAAAATGGAATCATGCAAGAGGACCTGAATGCTTGGACTGCTGTTGAACTCGTCCACCATTGCTTGTCGAGCAGCCATAGGCGTGCCACCGTCCAGCCTGAGGAAGCTGTAGCCTCTCCTTATGAGGAATCGATCGAGAATATCAAGCATCCTGCAGAAGCAGCAAGATACCAAGGTGTCAGCTGCAGCTAAGCTCAAACATAGCACAGTGTCGACTATGGTTGTCACTGCAATTGGGTCCTGGGCGCACACATACTTGACTGAGAGGCTGAAAAGGAGTATCTTGTCACCGCCACTAGTCCAGCTCGTCAGCAGGAGCTCCAGCGCCTGCATCTTCCCGCAGTGGCTTGCATCGCTGAGGCCCAGGAAGCTCTTGCTCGGGGCCACGCCACCAGCCAGCGACGCACCCTCTCCTAGGGCCATCCTGGCAAACTCCTTGTCCTTCTCGCGCTTCCCTGGCTCGTCTTTGGGGTTTGCTTTTATGAGCTCGAGGTGGTTGCTGACCTGGCACAGCGGCAGGGGCTCGGCCCCAGGCATCAGAGTCCTGGAGCATGAGTGAGAAGAGTCTGGTTGTTGGTTCTGCTTTATGTTTAGGACTTGTATCTCGAGGTTGCTCAACAGTGAGCCCTGGGTCCATGCTGCAGTTCTGCATGGGCTGACTAAATGAATAGATTTTTCCTTCTTCGAAATGCAATTATCATGCTGACGGTGTAACGTAGACTGCGACATTCGTGGTGGGCACCTGCTGCAGCTTCGTGAGGCAGGGGAGGATGAGGCAGAACGGGCACTGCTCGCATGCCTGCCCGTCCTTGTGCATGTGCTTCCACAGGATGCCATCTTCTGCCACCTGATGGTGGCACTCAGCCCTTGTCAGCCTCGATCCACAGCTGCAATGTACATACAGGCAGCGGTCGGACACTCCTCTCAGATATTGAGTATGGAGCCTAGCGTTGACCATGTCATGTCAGCTGAAGAGCACAGCAGCAGCAGCAATCTAGCATCAGTGGCGATCAGGTGTGGCGAAAGCGAGCTGACATGATCAGCGGATATGATCAGTGGCATCCACATGCGCTACCTGCAAGGCTCGTCCTTCTGAATGAGGAGCTGCATGTCGGGGCTGCCGAGGATGCGGTGGTACACCTGGCGCTGCAGCGGTGACATAGTGCAGAAGACGATGTTGTCCTCCTTGCCCAGCATCAGATGGCCAATGGTCTCATCCTTTGTCCTCCTCAGCATGAACCGTTTCAGGACAGACACGAGCTCCTCCTTTCTTGCTTCTGCTTTCTCCACAAAGTACGATGGGACGCTGAGCCGCTGGCCCTGGCAGCGGAAAATGAGTAAAGCACTCCACCCAGTATCATTGTCACGTGTCATTGGCTACGTGGTCAGAGAATCATGAGCTACTGTTATACTGATACTGTATCAATGCTTGTCATGTCCAAGATCCTTACCTGGTTCGATTTAGCCCTTTACAAAAGCTTGGATACGAGAAGTGTTGCGGAGAATGAAGTTGCCATGCATACCTGCTGAAGAGGCTGTTCATAATACTCCCGGAACTGTACGCGATCACCAAGGCAGCCTGGTGACGCCCAGTGCAGGACATTGAAGAGCTCCAAGTACTTGTTCTGCATGACTGTCCCAGATAGGCCATATCTGCGCCGTGTCTGGAAGCGCTGGCAAGCGATGTAGATCTTCGACTGCACACGCCCCAGCACAGCAAATGATTAGGCTCGTCAATGATCGACAATAAACTAGGTGTGTAAGAAGCTGAATCCATAAATTCTTATCAAGCATCTCTATAGAAAGGGTCAAGCATGCTGATAATGGACAAGCGGATGTCCTGCGAAATCGTTCTATAGCTGGTGACCTGTGGGGTGATACCTTTTCATTCTTCAGCCGGTGCACTTCATCGGCGACAATGCAGTCCCAGCCAATGGCCAGAAGCTCGTCCTGAGTTCGCAAGTAGGTGTCATAGCTCGTCAGCAGGACCTGGTGGCCCGCACCGAAGGCAGATTGTGATTGATCATTCAGGAACAGCATTCCAAAAAAAATAAAAAAATCTCCAAGAACCTGAAAAGGAAGACACAACTCCTTGTATTCCTAGACCCCAGCATACAGTTGCTCGATTCTCAATCTCAACTATCTGGCCCAGAAGACTGATGTTGACAATTCCAGCAAGTAGAACAAGGTGAACGTGCCATAGCCTTCGTCTTTGGCAGGACCAGTGCTGCCTGAGTTTGACTAAATGATTTGTGGATCATCCTCATGCCAAGTTGCTCTATCTAATGGCGTGGGGGTGCTGAACCTCAAATTCGCCCACGAGCAGGCGTGCGAGAGAGCTCTCACGTGTTGGGCCATGGAAGAGGCCCACACGGAAGCTGCCCCAGGCCCGGAACTCTTTCTCCCAGTTGTGGAGTACTGAGGTTGGGCACAGGATCAGAACAACCTGCAAACGTAGTTAAGTGAGCATGTGACTATCATCAATTCATCATTGCCACGGAGCAGCAGTTGTTTCATGGACTTAGAAGGTTTGAGATGGCTATCTTTATATGGGGTGTGAAGTCCAAGGTCAGGGCTCAATGATGAGTTTGAGAACTTGCGGAGAAGAGCTTGAGCAGTGGACGTTGCCGCCAAGGTTGACACACAGCTTACCTTTGCAAATTCGTGACCATTGGGAACATTAGCCCGGATCTTCTTGGAGGACACCCTGGGCGGCAACTTGCGTTCCTCGACTACTTCGTCAGTGAAGTCCCCGCGCTTGCCAAGTACCGCCGCCAGGAAGGCGATGACCTGCACCGTCTTGCCCAAGCCCCTGCGCGCAGCCATTGAAGGCGTCCATTTACAAGATTACACCTGGCATCCTGTAGACATCTGATCCACAGAGAAGTGGCAAAGCTGGAGAGAAAGAGAAAATGTTGAGCAAGAGTTATTGTTGCATACATTATATGAGAAGACGGTCTTTGAAGCTGGCGTGAGGTCAATGGCTGACTTAACGAAAGAGCTTCTGCAATTGCGGCGTAGCTTTAGGCTCAGGTAGTGTCGCACATGTCATCGCCGAGGATGCCACCTTGGTGGGCGCGGTACAGGCGATAGAGGAACCGGGCGCCCTCGCGCTGGTGTGGCAGTAGCTGACCATTGATGGAGGCCGGCACGACCACCGGCCGGTCGGAGGAGCCGGAAGGGCCCTCATCGCCAGCGAGCGGCCACAGAACGAGCGGCTCTGCTGGGCCATCTGCCGGCCCCTGCAATTTTCCGCATAAGCAGATCACATTGTTGGGTTCTAGATTTCAGGGTCTTTGCTGTCAATTTGCTGTCAAGAGCTATGTACTGAGCTGAATACAGAGGCTCGCTCTCCTGATTGAAGGCCTCATTGGCTCTCAGCTGCCGTCAATGCTGAGTTCGCCACTTCCCATGGAGGGACTGGCGAAGCCCCAAGTCTTCGTAACCGTGACACTAGATCAACACCTTCAGCAATAATTACTATTATCAATATCTAGACCACGGCATAAGAGTGTACCCGAATGAAGAGGCCAGCCTCGCTGTCGGTCGCGTGCTCTCCGATGTCCTCAGCCTCGCCCTCAGCACTCAATGGCTGCTTCTGCAACGCATCTCCGCCTTGCTGTGCATCGCTGACCCTGCCCACAGGCCCTCCTGGGCTTCGAGCAGGGGACGGCAAGGCACTATGGTCCGGCTGCCGCTTTGGCGTCTTCGCCGGTGCAGGCTCCAGACGGTCGACCTCAGCGTCTCCGTCATTGCCACCGTCGCTGTCGCTGTCGCCAGCTGCAATGGCCGTTCTGAGGCCCTCCAGGGGCAGGAGTCGGCCCTGCAGGGAGCGCAGTGGACGTCCCGCCTCGTTGCAGCTGCACGACGACCGCCATGAGGTCCCTCAGATGCGTCCCAATAGGCCAGCTGCGGCGCCGCAGAGAGCTGCGAGACGAGCCCTGCCTTCCCACCTGGCTTTGGCAAAGCCGGCCGCAGAGGCATCAGTGAGAGGCGGCGTAGCTCGCGGCAGCGGCGGCGGCGGAGGCGGAGGCGGCGACGGCGGCGGAAGCGGCGGCGGCAGCGGAGGGCCTCGTGCGGCGCCGGCGATGGCGGCTTTGAGAGCGCGCAGCGACATGCGCTCGCAGCAGCAGCGGAGCTGCAGTGGCTGACGTCGGAGTCATGGGCAGCTCTGCTGCCACCTCGCCGCCACGAGCCTCGGGTCTAGCGCGCCCCGCTGCGCCATTGCTGGCCCTGCTGGCGGGCCTCTGATGGCGGCGGCGGTGGCTGCAGTGAATGAGCTGTGACGATGCCAGATTGTGTTACACTGATCACAGCAGCAACTTCATCTATTATTGCATGCGCAGTCGACACCCTGCACTTGATGAATGAACTTGCACAGCAATTTGAGCTTGTTCATTGCACTCCCTGGCAAGTTTTCTCCATGCGATACCTCGACTTTCTTGCACTGTTTTTTCCGGCTGGTTGGTCACAGTCCAGCTGGACGAGCTGCTTCTACAATCAGACGCTCCATCAAGGAGCAGTAGTGGGGGGCCGGACTCCAGCACTTTTCCAGGGCACGGTCCAGGACAGGGCAACGGACCCCCGAGACGAGCCAGATGTTTTTCCGACTCAGTAGTTGCATACTGCAGCTTCTGACAGCAAGAAAGTGCAACCCGCAAGCCATGAAGTGCCGCCACTTAGCTCGTAGACCGGCAGTATGCTAATCATTTACCTGAGCCACCTTAGCATAGGGCCTCGTTTCATGTAGCCCCACTTTCCGCACTAGCTTTTGCCTGAACAGTGTTGGCCACCCTTTGATTTCATAAGCAACACGCGCCTTCTCACTGATTATGCTCAGTAGTCAAGGAATTTGCTACATTGTCTCTCTCTGCCATAAAACGATTCGCTCACCGCAACAGTGCGATCGACTCCGTGTGCAGGTAGTCCCTGCTTCCATCTTGTTCAAACAGTGGCTGAGTCGTCTTTCCTTGGAGATGAGATATCTGAAGGCGGGGAAAAGTCATTTTCCAAGAGGTCGGTGTCTGTGAAAGGTCAACCCAGAAGCGTAAAGCTTTACAAGAAAGGTAGTCAAAGAATCGCACTTGAAGTGCACTTTGTCATTGTGCTGTTTGTCCGTGCAATGATAATACAATCACAAAATGCTCCGGATTTGGAACCTCAATATACAATCGTCAGTGGCACTCAGCAGGGGACTTCAAAAAATAAGCATCATTGTGCTATTCGTGTTGTGTGAAGCCAACTAGGGGCTGTCCACATGATTTACAAGACCCATTCATCGGGTCTTGTCATGGTGGCACATGAACATGCTTGGTGCAGCGCTAGTCGGATCTTCACTTGGTTGTGCAGCAAAGTCAGTATCAATTATCAGCAAGACAAAAAGTAAACTAACAAATAAAACAATTTTAGCAAACTGGTGTACACAGTACATCCAGTGCCCCAAGTATTGACCTACAGGATCTTGGATGCACCCTGGGCAATGCTGGTCTTCAGAGAAGGGCTGACCGCCTCCTTGCCCAAGTATACATCAAAGAGGGCCTGTGCAAGTGGCTGGGATGATATACAGGCCAACGGCTTCTCTGGGATTTGCAAGTCGGTGGCATCCGCCAAGTATGCAATCTGCAATGAAGGGGACTCTCAGCATTTGTGCAAAGGTGGCAGTCTCAGAA
The DNA here is from genome assembly GCA_009602725.1 of Spirogloea muscicola. Lineage (NCBI taxonomy): Eukaryota > Viridiplantae > Streptophyta > Zygnematophyceae > Spirogloeales > Spirogloeaceae > Spirogloea > Spirogloea muscicola. The sequence goes on from WELB01000133.1 coordinate 254,913, forward strand.
ATTCCGTGCCAGTGTCATTAAGGGCATTGGCCTATGCTGCCCAAAGGGGCGTCCAAGATGTCTAGGTGCACCAGAGATTGCAAAGCTTACGGCTGGCAAGAGAGAGAGGCACTGTTATTGGTGCCGCTGGGCGTGATCTACCTGCAAAGTTGCTGGCATCAACCACGAGACGATGATGGCGCTGTTCTTTTTCAAAGACTGGCCCTTGATTGTCTCGCCAAAGGCTATGAGCGCCGACTCTGCCGTGTCACCTTCGTTGGCGGCCTTCAGCCTGGGCCTCAGTTCCTCATTCAAAGCCTCGACGAACTGATCACCTCCCACATTCCGTGCGAGCACCAGCACAAGGGTCTTCTCCACCGGGGCTGCATGCATGCGGACAAAGCCCAATCAGCTGCCTGATTGCTCGTAACTCAGTAAGAATCGTGATTTGGGAGCCAATATATCGTGTATGGAAAGGGCAGGGCGAAGCTGCACGGCCACCTGCACAGTGGCTGCGTTCAACAGTACCTCGAATGAGAGCGCTGTAGAAGCCCTCGTCCTTCTCCAGAGCAGCTGCGGACCTGCCCTTCCACGTAGCCTCAAAGCCCGCGAAGGTTTTGTTTGCATAGAAGCCGACTGCATAGACCTTGACTGCCAGCACCGCAATCTTCTTCTCGCGAACACCTGGACAGTGCAGAACGTGGCACCCTGAGCAGAGCACATGAATGCAGATCCAATTCACAAGCTGGGCAGCAGTGTCGTCAATTCTACGGCTGTTGCCTTGAAGATAGGAACATGTAAATACACTTTTAAGATCCGTGCGAAGACTATGCTTGTTCACCTGTGCCAAGGAGCTCCAGGACATTGTCGCCGGGGATAGCCAGAGAGGACGGGAATGCAATGTTGGTGGCAGGCTCCTTCACGGCCGTCTCTGTGCCTGCAGCTGTTCACAGCGGCACGAAGGACACGTGGAATCTTTTTTCTCAGGGACGTAAACCACACAGCCCAGCTCAGATGCCAGGGCTTCAACCAGGCCGCCATGCTTCCAATGTGGGCACTATGCTATCTACGACCATTCGCAATCTCGAGAATGCGAGCAGATGTGTGCACATTGGCGAGCAGGCGCGTCCAGGACAGAAGCTCAGGGCGCATGGGAAGCCAGAGCTTACTAGAGGGGGCATTGGCGGCCAGCATTGACTGCCAGATGACATGCTTACTGACGGCATTGCCTTCTCAAGTGATGGCGGAAGCATATGGCACAATGCAGTCGCAACGACGACGTTTCGAAACAGCCGGATTGATAGGATTGCGGACACTGCAAGCGTAACGGGGGCCCGAGGCCACAAGGGGGTCTCACCGGCAGCACGGGCAGCTCCAGGACGCCGCGCAAGCGCCCATCGCAGGCTCGGAGCTCGGGGAGCGAGCCCCGGGGACGCCGCTGCCGGCCTCGGGAATGGAGCCGCCGCGGCAGGCGGGCGGGCGGCGGGGGCGGGGGCAGCCGCAGAAGCCGAAGGGAACGCCCGACAGCCGGCGCGGGTGTCGACGCGGGGGCGTTAACGCTAACCGCGGCCGTTACGTGCTAACCGCGGGCCCCAACTAACAGACCGGTCGCCGGGGGAGGGCCGGCGCCACGTGGCGCGCCGGCTGACGTTATGCCAATTGGCGGCTGCCAGCTCCGGGGACGGATCCCCAACGGCAACGCAACGGCGACGCGTCGGGGCGCCGCTCCGTTGGGTAGAGCCCCTTCCGTGGAACCTTCCTCCGGGGGTGCGGAAGCGTGGCCGAAAGCCAGAGCGCCACGCCGCCGGTCACGCGAATGGGCTGAGGGGGGGGTGGCCGGTGCCATTCAACACGACCCGGGTGTTTCCCCCTGCTTGTTCCTCCCGAGCTCCCGCCCGCGTGCGCACCTTCGCCAGCCCCCATAGCTGCGCCCTCCCCCGTCGCCCTCCTTAACCCCATGGCCGCCGCGCCCTCGCTCATCGCCCGCGCCTCCGCCTCCGCCGCCTCCGCCGCCGCCGCCGCCGCGCCCCCCGTCGCCGCCGCCGCCCTCGGCGCCCGCAGAGCTCTGCTCCTTGCCAGCAGCTTCCGCGGCGTCGCGCCGCTCCGGCTCCAGCACCCGACCGCGACTTCGGCCCGCAGACGCCTGTCAGCCTCGCCAGCTGCCAGCATGGCGGGCGCGAGCAAGGTCCAGAAGAGCGACGACGAGTGGCGGGCCGTCCTGAACCCCGAGCAGTTCCGCGTCATCCGCCAGAAGGGCACCGAGTACGCCTCCCCAGCGAGCCCTCGCGGACGACATGCGCTCTTGAAGCCCGCGCTGCCGCTGGCGCTGCCTTCGCTAGTGGTGCTGGTGCTGACGCCGATGCCGTTTCACGCTGCGGCAGGTATCCCGGGACTGGCGAGTACAACAAGCACTACAAGGACGGGACGTACCTGTGCGCCGCCTGCCAGGCGCCGCTGTACAAGTCCACCACCAAGTTCGACTCCGGCTGCGGCTGGCCCGCCTTCTACGAGGGCATCCCCGGCGCCATCACTCGCACAGTACGTGCCTGCTCCCCTGTGGCACTTTCCCCTGCCTCTGCTGCTTCGCAGCTCGCCCATGCTGGCTCCTGAGGGCTGCAAGTTGAGCTGCATTGTTTCTGCCATCTGCTTTCCTTGTACCCTAATGTGTGTGTGACTGACGGTGGAGGCGAGTGGCTGGACCTGGTCGCTGATCGGCGTAACAGTTCTGGCTGAACCAGGGCCGCGCTCGACCACCTTGCCAAGCATGAGACCATCGACCTGCTCACATGAAAATGACAGCCCCTTGTCTTTGTGCCTCTGCTTGCATTGCCTGCTGCGGCAGACGGACTCCGACGGCAGGCGCGTGGAGATAACCTGCACGCGCTGTAGCGGCCACCTGGGTCATGTATTCAAGGGCGAGGGCTTCAACACGCCGGTGGATGAGCGGCACTGCGTCAACAGTGTGTCGCTTAAGTTTACACAAGAGTGAGGGGGGGTTAAGGAGAGCCAATGCTGGAGGATTGTGCGGTTGGCCGCACCTCAGCCTGCAGAGTGACTGAGTCTTATTGTATTGCTGCCTTAGGACGGCTATTAACTTTGGTGATTAGGGTAGAATTGCTGCAGCCATGAAACCCCACCAACTAGCCTACTCCAATCCCCCAATTAAGCAGGGAACAGACGTAGCTGCTTGTCGCGGAGGGGCCTTGGATGCCGTCATCACGGGCCAGGGGCTCGTCCACCAATCTGTACATGCTGTCTTGTGACAGCTGTGGGTCGATCATCATAATTGAGCAGGCAGCCTGCACTCATTGATGTGATTGCTGTATTTTAGCAACTGGACCACTGCGATGGCTCATATGCTGTTCTCTTTACCCTCGCTTGGCCAAGCAAGCGCCAGCGTGGACAGCCCTCGCAGAACTAGCTATGAAAACCTTCCATCACTAAATCTTGGTAATGCACTGCGTGGGGGGCTGAGGATGTCAATCACTGCTGGATGGGTTGGAAATAGATTGTGAACAGCACGATACAAACAAAATCACACATGTAAGTCTACAAAGCTGCTGATAAGCTTGTCCATGCTCATTACCAGTGCAACGTACGTCTACACCATCACCACAAGATATCACATCTCAGCCTCACATATAGCAGCAGCAAAGTGGTCATCCTCGAGTGACTGCCAGTGGCCAGGATTGGCCTCAGTTTGAGCAAGCCACTGTCATGGATTGCGTGCTTGCGGTGTGAGGCGACTATTCATAATCGAGCTTCAGGTGCCTCAGATACTCAATAACAATAAAGTCAAGCAGCTGCAGGGATGGCATCACGGCATTGATGGAGGCAGACGCAGGCGGATCGGCCCCTTGGTGGGCTGTGATGGATCTTGGACCTCGCCCCTCTGAGGAACAGTAACAAGACTGTACTTATGAATATAGGCAGGATAGTGGACTGATGCTTTGCTGTGAATTAAGCTTGAGTTTTACCGCAAACACGCACCTGCACGATCTGCAGTCGTCCTTGCAAGGCAAGCGCCCTTGCGACCTGCGTGAGAAGGAGCGCTCAGCGCGCCTGCCGCCCATATGGAACAGAGTGCTGGCTTGGCATGCACTTTCTGGGCATCAATTTATCGCAGGAAGGAGGAGCCGGCTTGAGAACCTGCCGCGTCTCCTCCATGCGAAGCCTGCCACCGACATAGCCACCACGCACATCGTGAGGTGTGTTGGTGTGGCCTGTGCCGAGTAACTGGCCAATGGTGCTGATTAGCATGTGAGCACAGTCGATTGACTACCTCCATCCAGACGGGTCTACCGCCCTCGCTGCGCTCCACCCTCGCCAGAGTCCACGTGCATGGCAGAGAGCGGATCACAGTGCATGTCAGGCAGCTGGCCCAGCATCACCATCTGCGATAGTCACAGTCAAGCTGCGTAGGATCTGTGGGCAGCTGCCTGTGTGAGATGGGCGGGAGCAGTGGCAGCAGCAGCAGCAGCACCAGCTTCTGACGGTCACATGGTGGAGGCGCGCTTCCGGCGGCCGAGGATGGCCAGGATTGCCGCCTCCAGCTCGCCGGCTGGCCCCGCGTCGGCGGTCGGCGCCTCTGCGGCGCCACTGTCACCGCCGCCATCACGAGCGCCGGGCGCCGCCTCGGCCTTACGTCTACTGTGGCGGCCTCTACCACGAGCGGCGCTGGCGGAAGTGGGCGACTCCGGCACCGCCGCCGCTTCGGCCTTGCGCTTCCGCGGTGCCGGCCCATCAAGCGCCGCTGCGGCGGGCCGCCCAGAGCGGCTACTGAGCGCCGATGGCTCCTCCTTCTGGCGCCGTCCCTGGCGCCCCGCCTTCACCATGGCCGCGAGCTGGCGAGCTGCCTCCCAGCGGCGGCGGGCTCAGTGAGAGCCCCGCCTTCTCCTGCAGCGCAGCCACGGCCGCCTATCTCCGGACGCATTTGCTGTCTCCTGGACTGCTCAACACGGCTGCAGCAACTGACCTCCGGCTGCTTGACAAGGTCTATCTTGTGCACCCAGTGGTCACTTGGGTCACAGTGCTTTAGCGCTTTCTTGGCCCCTTCTCGATCGTCATACTCTCTCTGTGCTGGCCAACCACAGCCATCGCCTTCTTCTGGAAGAGTCTTCCTCTCAAGCCGATTCTTTCATATCAGCAGTCGCTTTCTCAAGCAAAGATCACGACCTGCACCTGCTTTGTCGTCGGGCGCGAGAGTGCAATGCCTGGCCCGGACGTGAGCCGGTGGGGCCAACGAGGGAAGAGGCTGCCTAGACGTGAGCCCCGCGCCAAGCATCAGCGGCCCGGCAACCACCGAGCCTGGGCGACTCTCTTTGCGGGGGTCCGAAAGATCAAATGCAGATCCGCAGGTATGGCTCGAGAACCAGCAAAAGCATCAAGATCTGCATCTAGCACTCTTCGAGCTTTCTTGAATCTACTTCAGAGAACAAAGGTCTGGGACCTCAACTTCTCCTCCACCTTGGTGTATGCCTGGAATCCTCAACTACACCTGGCGATTGGTGCAGAGTAATGGCAGTGTTGCTACCGGCGCGGCCTGCAGGTATTGCTGCTTCTCAAATCAGCACGTCGGCCATCCACGAGAGAAAGTGATACAGGAGCTTGCCGACTGCCTCAAGTCTGGAGAGCAGGCCCCTCTTCTGGAGGGGACCTGGCAGGCCTTTGCCCGAGCGGGCATGCACCTTGGAGCAGGCCACTGAGCAGGCAGCCAAGGGGTGGTGGGAAGGGGGCACCCAGGTCTACTCCAGTAGCCCGTCGCCAGAGTCGGAGGAGCGGTATCAAGGCCGCTCCAAGTCGGGCTTCGGGAGAGTGGACAGGCACAATGGAGACGTACGACACTTCTCTGTCAGCTGGAACGTGCACAGATACAGACCAGCATCTAGTAGCAGAGCGAGCCACTCTGCTGCAGGTGCTTTCTCAGCACTTTGGCGAGCGCGAGGCCAGACAACCATCCGTAATGATCAGCAGATGCGGCACGGCAGCAAAGAAGTGGTAGCGCGGCAACAGAAGCGCCACTGCCGTGGTCATCAGAGGTTGGAGGGGCGTAACACGTTGAGGCCATTGAGCGCAGTGGTGAGCAGGAGGCCTGGTATCTGGCGATGCCAGTGGAGCTCCTTGGGGTCCTCCTGGCCCTGCAAGCTTGACAACAGACTGCAAAGTGAGCGCTGCACTCCAGAACTGCCTAAGGTGTAGGGTTCACAAATTTTGAGCTCAATACTTCAGAGTTCAAGTTGAGGTTTAGGATTCGGCAGCGGGAAACCTGGTGCACAAAGAGGAGCTGCGGCGGGAGGTCGGTCGGCGCCGCTGCCTGCGGTGCCGCCTGCTGCGCCTCATACTCCGCTTCTTCCTCGGCGTCCCTCTCCAGCGACAGGTCCCACAACCTGCAAGCAGCACCAGCACAGCAACATCACGGGCCCGCTCCGCCATTTAAGAAAACGCCCAGAGCTGCCTCTGCCCGACCTTTACAATGCTGTGCATTGGTGTTGCCATATTGTGGTGCAAAGGGCGACCTTGTAATAGCCTTTGATCTGAAGTTTGCAGACTTAGGGTGTTCAAGGATTAGGTTCGAGAACGATTTAGAGAGGTTGGTCATGGTGATTGGTGAGCTATTTTCTTGCTCAAGTCTAGCAATGAAGAGCTGCAAATCACTTTGCAAATATCTCAAGACTAGTTGAAGCTGGAAGTGGAGTGCCCACGTGACTTGGTTGTCAGCAGACGCCGCAGCAATTGTGGAGCTCTCATGGGGCGACCACTCAATGGACGTGATGGGCCCCCGGTGGTACTTGAAGTGCGCCACAAAGGAGTCCTCCTACAAGTGAGCAGTCGGTTGCACATCAGCAGGGAGGGCCACGACGGACCCTGCAGAAGTAGTCAAATGCAGCTGATAAATCACATATGAGATTGCCTTTGCTTTCCATAGGCATTGCAACCTTAAAGGCTCGCAGGTCCCAGATGCGGAAGGTGCCGTCATCGCTTCCCGAAGCAAGCATGCAGCTCGCCAGCCTGCAGACGCGCTGCGATGAGAAGGTGCTCTAATTGCCAGATGACACTGGAGGCTAGAGACACTGGCTATCACTCGGTCAAAGGCACAGCAAGTCTGAGACTAGCCATCCTACCCCAATCTGTTAGCGGGTCGTCTAAGCAGCAGGCAATGTGCATCTGTAGATGTGCAAGTCCTTGTACTTTGCGAGTCCACCAATCAATGCTTTTCTTGATCTGTTGGGGCGTCAACCTCAGGCACTAATAGCATTCCAGGCGCCTCACCTGTTCCAGGAGATGACATTGACATCGACCGAGTGAGCTTGTATGGATAGCGCTGGCTGTGAGAACGTCCGGGCGTCCCAGATGGCGACCCTGCCATCGGCGCTGCACGACGCAAAGACGTCCGCTTCGGTGGGGCTCCACTGCGCGCCAAGTAAATAGCAGATGCGTAGATCGACGTCAGCATCGTGCTTGACGAGGGATGTTTGCCGCTGCGCAATCTTAGCGAGCAGGTGGATTGCAAGGAGGCGCTCGTCCGCTCGCCTGGAGGTCCTCCACGGAGGCAGTGTGGCCGAGGAAGGGTGTGGCAGACACAGCCCACTTGCTGCCCGACGTCGGCTCCCACAGGTGCAGGCCTGCCTTGCAGTCCCCTGATCCAAATATATTGACAAGAGGTGACGGACTCTGAGTGCTAGAGCGTGACTCATAAGAAGACCAAGTTTTGGTAGCTGCAAGGAATGCAGCAAGTCTCTGAGGTCTTGGAAGGGCGCAGGAGCGGCACCAGTGAGGAGGCGGCCGCTTGTTGTGGGACTCCAGTCCATTGCAAAGCCCTCTCCATGGTGCCCAGAGTAGAGTTGCAGCGGCGCCTGCCGGTGCAGCGGCGCTGTGGGAGCTGCCATCCCTGGCACCGGGCCGTCCGCCGCGGACAACGCCCGCACGTGCAACCCAAAGTCCCAGACCTGCCATGGAGTTAATACTGTAAGGGGCGTGAGCCTGCTGCAGCGCACTTACCGCAGAGCTGGACTGGGTGCAGCTTACTGGGGACGAGGAATATTGGGGGTTAGGATACATAACGAAATTATCAGATTGGTGTGTGTGTTGCCAGCTGAACCTGAACGTGGCCGCTGTCGCCCCACGTGGCGGTGATGTGGGGCAGCTGCGGCATCGTCCGCAAGCGGTTCACGCCCCCGTGGTGCGCCACCATCCTCACCTGCGCACACATTGCAGCGCCAAGTTCCGACCAGGGCCCGCTTCAGGCCAGGCACGAGCCGGCAGGACGAGAGGCAAGCATCGCCCGATGGGTGCCTCCGATGCATGACCTGCATGGCGGGCTTGCCCGGCGACGCCAATGTGCCGGGCGCGTCCATGGGCTCGTCCTCCTCATCGTCGCTGCTCTCCTCGTCATTGTCGGCGCCCGCGCGCTGCTTGTGCTTGATGCCCGTCAGGCCCGACAGCTTGATGACCGCGACGACGTTGTTGGCGGCCGCATCCGCCTGCCGCAGCGGCCAGAGCAGGGGAAGGCGGCGGTGGGCTCAGCAGCAGCAGGAACAGCAAGGCAGCGGCAAGGCCGGGCTGGGAGCCCGCAACGGATGCGAGCAAGGCCAGCGAGCTCCAGCGGCAGGAGCAGCAGGGAGGGCACACACCTGCGTGCCGGCGACGCAGAAGGCGGTGTGCGGGAAGGCGGTGCGGGTGGCGCCCAGGCCGTCCTGCACCACGTCGAAGCTGCGGCCGAGACGACGGCCGCCGTGAGGTCACTGGGGTCACCCACAGCGCCGCCATGGCCACAAAGGCAAGGAGGGGCCAAGGGGCAGTGGGGATTGGGGGTGGGGACCTGAGGCAGGGCCAGGCGAGGCGGAAGGCGTGCATGCAGTCGTACGCGCTCGGGTCGAACTGCAGCTCCTCGCCGGCGCCCACGCCGTCGCCCGGCTGCCACACCTGCGCCGCCGCCGCCGCCGCCGGGGGGGCCTCGGCTCAGCAGGCTCGCCGTCGCCGAGTCCCGTCCCCGCCGCCGCAGCCGTCGCAGTGGAGTCCCGCAGGCAGCGGCGCAGCGGCGTGCTGCGACTCACCTTGGGACGCTCCGACGCCGCCGCAGCGGCCGCCGCCGGGCCCGGCTTCTTCTTCTTCTTGGCGCTGCCGCCCTTCTTGGGATTGCGCGCCATGGCGCCGCCGCCGCCGTCACCGCCGCCGCCGCCGCCGCCGCGGGAGGAGCTTGGGCAAGGGTTTAAGCTGCTAGGGTTCTCGCAGCCGCCGAGGTGGCTCTCATAAACCCCAGCCTGCCCTGCCCACGCCGCCGCCGCCGCTGCCGCCGCCGCCGGCGGCGGCGGGCGGCGGCGGCGGCCATGGCGGGC
>WELB01000133.1:284162-329596 GCA_009602725.1 Spirogloea muscicola
CCCGCTCTGCCGCTGGCTGGCGCCGGCTCGGCGGCCGGCGGCAGCGCCCCCCTCCTGGCGGCCGCGCTGCGCGCTGGGTGAGTGAGCTGCAGCTGCGGCGCTCGCTGGTCGCCTCCGTCGCCGCCACGCGGCCACGGCTGAGAGCTGGAAAAAAATCTGCCCTGCGCTTCGTCGTCGGCCCAGCATACGACATTTGGCCACCTCCATGCACACTGTCATGCACTGTCGTCGTGCGAGCTCCACCACTTCTGCTGCAAGGACCTGCTGCCTCCGCCCCGTCCTCCTCACCGCGCATCTCACGCCCGTCAAAATTGGCATGCTGGAACTTGTCCGAACAGCGTGGCCCCAGGCGTGAATGAGAGCCTGCTGGAGCTGCTCGGAGAGCAGGGCGGCAGCCTGGCTACCTTGCCGCTGCCGGGCACGTCGCAGGTGAGTGCAACGGTCCTGTGGCCGTGATTCTTGAATGCTGCCTCGCACGCTTCAATGCTCGTGGTCGGCTGACGGCTTGTCCTCGGCTGCTCCTCGTCCAGGAGGCATTGCAGTGGACTCTGGCGCTCGCTCTGGGCTTCTGGTACCTGACGGCGCAGCCCGGGCCTATCTGGGGCCTGCTGGACTTCTTCTACGCGCCGCTGCACTCGCTCACTTTCAAGTGCGCCTCGCCACTACTAGAGGGTGGGCAAGTCTTTGCACGGGGAGGGCATTAAGCCCTGGCCTGCCAAGAGTGCTCATGACGTGCGAGCAACGCGGCACGACCAGTGTGAGCGTTGCCATGCATGGCCTGACGAAGCGTGGAGACGGGGATGTGCATTGATGGCAGAGCGTTCTCTCCGACCCAGGTGGAGGTGGGCCGGCAGCTGGGAGAGGGCTCCTTTGGCATCGTCTACGAGGGCTTCTTTGGTACATACGGCACCCTGCGGCCTCTTGTTCCCTCGACAAGTGCCTGTGACTGACTCTTGCACCAAGTAGCGACCCCTGCCTGGCTTGGCCAGCCTCGGTATGCGCGTTGGTCTTCTTCGCGCAGTATTCAGGGCGGCGTCTGAGCTCGCAAGAACCAATGTCTTGCGTCCTTCGTTCATCACAAGGATGCAGCCACCCAAAGATCTTTACTGTGTATTGCTGTCAGCCTGACCAAGTCCAGCTGCATGCGAGCAGGCGGGGCAAAGGGCAAGTCCAAAGACAAGCGGCAGCACGTTGTGCTGAAGAAGGTGAAGGCCAACGTGCGCGACGCTGACGAGATGGGCGTTGCAGAGCTGTACATGAACCAGCGCCTCCAGGTCCACGCCTGCCTTTGATGAGCCTCTCTGCCTCTGGCTCTTGGTTCCGAGGGCTGCTGTTGAATGCTCTGGCGAGCTGGGCAGCCTGCAACAAGAACTCTTGATTGCTGCATTGACTCCACTGGTGGCCAGCTTAGCAGTCGCCTCGGCACCAAGTTCATGAGCTCAAGCAGCACAGCTTTCCTTTGCAGAGGACGGCTCCTGGAGCTTGTGCTCACTTTCTGGGGACCATGGCCGTAAGAGAAGCGCATGCTCGGGGCAAATTGTCGCAGGTAAGTTCGTGTGCCCACCGTGCACTGGCCACCATCAATGCTGTGTGGGCTCATGCAGTGGTGCCTGATGGGGGCTGGAAACAACGGTGCCAGGGGCTTTGGCTCGTTTGGCGCTACCAGGGCGACCGCACGCTGGACCACTACATGCGCCAAAGTAGCTTCCCAGAGAACATTGCAGAGTACCTCCTCGGACCGGAGGTGATTGGCACCTGAATGCACCACTTGTCAACCCGTAATCTCAAGAGCGTGCAGTCATTCCAATCCAGAGCAGCTACTGCGCAGGTCGCAAGTGAAAGCTAGTCAATGTCTTCATTCATGTGCAGGCTGCAAAAGTGGAAGGGAAGGGTAAGAAAGCAGAGCTGCGGCGCAACGTCCTCGTGGTGCGCAAGATCATGGGCCAGCTACTGAGCGTCCTCCAAAGCATCCACCGCACAGGTGGCAATCTCTCTCAGCACGCGTCTGCTTCCATCTGTTCATCCTCCAGTCTGCAAGCCGTTCTTAGCCCCTGCGGCTGACACGATGTGCAGGGGTTGTGCACCGGGACGTGAAGCCCTCAAACCTCATTGTGGTCAAGGACAAGTGGAGCATCAAGCTCATCGACTTGGGTGCAGCTGTGGATCTTCGCACAGGCCGCAATTACGTCCGTCCCGGCTCCCCTGCACCAGCTCGCTCCTCTGTGATGGAGATGCTGCTCCTGTGTCTGACGGTTTCGCTGACTCTCTCTCTTTGCACCTTCTTGCGCAGGTGGCAAATGAGACTGTCATGGACCCCAAGTGGGCAGCGCCAGAGGATTATGTGATGCCCACCAGTACCTGGCCACTGCCGCCCGACCCCCTCTGCTCTCTGCTATCGCCGCTGCTATTTCTGGCCAATACACCAGATCGTTTCGATCTGTACTCAGCGGTGAGCACTTGCTACTGAACCTCTGACACACCACATGATATCTGCCTATCGCTGTTGATGGTCTCCTGCCAATGACTAACCAATGGGCCCCCTGGCTGCTTGTGCATTGCACCAGGGACTGGTGCTGCTGCAGATGTGCCTGAAGCCTCTGCGCAATGATGCCGGCCTTGTGAGATTCTTCAACCCCTCTTGCAACCAACGCTGCAGCCAAGCATGTTAGCTGCAATCTTGCCGGTCTTTTCATGCTGTCGTGCATTTATGGCACCAGGTCCAATTCAACTCCGAGTTGAGGAAGTGCAAGCACGACTTGGACAAGTGGCGGCGCAAGTGTAGATATGGCGAGTCAGAGTTTGCCATGCTGGATGCTGATGGTACGGGCTTTCCCTTCTTCTCAGTTAGCTGCCCGGCAACTCGACCAATCACTGCGGGACCTGCCATCAGTATGCCTCAGGTCTGCACTGTGAGTTGTGACACTGCATGTCAAATACCTGTTCCAGGTGGAGCAGGCTGGGAGCTCGTGCAGTCGCTGCTGCAACTTCGGCGCAACCAAGGGTCCTTTATCTGGCCAAGTGGGTACCTTTGTCTGGGCTTGCAAGTGAGAATGGTAGCTGGCAGAGAGCACTAGAGTGTGTAGGTGGAATGGGTCAAGCTGCTGTTCTGGATCCATATCTTCCCTGTGCTTTGGGGCATATTCACAGAGGTCGTCCTTGGCTTCGTACTGACATGATTCATGAATATTCATGAAGCCTGTGCATAACACTGGTGGCAGGCTTTGCTAGCGGGAGGCCTTCAGCAGCGGGTGCCTTGCGGCAACGCTTCTTCTGTGGCCCCTCGGCTTCCGACTTCCGTCAGAGCTGGCCCAAGGAGGCTGTGATGAGAGAGGGGCAGGTGGTGGCAAAGAAGCAAAAGGGCGAGCAGTGGCAGCCACAAGCTGCAGCAGCGAGCCGCTTCTGGTCAGCGGGGTTGATGGCAGTCAAGGAAGGGGAGCAGCAGCGGCAGCAGAGAAGCATGCACAAAGATGTGGAAGTCCAGCAGATTGCAGCCACTGTCCATCACCCCACTCCACCAGACGGTCGCCTGGAGGGAGGGCGCCTGGCCGCGCTTGCCTCTGCATTCAAGTTGGACCGAGTTGATAGCAGAGCTGCCGAGCCCCTGGAGATTGTTGATGTGGAGGCCGTCGAGACTAGGAACATTGAGAAGCTGCCAGAGCCCATGGCTGATAGAGGTGATGCCAATGCTGAGCAGGGGCAAGGCCGCCTGCCCTCTCTGAACTGGGCAGAGCTGCCTTCACATCTTCAGAGGCTAGGCCCTCCGCTTCTGATGGGTGCTGGCGTTGCATCTGGGATGACCGTGGTAAGCGTCCCTGTGGCTCTGCCTGGTAGCTCCGTAGCTTCATGTCCTGCAGCTGTTGCATTTAGTGAATACCTCTTCCAACGCATCAGCTCAACCCCGTGATGCCATTTCCTGTGCAGGCTGGGCTCGCTGTGCGCAGCGCAACTGTTGCCACATATGAGATGGGCCGCTTCACGGCTGCTTCACTGGGACTGAGCACAACCTCACTCCTGGTCTTCTTGTTCCTTGTCAAGTACAGGCCCTCAGACACACTACATACATTCTCGGCTTCTTGGGCCCTTGCTACTGAGAGGTTCTCAGCTTTTGTTCATACAAAATTATGGATGTCTTTATTCCCTACAAGCTTGACAATGCTGGGGATGGGGGGCGGGTTCATGTGCAGGCCGTGGCTGCAGCAGCAAGTCAAAGAGGCATCTGAAGAAGCCAGACGGCGGCGAAGTGAGGCAGTTCAAGTGGCTTCGATTTCCACTTTTCCTAGTTTCGCAAGCGACCCATTCGTGATTGACAATCTGGCGAAGGCCGTTGCGGAAATGGAAACACAAATGGCTGCTCTGGAGGCTTCTATACATGCTCAACGCTCATTTGCTGACCAGCAGCAGAGCCTACTTGCTGAGGTCAGAGCATCACCTGTGCCCTAAGACAGCTGTCTGCCATGATGGGCGAGTGACTAAGACCTTGAAGCAAGTCTCTGTGCAGATGGAGGGTCTGCTATTGCACACAGGAGAGCCGTCCTCCTCACTCGAGTCGCCAATCAACGTGTCTGCTTCATTTTCGAGGCAGCTTTGAGCAACCCCTAGATGCATAGCATTATGAAGTGTATAAAATGCCTTCCTGTAAGGAGAAGGCAGTTGCTAGCTCGCCATGAGCACCCGTGTAAAGGAGATGATGCAGAGCTTTGAGTGGAGGATGCACAACATGCCAACACCTTAACTTCCCGGTAACACCAACTCGTACAGCCATGGCCGAGGTGCTCGATGTTGACTGTCTCCAGACGACATGAATGTCACCGCAGCTGGACAGCTGCTGGGCTCTTCTGTATATGAGAAAGATGTCGGACGCAATATCAATTTTTGATTGCTGTATCAGTAGATGACTTTGCAATGGCAATGGACTCGTGTATCCAAAGTGCAGGCAAGCTAAAGCTTCCAGAAAGGTTTAAACGTGGCACTGAATAGATATGGAATTTCACCACAAGGTAAATCCTGCTGCACCCTCATAGGGGCAGGCCAAAGGGCCTACATGACAGGATGTCTCAGGTTCGGGGGCTATGAAATAGCCCTACCTCAGCCTCATGAAAAGGTGCACCTTGCCCATGACGACAGAAGCAAGTTGCTGGACCTCTGCAATAAATATGGGCAGCAGTATTTGCAACATAACTTAAGAGTGTCACTTGTTGAGGTCTCGGGTAGGAGGAGGTAGGAGGACATGAGGAAGAATATGGAGCCCCAGAAGGTGGAGAAAGCGGTGCCCCAGAGTTGGCAGCACATGGCTGGGTACTCCAGAAAGCCAAAAGCCCCAGACAGCAGGAAGCCAATGCCCCCCAGAGCATTCCAGAAACCGACGTGCCAGCCAAGATCAAAGGGTTTCCACGCCAGCCACGACCCGCTTACCTCCACCATTGTCAGCAATCTGAGGATGACAGCGCGCCAGCATCAGAGCCACGTGTAGTTCCGCAAAGTGATGGCAGCTAGCCTGTGCGCTACTGGCATACTCGACATTGCAGAGACTGATCATCTCTTCGCCAGCCTTGGAAGCGTGCACCAGCTGAGCACCAACTTGCTCGCAGACTACCTCGGGCGGCAATGCAGGCATCCCAAGGGTGCCACGTCAAGAGGCCACAGGAGAGGGAAGCTGCGACGCACTGGCTTACCCGTTGGTAATGAAGAACGGCGAGCCAATGACCTGAGGCAGCCAGTAGAGATAGTCCCAGAGTCGGTAGTGCGCGTCGTAGTCCGAGGGCAGGACATTGGGGACACCTGTGATGCAGGCCGACATGCCGAAGATGGTTGCGCCGATGAACTGGAGGATTGCAAGCCAGTAGGAGAGCTGCCGCGGCTCATAGCCCCACCACCGCCAAGTCTGCTTCCGCGGCTTGTCGGCGGCGGCGGAGGACTTGGCACCGCCGCCAGCCGAGGGCCCGCCGTCCGTGCTGCCGGCGACGGCGGCGCTGGGGCGGCGGGCCTTGTGGTGGGGGTGGTGCAGGACGTCTGTGGTGAGGCGCTCCAGGTCGACGGAGATTTCGTGCCCGAACTCGACGGCCAGCGGCGCGTTGAGGGCCTCGAGCAGCGCGAGGTAGGAGCCGATGAAGAAGAGGGCGCCGCCGACGAGAGCGGTGTACCCGATGGTGTCCGTCTGCGACGCGGTGTCGGAGAGCGGCCACATGGCGAAGGCGCCGTTGACGCACCAGACGGCGGAGCCCCAGATGAAGGCCTGCGCCACCCACCACGACACGTTGCCGACCTCCCACCCCCACAGCCGGTAGCCCCACGGCGCCAGCAGGCTGTGCGAGCGCACGTGGCGCACGCTCGGCTTCGCGGCGCCGCCGTCGGCGGCGGAGCCGCCGGATGCGGCGTCGTGGACGTGAAGGACGGCGTAGCGGCCCTTGCGGTGGCGGCGGGAGGACCAGGCGGCGGCGACGCCGGGCGCGCCGNGGCGGGGCGGACCAGAATGGGGGGCTCTGGGGTCCGCCCGGCGGCCGGCGCCACGCGGCGGGCGCTCCGGGGGCGCCCAGCTGGCCCTCGTGCCGCAGCCTTCTTCTCGCCTTTCGGCCGAACTCTTGCTGCTGCCTCTGGCTCTGCCCCGGGGACCCACTTTCAGGACCCTAGCCTCTCTGATTTGCGGCTGCTTAGCAGGGGTTACTGAGTGATTTGTAGCTGCTTTCTGTCTTTCCTGCAGCCGGGTCGCTCGCCTAGGTGTATCGCATGCGCCTGGCCGTCTCGCTGCAGAGGTCAATGGCCCGTGCGCTGCACCTGCGTGCCGGCCGAGCCCTCGCTGTGCCTCTGGCTCTGGCCAGGGGACGTCCTTCCAGGAACATAGCCTCTCTGACCTGCGACTGCTTAGCAGAGGTTACTGAATAGTTCGTAGCTGCTTTGTTTCTTCTTGTGCGCTTCTTTCTTAGTGCTTCGCCTTAGTGCTTCGCCTGGCCCCCTTCTTCTTGGGCTTCTTGTACTCTGCTCATTCTTTTTTGGGCTGGCTGTTCCAGTTCCTATCCTCAATGGGCGAGCTCTTTCTTCTTTTCTTTCTTTGTGTGCTTTGTTTTCTTAGCGCTTCCTCTGGCGATCGATGTTCACGGGGCCTTCGGCAGCCGCTGGCTGGATCTCCTCCAGCGGCTTGCTCGTCAGGCTATTGATCGGCGGTCGGGTCCGCCCGGGGCGCTGCCCGGCTTCAACGCCGCCGGGTCGCTCGCCCAGGTCTTTCGTATGCGCTTGGCGGTATCGTTCCAGCGATCCCTTGCCCACGCTGTCCACACGCGCACAGGACACGCTCTGGCCGCTGCCTCCGGGTCTTGGCGGAGTGCCTCCTTCCCTGCCTCGAGCTACTCGGACCTGATGTTGCTCACTCGCGGGTACTGAGCTTCCCTAGTATGTTGTCGTGATTGGTAGAGTAGAGGAGTCCTTCCTCGGCATCTCATTCTTCGGCTTTGGACATTGTCCATTCTTTTTGGGCTGGCTTTGCCAGCCCCTCTTTCTCTATGGGCGAGCCTTCTTCTGGCCCCCTTCTCGTACTTTGTTCATCCTTTTTTGGACAACGTCCAAAAGCCAAAGCCATCCTTTTTGGGGCTGGCTTTTCCAGCCCTTATCCTCAATGGGCGAGCCCTTCTTCTCTGATTTGCGGCTGCTTAGCAGGGGTTACTGAGTGATTTGTAGCTGCTTTCTTTCTTTGTGTGCTTTGTTTTCTTAGCGCTTCCTCTGGCGCGCAGGTCGCGCAGGTCTTCCGCATGCGGTTGGCCGTCTCGCTTCAGCGGTCCCTTGCGTTCGCGGTCCACTTGTGCGCCGGCTGAGCTTTGGCGGCGGCCTCCGGCTTCCGCCAGGGCGACGTCTTTCCCCCGGCTAGCTACTCCGACTTGCATCTCCTGACTAGAGGTTACTAAGCCTCTGGCTGCTGTCTTCGTCCTAGTCCAAAGGCATGGTCTGTAGTGTAGTTCTCTTTCGGCTCCTCTTTCTTTGGCTTGGGATCTTGTCCATTCTTTTTGGGCTGGCATCGCCAGCCACTCTTCTCTATGGGCGAGCACATTCTTCTGGCCCCCTTCTCGTACTTTGTTCATTCTTTTTTGGGCTGGCTTTTCCAGCCCCTTTCCAGCCCCTATCCACGGACTCCCAGGCGCAGGCGCGCTACATGGCTGCAGCCGACCAGGCGGCGTTCACGGCCACGCTGCAGCTCCTCCCTGCAAGCGACACCTCCGCCCTGCCTGCTGGGCGTGCTGCAGTGCGAGTGTGGGGAGCGGTCGACGGACCCGGCGGAGCTGGCGGCGCGGCGACGGGCTGGGAAGCAGGCGGCAGCAGCAGAGCTGTAGCATCCCTGTCCAGAGAGCCGGCTGGGCCCGCAGCGACGAGCTGCGGCGACGGGCTGGGCAGCAGGCGGCAGCAGCAGAGCTGTGGCGGCGGCGGCGGCAGCAGGCAGCAGCGGGGCTGGCTAGGCAGCAGCGGGGCTGGCTAGGCAGCAGCAGGGCTGTGTCTCTCGCGGCGTTGGTCGGACAACCGGGTGTCCGGCCGAGGCCCACTACTTACAGCGTTCTCCTGCTAACCCTCCCCTGAGGGTGTGACGAGGATTGTCCCCAGGGCTCTCCCCAGGAGGGGCGAGCCAGACAAAGGGGGACACGAAGCGACGCCCAATCGCACGAAAGGGGACGCGAAGCGTCGCACAAAAGGGGACACGAAGCGTCGCACAAAAGGGGACGCGAAGCGTCGCACAAAAGGGGACGCGAAGCGTCGCACAAAAAGGGTCGCAAAGCGGCGCCTCCTGGCGGTGAACGTGGGTGCACGTGCGGTACGAAGCCGGGGGCCTCGGACCGTACTTAGCTGCTCGCACCGTTTGGGACTTCCAAACGGTGAAAACGATACGACCATGTAAGGTTACTAGCACCGTTAGCACTCCCGAACGGAGGGAAGGTTACACCTTGCCCCATTGGAGAGCCAGTTCTTCGTCCGAAGGGCATTCTTTTCGGGCTGTGGAACAGCCAGCCCGAAGAGAATGACAAGGTCTGAAGGGGCCAAAAGCGCCAAAGAAGGAAGGAAAGGGGTCGAGGACTGTGAACAGCCAACCCGAAGGAAAAGAGAGTCCTTAAGGATCATTTAGTAAGCACGAGTGAGGAGCCGCAAGTCTGAAACACTAGCGCCCGGAAAGCAATCCCCCTGACGAAACCAGAGGCTGCAGCTAGAGCACGGCCAAGAAGAAAGAGTGGCGCTCCCAATGGGGACAAGGCCTGCGGAAAGCCAGCCCGAAAAGGGAAGTGGCTCTCCCAAGAAAGAACAAAAGAAGGCGCTCCCAAAGGGGGCAAGGGCTGTGAAAAGCCAGCCCGAAAATACTTGACAAGATCTGAAGGGGCCAAACGCGCTGTCTCAGAGCTTGGGAAGGAAGAAGGAAGACGCTTCCAGGAGAGGGCGGTGGCTGTGAGAGGCCAGCTCAGACAGAAGAATGAGCTTGAGTAGGATGGATCAGTCTATAAGAGTGAGAAACCGCAGATCCGATAGACTAGCAGCCGGAAAGCAACCCCCCTGACGAAGCCAGAGGCTGCAGCGAGAGCACGGCCAGCACGCAGGTGCAAGGCGTGGCCAAGGACGGCTGGAGGCAAATGGAAAGGCGTATGCGGTAGACCTGAGCTCACGAGCCAGCGGCGTTGAAGTCAGTCTGCTCACAATGCCTGCAGGACACAGCCGCGCAAGCCTGGCTAGCAGGTCGAGCCACTGGGACCCGAGAGCCCCGTGCACATCCACGGCCAAGGGTACGACTCGTACCAGCCGGGTGGTCTGCGTGCTTCGCCGCCTTGCTGCGAGTGGCGTTTGCCGCAGCATGGCCAGCCCTCGAGGCAAGCAGCCGTAGATCGATCCACCACACCATTGGTGACAACGTCAGCGATGACGCGCGGGCCGCCGCCCGGCTTGGATGCCACCAAGTTGACGCGCCCAGTGCAATTCATCCGCCTTCTGCAGGATAGGCATGACGGACGTGTTCTCCAGCGCCACTGTGCACCCCGCCTCCAGGAGAATGCCGAACATGGCAGGCATCCTGGAGGTCATGGCCAGCAGTGCGCTCGTCTCCAGTTGCCAGCGGAGGACGTGCGCCGCCAACTCCGCTGGAGCCGCCGACCGCTTCCCACACTCGCACTGAAGCACTCCCAGAGGACAGGGCGGGGGAGTCCCAGCAGGCGATGGACCGCAGTACGAAGAGCTCATCCGGCATCCGCAGTGCGTCGTAGAGCGGAAGGGCGGAGAGCCAGGCCGCAGCGCTAGGGGAGGACGCCGACCGCAGCCGGGCCTGCCCGCGTACGTCTGCTGAGTGTAGCCGTGACCTTGTCCATTCCTTTGGGCTGGCCTCTCCCAGCCACCAGTTAATGTGGCCGCGCTTTCTCTAGCCGTGAAGGCCGCCTTGTCGACCTCGACTTTGTGAAAGGCCAGCCCAGAAGAAACAATAAATATAGTTCGCGAAGTGGGCCGAGAAAGCGCTGAAGACACAAGGATATCAAGGAAGTACAAAACACTCAACAAACCCTGTTGAGCAGCCGCAGGTCGGGAATGAGTGCCCGAGTAGCGGGTCCCCTGGCCAGGGCCAGAGGCTGCAAGCCAATGCGCGACCGGCCCGCAGATGCAGCGCGCGTGCCATTGACGGCTGCGGCGAGACTAACAGGGACACGCGATATACCTGCGCGAGAGACCCTGCTGTGAAAAGCCAGGCCGAAAAGAATTAACAAGCTTCGGGCCAAAAGTGTGACGTCCTGATCCTATACACGCACTTAGGGATTAGTACGTCCTGGTAGGCTTCAAAAAATGGGGATTTAGAAGCAAACCCCCTACAGTGAAGCACTACTACAGCACACAGCGGAAGTCTTCCCCGGAGGCACCGCCAGGTGGCAGCGACTCTACTGAGGGTCTGTGGTTTAGTAGCTGTCCGCGCAAGGGGCGCAGCCATAGCACTTACAAAGAGCCGGCAATGTCCGCAGCAACGAGCTGCAGCGACGGGCTGAGCAGCAGACGACGGCAGCAGAGCTGTGGCGGTGGCTGCGGCAGCAGGCAAGCAGGGCTATGCCTCTCTCTGGCCTCACTGATCGAATTACCGATTCCGCTCTCGGACGACTACTTGTGATGCTTCAATGCCACCCCGCCTCCAGAGGGTGTGGGAGCCGCTTCAAGGCCTACCCCGTGAGGGGCGGGCCTCACGATGGTCCGTCGCGGGGACATGTCACGCCCACAAAAGACCTCGAGGATGCCGTAGGGTGGACAGGTAACTGCCACGGGCGGACCGTGAGGGATCCGTAAGACATGTACGTCCACGGGCGGACGTCGAGGATACCGCACGACAGGAACACGCCAAGCGGTACACCGCTGGCGGGAGAAGACAACGCGCGCGGGAAAGTACACAGAAATGGCCCGCGCCACAGGTACCACATGTACACGGTAATGGGAGGGTAATGTGGTGCGCTCAGACGGGCGAATCCTACAAAAAGGCCTGTCACAGAAGTTGGGTAGGATGTATCACTTAATAACCACGAGTGAGGAGCAGCAAATACTGAAGACTGCAGCCGGAAAGCAATCCCCCTGACGAAACCGAGAGATGCAGCAAGAGCACGGCCAGCACGCAGGTGCAAGGCCTGGGCCATAGACAGCTGGAGGGGAATGGAAGACCGAATTCGATACCTGAGCTAACGAGCCAAAGCGTTGTCTCAGAGCTTGGGTAGAAGAGAGAAGACGCTTCTAGGAGAGGGCAGTGGCCGTGAGAGGCCAGCCCGGAAAATGAACCAACAAAGCTCGAAGGGGCACAAAAAACGCTAAATCACACAGGGAATCAAGTAGTCACGAAATACTCAGTGACCCCTGTTGAGCAGTCGCAGGTCTTAGAAACTAGTATCCGGGGAGCGGGTCCCCTGGCCAGGGCCAGAGGCTGCAGCCAATGGGCGACCGGCACGCAGATGCAGCGTGCATGCCACAAACCGAGACTGATAGGCGCATGCGATACACCTGCATGAGAGTGCCTGCTGCGTTCATATCCAGCCTGCTCCCCATGGTACCGGCGGGATACAGCGCTGCGCGAGAGCTGGTGTGTAGCATTCCTATTTCTATACACACATTTAGGGTCAGAACGTCCTGGTCTGGCTTCGGCCACAGGGTATCCAAAAGACGATCCTCTCACAGGAGAACGCCAACGTACATACGCGCACATAGCGCTGCGTCTTACCATGAGGCACCGCTCAAAGGCAAGTAACTCTACAAGGGTCAGTATGCACGCTCCTATCCCTCACATACAATTAGGGTCAGAACGTCCTGTTTGGGTTTCGGACATAGGGTATATTGGAGACGACCCTCTTACAGATGAACGCCAGCGCACACAGCGCACGTACGCGCACATATCGCAGGGGAAGTCCTCTGAGGCACCGCCAGAAGGCGGCGACTAGACCGAGGGTCAGCAGCTGTCCCCGCAAGGGGCGCAGCCATGGTACTTACAGAGAGCCGACGAGGCCAGCAGCGACGAGCTGCGGCGACGGGCTGGGCAGCAGCCGGCAGCAGCAGAGCCGTGGCGGCGGCTGCGACAGCAGGCAGCAGCGGGGCTGTGCCTCTCTTGGCGTCACCGGTCTATTCCTTAAGTCTGGCCTCGGCCTAGTACTGATAAGCGATTCATCTGCCACCCCTCCTCCCGAGGGTGTGACGAGGGCTGCCCCAACGTCCTCCCCTGGAGGGGCGGGCCTGACAAGATAACGCGACGGACGCTGCCGCGCGCGAGCGAAGCAGCGCGTGGCGGATAAGGACAACTCCTGGACGATGGCGCACGCGAGCGAAGCAGCGCCTCCCCGAAAGTACGACTGGCGGACGATGCCACGCGGTACGAAGCTGGGGGCTTCAGACCGTACTTAGCTACACGGGGTGTAGCTAACTACCCGCACCTTTTGGGACTCCCAAATGGTAGATACGATACGATCATGTAAGGTGACTGGCACCGTCGGCACTCTCAAACGGAGGGAACGTTACATAGTAGCTGTCCCCCTTGGGCGCAGCCATATACTCACAGAGAGCCGGCAAGGCCCGCAGCGACAAGCTGCGGCGACGAGCTGAGCAGCAGACGGCAGCAGCAGCGTTGTAAGGTCCCCGCTTTACGGGACGCTTAATTTCGAGTTAAGCGAAACCCCTGACGAGCACGCGACTGACGCGTGCGCCGCGCAAAGTGTCACGCGGTATGACGCGCATGCTGACGATATGACTTGCAGGCGCGCTGTAATGAACCAGCCGTTTGGTTAAGCCACATGGCTCCGTTGGCATTACATGACCGGCCATTGGAACAAGTGGCCCGCCAGGTGGCGAGCTGGCTTGCCGGACAGGTGCCCCGCCCAGAGGCGGGCCCCGCCCGTGCTGAAATATCCTCGCCAGGATCCACCCGTTCAAGGGAGGACATTTGGCCTGCCGCAAGGCGGGCCTTGGGGCGACCCGCTCACACCCCTGGAGGGGGGTTGGCACGGGGAAACATTACGAGCCTTGGGCCGAGACCCGACATGAGTTCGGACCGGTGAAGCCCAGGAGCAGCCTTGCCGCTGCTCGCCGCCCCAGCCGCCGCCGCAGCCTGCTGCGGGGCTCGCTGCGGGGAGTCCGTGGCTGCGCCCGTATAGGGCCAGTTGCTGGCTCGCGCCCAGGAGGTGGAGTCGCCGCCGAACGCGGCGCCACAGGGCCTGTCTTCCGCTGCGCTGTGCGCTAGTGCTTTGCCGTTGAGTGGGTTGGTCCCTAAAACCCCTACAGTCGAACTTAACAAAGACGACTCACCCTAACTGCGTGTGTAGGGGCGAGTTCACTACACGCGCCGCCTCCGGCAGAGGCGGCGAATCTTGGACTTCCAGAGCGAAGCTCCTCGGCATATTCTTGAGTCTGCCGCCATGCTCGCGATGACGTATATGTGACACGTATGGCGCGCCTGTGACGCCGCGCGACACCCGTGACCCACTGCGGCGCCGCTCGGCGGCCCCGCAGGACGGCCGCCAATTCTGGAAGGGAGCCGTGTGGCCTGCCCTCGTACTAGATTCCCCTTGTCGGGCCCGCCTTCCCCGGGTGGGCATTGAGACGAGCCTCCCAGAGACCCCTGTGGAGGGTGGCACATGAAGCACTACAAGTAGGACTGAGAGCAGACTCGGGTCACCTGGTCAAACTCAGTGAAGCCCGCGAGAGACACGCGCAGCCCTGCTGCCGCCTGCTGCCGTAGCCCGCCGACGCAGCCCTGCTGCTGCCTGCTGCTGCAGCCGTCGTCGCATCCCGTCGTCGCGGATCTTCATCGGCTCTCTGTGAGTAAGACTGTGACTGCAGTCGCTGGACCGTACCTGAGAGGTGAGCTGCTGCCTATCGGCAGCGCCTCAGGGCAAGACTTCCGCTGTGTAGAACACGTGGTGCTTCGCTGTGCTGGGGGTTTGTCTCTAAACCCCAATGACCGAAACCAATAAGGACATACTGACCCCTGAATGTGCTCTTAAAGGTCAGGGTCATTACAAGAGCTGTGGCGGCGGCTGCAGCAGCAGGCAGCAGCAGGGCTGGTTAGGCAGCAGCAGGGTGTAAGGAACCTCGCCCTACACATGCAGTTAGAGTGAGCAGTCCTTGTGAGTTCGGATGTAGGGGGTTTAGGAGCCAACCCACTGCACGATGAAGCACTAGCGCATAGTGCAGCGGAAGATAGGCCCTGTGGCGCCGCCGTCCGGCGGCGACTCCACCTCCTGGGCGCAGGCCGCCGCAGCAGGCCCCGCAGCAGAGTGCGGTGGCAGGCTGCGACGGCGAGCAGCGGCAAGGCTGCTCCTCGGCTTCACCGGCTTCGAACTGCTTGTCGAGCCTCAGCCCCAAGGCTCCTCGTGCTTCCCCGTGCCACCCCCCCTCCAGGGGTGTGAGCGGGTCGCCCCAAGGCCCGGCTTGCGGCGGGCCCGAGATCCTCCGCTTTAACGGGCGAATCCTCGAGGGTTACTTCGAACGGGCTGGACCCACCTCCGGGCGGGCCCTTGCCCGGCAAGCCAGCCCGCCACCTGGCGGGCCCACTTGTCTCAAATAGCCGGTCATGCAATGCCAGCAGAGCCATGTGGCTTAATCATATGGCTAGTTCATTACATACCTCCCCACTCTGGTGTTCACGTCCTCGGGAACAATGAGATAACAGCCGACAGGGAGCAAGATGCCCGACGGCTGCTGCCTCTACCAAGCCTAGGAGGATAACCAACCTTGGCCAAGTATTCTCTGAGAGCATCTTGACAATTTGCAAATTTGGCTGCAGGCTCCCACGTGTTGTGCTCAGGCCCATACTCGAGCCACTTCACCAGATACTCACGGGTCTTACGCCCTCGAGGCTTGTCCCTGTCAAACAAAATCTCTTCCACCTCAAAGTCAAGATCATCCTCGATGACTAGTGGAGGTGGGGGCGGTTGGACACGACCATCCGTGAGGAAGGCCCTCAGCTGAGACACATGTAAGACGTTATGGACCTTCCAGTGCACCGGTGTCTTCAGCTCATAGGCCACCTTGCCCACAAGGCGTAGTACTACTGCAAATGGTCCAATCCACTTGGGCAGCAACTTGCGCGTACCCACAGCCCGCAAGGATAAGTGCTTCGTGCTCAGCAGCACTTGCGCACCAACATCGAAGGACACGTCCTTCCGATATTTGTCAGCATAAGCCTTCTGGCGACTCTGACCAATCTCCAAGAATTGCCGAGCTCGTCTCTGAGCTTCCAAGAGGGTCCAAGTAAAGGCTACCGCGGTGGGAACTCGTTCCGGCCTCCCCACCTGAAGTGGAGCTCGGGATGCTGATCATAGTTGAGGAAGAATGGAGTCTCCTTTGTGGACGCATGATAGGCATTGTTCACAGCATATTCAGCCGGAGCCAAATACTCGTCCAAGTCAGTCTGGCTGGGGTTGACGAAGTGCCTCAACATGTCCTCGAGAACTCGATTCATTCTCACAGGTTGTCCATCCATTTGTGTATGAAAGGCTGTGGACATGGCTTATTTCATGCCAATAAGCTTGCAAACTACCTTCCAGAAGTAATCTGTAAAGCGAGGGTCGCGGTCCGAGACCAACCTCTCAGGTACTCCATGCAGCTTCCACACCTTATCACAAAGATGTCAGTGGAATCCTTCGCTTTTACCCGCGTAGTAGTGGGAGCAAACTACACCATATTACTCAGGCGATCCACAAAGATGACAATGGCATCATAGCCGTTCCGCGTCTTAGGCAATTGTGTGAGCGAAGTCATGCTGTCTCAAGGACACTGAGGGGTCAGTTCAGCTCCGACAGTGAGCAAATCACACACTTCAGACTCCCATACAAAACATCGCAAGACTGGTGCACCAGCGAGCGAGCAAGCAAGGCAGCGCGCAACTCTACACCTCAATCAGCAGTCAGGCAGACAGCCGCAGATATGACCAGGACCGATGCACTCGATCGATGCTGGCCACAAGACTACCCTTACCACACAAAGGCTGCAGGCTCAAGCCCCACCTCAAAGGAGCGCACGCAGCAAGTGGTCCTCAGGGATCAGGCAGTCAGATTGGCGCTGGTTGTAGCTGGCTCAGGACGCAGCTCCTGGCGCCTTTGACGAGTCGCAGCCTCCTGGACCAATGTCTGGCAAAGAACTTATCTTCAAAAAAAATGATCAAGCCAGCACATCAAGGGATCCTTGCATTATCAGCAGCTAGCACAAGAACTCACAAGCGCGATGGATGCAAGACCGCCTCTGATACCAAATTGTAAGGAACCTCGCCCTACACATGCAGTTAGGGTGAGCATTACTTGTGAGTACGGCTGTAGGGGGTTTGGGAGCCAACCCACTGCACGATGAAGCACTAACGCATAGCGCAGCGGAGAATAGGCCCTGTGGCGCCGCCGTCCGGTGGCGACTCCACCTCCTGGGCGCAGGCCGGCGCAGCTGGCCCTGCAGCAAAGTGCGGCGGCGGCTGCGGCGGCGAGCAGCGGCAAGGCTGCTCCTGGGCTTCACCGGCTTCGAACTGCTTGTCGAGCCACAGCCCCCAAGGTTCCTCGTGCTTTCCCTTGCCACCCCCTCTCCAGGGGTGTGAGCGGGTCGCCCCAAGGCCCGCCTTGCGGCGGGCCCAAGATCCTCCGTTTGAACGGGCGAATCCTCGAGGGGTATTTCGAACGGCCGGGACCCACCTCCGGGCGGGCCTTTGCACGGCAAGCCAGCCCGCCACCTGGCGGGCCCACTTGTCCCCAATAGCCGGTCATGTAATGCCAAAAGGGCCATGTGGTTTGAGCAAACGGCTGGTTCATTTCAAGGGCTGTGTCTCTCTCGGCGTTGGTCCGACTGAGGAGTCTGGCCAAGGCCCACTACGCATGGCGTTTCACCTGCCACCCTTACCCGAGGGTGTGATGAGCGTCCCCCTAAGGCCCCCCGCCGGAGGGGTTTGGGCCTGACAAGGGACACGAAGCGACGCCCCTTGGGCGGCACAAGGGCGACGCGAAGCGGCGCCATGGGCGACACATCCAGTGCGTGGCCGAGCCCTCCTCGGGAGGTAAACCGGTCGGCTGCTTAGGCTGCTGCAGGGTCAGCTGCCGAGGCAGTGGCCCCAAGGCCCGCCTTGCGGCGGGCCCCAAAGATCCTCCCTTGAACGGGCGGATCCTGGCGAGGGGTATTTCGGGAGGGGCGGGGCCCGCACCCGGGCGGGCTACTTGCCCGGCCAGCCAGCCCCCCAGCTGGCGGGTCACCTGGCCCAGATAGTCGGTCAAATGCCAACAGAGCCATGTGGCTTAACTAGACGGCTACTTCATTACATACCTCCCCACTCTGGTGTTCACGTCCTCGGGAACCTCGAGAGAACAGCCGACAGATTTTACACCCGACGTGAAACGTTCCTGACCCCTAAGAGCACAGTCAGGGGTCAGTAAGTCCTTATTGATTTCGGTTGCTGGGGTTTAGAGACAAACCCCCAGCACAGAGGAGCACCACGTGAACTACGAAGCGAAATACCTTGCCCTGAGGCGCCGCCAACAGGCGGCGACTCACCTCTCAGGTACGGGCCAGCAACTGTCCCCAGTGGGAGCAGCCAAAGTCTACTTACAGGAGAGCCGATGAAGATCCGCAGCGACGGGTTGCGGGGTCGGGCTGCAGCAGCAGGCAGCAGCAGGCCTGCGTGGACGAGCTGCGGCAGCAGGCGGCAGCAGGGCTGCGCGCCTCTCTCTCGCGTGGGCTTCACTGACCTGGACCGATTACCCTGACCCTGGTCTCAGCCCTACTTGTAGTGCTTCCTGTGCCACCCTCCCCAGGGGTCTCTGGGAGGTTCGTCTCAGGGCCCACCTCGGGGAGGCGGGCCCGACAAGGGGAATCTAGTACGTGGCCAGGCCACGCGGCTTCCTTCTGGAAGTGGCGGCCAGTAGCGGCCAGTGGCAGCCAATGGCGGCCAGCCTGCGGCGCCGCCGAGCGGCGCCCTGCGGCGCCGGCTTGCGGCGCCGCCAGTGCGTCACGGGTGTGGCGCGGCGTTACGGGCGCGCCAAACGTGTCACATACACGTCATTACGAGTGTGTCGGCAGATACCAGAATATGCCGAGGAGCTTCTCTCCGGAAGTCCAGGATTCGCCACCTCTGCTGGAGGCGGCGCGCCTGCACGTCACATCGTCAGCAGGTGCGTCACACCACGCGACACCTCATGCGGGTCGCTCGCGTGTCGCACGCGCGTCGCACGCGTCAGGCACGTGCGCGTCAGTGATTACACGATAGCGCTTAACTCGGATTTAAGCGATTTAACGGCGGGGATGTTACATTCCTCCCCACTTAGATGTTCACGTCCTCGGGAACTAGTACATGACACCATGAACCCGAAGAGGTTAGTTTCGACGGGGGCGTGTGGGACTACGACGCAAAGAAGAATGCCATTTGGCAAGATACTTACGGAGAACGGCGCGACAATGGGCAAGATTGG
This sequence comes from Spirogloea muscicola, assembly GCA_009602725.1. Classification (NCBI taxonomy): domain Eukaryota; kingdom Viridiplantae; phylum Streptophyta; class Zygnematophyceae; order Spirogloeales; family Spirogloeaceae; genus Spirogloea; species Spirogloea muscicola. The sequence continues at coordinate 303,059 of WELB01000133.1, forward strand.
CCGTCAGTTCCCATGTATTGTGCTCAGGTCCATAACCGAGCCACTCGACAAAATACTTTCGGGACTTAAGAGCCAATTTACACTAGACCGGTCGGTCACTCGTTGGCCTCAACTTGGCCTCAAATTGGCAAGGTCTTGACTTTAAGCGTCCATACAACGCGCGACACGTACCCTTCAGCCGTGACCGACCGGTCGAGTGTAAATTGGCCCTAAGTCGCCCACGGAGTTTGTCGCGGGGAGACAATATCTCCTCCACCATACTCCTCATTCCCAACGACGAGGGGAGGTGGGGGCGGTTGGACACGACCATTCGAATGGAATGCTTCGAGCTGGGACACATGGAATACTTTGTGGAATTTCCATTGTACCGGTGTATCCAGCTTATAAGCGACCGGGCCGACGCGGCGCATTACACGAAAGGGTCCAACCCACTGTGGCAGCAACTTAGGAGTACCGACAGCCCGCAAGGAGGGGTGCTGTGTGCTTAAGAGCACTTGAGCACCAGTGTCGAAGGATATATCCCGACGATTTCGATCAGCATACTCCTTTTGCCGTTGCTAGGCAATCTCCAAGCATTGCCTAATCCTCCGCTGAGCTTCCAGGAGGTTACCGGTAAAAGGGTTACAGCGGCCGGCACGTGTTCCGGCCTCCCCACCTGTAAAGGTACTCGGGGATGCTGACCGTAGTTGAGGAAGAATTGGGTGGATTCATGGAAGGCATTGCTTGCTGAAGCAAGATACTCATCCCAGTTACATCGGCTGGGGGTTACAAAGTCCATATCATATCCGACAAGACCCGATCCACCAATTCCGTCTGACCATCTTTTTGGGGTGGAAAGACGTGGACATGGATTGCTGGGTGCCAATCAGCCTGCACACTTCTTTCCAGAAGTGCCCCGTAGAGCGAGGGTCGCGGTCAGACACGATTCGCTTGGGAACTCCGTGCAGTTTCCATACTCGATCCACGAACGGACCAGCAAATTCATTGGCTGACACCTTTGTGGTCGTAGGCACAAAATGCGCCATTTTACTCAAACGATCCACAAATACGACGATGGCGTCACAGCCGTTCAGCGTCATCGGCAACTGGGTGATGAATCCACATCAGACCAGTTCCTCCGAGGAATCTCCAACGGGGGGAGTAGTACGGCAGGCTTATGAGAGCGTGCCTTACTGCGCTGGCAGGTGGCACAAGTTTTCACAAAAGACTTCGCTTGGACTTTCAAGTTAAGCCACCAAAAGAGAAGCCGGATAGCTTTCTTTGTCTTTCCTATACCCAAATGACCACTGTACGGAGGCTCATGCAGTTCTTGCAAGATACTGCTGCGCAAGGCATTGCAGTTAGGGACTACAATGGCGTCACCTCGCCATAGAAAGCCTTGGTCATTTACTAGTGTGCGTGTATTGGTTTCATCTGCAAACCGTGGGTCTGTGCCATACCCATCACGAAAACGCACATACAGCTCAGAGAGGTTGGCGGTAGACTGCCGAGCAGCTCCACGAGTAGGCCGCACGTCTGCGGTCTGAACCCCTGAAGCGTGCAAGACAGCCGCCACAGCAGCCCCTGTAATGTTACGGCTCACCGAATCAGCAACATGAATACTTCCAGAGCGGTGCAATCACTGGAAACGGAATGTGGCCATGCACTTAGCTCACGGTGCTTGACGCCTGCTCGATTGCTGTTGTGTGTGACAGTCGGTCAACGGGCAATGACCCGGTACAACCGTACATGCAACACCCACGAGAATGCAGCGCCGCAGAAGTATGGCGAGCACAACAGCAAGGAGCTCTTGCTCTCCCGTAGCGAAGTCACGCTCTGCAGGACAAGGCAGGCTACCTTCAAATGCTACAGGGTGACCCTCCTGCAAGAGAACGGCACGAGTGCCGATCAAATAGGCGTCACTACTGAAATGGCTAGCCTTCTCGAGGCAAGGCCAAAACGGGTGGATGCACCAGGACCCGTTGTCAAATCCTCAAATGCGCTCTGGCATTTGGACGTCGACACCCAGCTGACGTCCTTACGAGTGAGCTTCGTAAGAGGAGATGCCATACTTCCGTATTCTTACAATAACTTACGGAAGGGGTTTGCGAAGTATCATTTTTACTGCTATTACATGCCTTTTTAATGTATTCCAAGAAGAAACGCAACTGTGGTACATTCCGTGGCACATTGACGATTACAGTCCTTTATTACTTCGTGGGGTTGACGCGAACCCCGTCTTCGCCCTATAAAGGTTCCGGCTGGTTATAAATATATTTCGGCATACGGTTGCACTCAGCAATTGCAGTACATGCTGCAGGTGCGGTGCGTAAATCTCAGGCGTTTTACAGAACACCAGTCTGCCTTTTACTCGAACCAGCACAGAGTCACACCTTAGGGGGGCCAAAGACCTCATCATCACAACCTCATCATCACAACCTGAGGCGTGGCAAGTGCTTTTGGTGAAACCAAACCGGAGCATCTTGCAGCAGAAGTAGCCGAGCGCCCTCCAACAAGCCAAACGGGACTTCCTTAGGTGTGAGGCGAAAATGGTCATCACCACTTTGCAAAGCGGGGGGAGCCATACACATAATGTAGTGAATCTCGCCCTGAACACGCAGTTAGAGGGAGAGAGTCCTTATTGAGTTCGAACATAGTGGGTTTAGGAGCCAACCCACTACACCAGGAAGCACTAGCGCAATGCGCAGCGGAAGACAGGCCCTGTGGCGCCGCCGTCCGGCGGCGACTCCACCTCCTGGGCGCAGACTGGCCCTTGACGGGCGCAGCCACGGGCGCCCCGCAGCAGGCCCGCGGCAGTGCGGCGGCTGCTGCGGCGGCGAGCAGCGGCAATGCTGCTCCTGGGACTTCACTGGCTCGAACTCATTTATGAGCCTCAGCCCCTGAGGCTCCTTAGTACTTCCCCGTGCCACCCCCCCTCCAGGGGTGTGAGCAGGTTCGCCCCAAGGACCGCCTTGCGGCAGGCCAAAGGTCCACCCTTGAAAGGGCGGACCTTGGCGAAGGGTAATTCGGGACGGGCGGGGCCCGCACCCGGGCGGGTCACTTCCCGGCCAGCCAGCTGGCGGGTCACCTGGCCCAAATAGTCGGTCATGTAATGCCAACAGAGCCATGTGGCTTAACCAGACAGCTGTTTCATTACACATAAGCTCCCGCAAGACGATGTTACGGATCGTCAATGCTAAGCAAATGGCATGCTATCTCGACAGTGAGCTCGTTCAGAGCTTGTACTCGATGCACATCCAAAGATTCAGCCTACTTCACAACGAAGAGGATGGGTGCACCGCACAATAGTTGTCAAGAGTCACACCATGTGAGACACAACACTCACAACAGAGTCAGGGGGAGACTCTTTGCGCATCATCACAATTACATACTCAGCAAAGCTGGATGCATGTGAGAGTACGTCTTCAAGTACAGCCTTCCGGCTCAGCTTGCCAGGGTGCTGGTCAAAGCAATCCCATACAGGTCAACCCTTTATCAACCAAAGGCAGAGACGAGCATTCTCCCTGAGTACACAAAATGCACTAGTCCGCTGAAGGCGTCATAAGCCGGCGGCTTACACTCAAGTGCACCGTGCACTCGGGTACATCGCTGGACCAATGGCGCAATCTTCACCATTCCGCATATGGGCTTCCGTACTCGGGCGGGACATGGGGCCGTACATGGTCTTATCAATACACGCTATTACGTAGGCATCGCAAGCTGAGTACCGAAGCAGGGGTCACCTGTGCCGTGGCATAACACAGTACTCATTTCACGATCAAGTCCACAACTTCCACGGACAGAAGCCACAACTAGGCCAGCTTGGTTTGGGCGTTATTACAGCAGAGCCCAGCTCGTACAAGACTGATGGAATCCGACAAACCCGTGCTGATCAACAACACAGCCGACATTTGCCAATGACTTTTTTGCATTTTGTCCATTTGCCAGCGTAAGTTGCAAGATACCAGTAGGCTTTACAACCAAAGCCCTGTTGCTCAGAAGATTTCTTACTGACACAGGAGATAGAAAGCCTCCGCGTTGACAAGGCTATAAGCTGGACAACCAGCCTCCAGTCCTTGGACTACAATCTTGGCGCTATGGCACCGGGTGCCGAGGCACTTACACAACAGTAAGAATATAGCTACGAGCTACAACTACGCGCAGTTTCATAGCTGTAAGAGAAATGCCATCATCTCCATACTACACGTGGGAGTGGCCCGCCTTCCGGCGATACGACAAAGCCAACACTTCTGGAGGTAGAGGGTTTACTCCCCGACTGCACGGTGCGATTAAGAGGACTGTCCTCAGTACCGTGTAAACTGGTCGTGTTCGCATGCACGTTCGGAGCATCTTTGCAACTGATTAGAAGTCACTCATACAACAAGGTGCTCTTCATTCACCAGCGCTTGCATAAGCCCATACAAAAAGCGTACTACTGGCACAACAGACTGCGGACACACACACGTCCTACAAGTCTGAGGTGACGATACATACCACGTCACATGAAAGTCAGCGAGCGTAAAGCTCTGCGTACTTATCATCCGTACATAGCGGTGAGTGAGTGGTGGAAGAAGTCCCAAGTGTTGTACACCTTGGGGTGGGAGGACGACTTCATAGTGTTCCACCATGCGGCAGCATCATCGGTAAGATATGTAGCTGCAATTCCCAAGCGGAATTCGAACGGTGTCGCGCATATCATGAACCAGTTGTTCAGTTCGCGGAACCAGGCGCTAGGACTACCTTGCCCATCGTACTTGGAGGGCTGGCACGGCCGAGCACGGCCCAGTTGCCTGAAATAGCGTAATTTCGCCTTGACGCGACGAACTCGCGGCTCTTCAGCATACACACTGGCGAGTATTTTTCGCAGCATCTCTTCGCGTGGCGCTTCTTACTCCGGGATTGCCAGCGATCATCACTCGCAATGGCATCCGCTATTTGCTCCACAAGACGCACAAGGCGTTGCACCTCGGCCGGTGTGACGTTCCTGACCCTTAAGATCACAGTCAGGGGTCAGTAAGTCCTTATTGATTTCGATCGCTGGGGTTTAGAGACATACCCCCAGCACAAAGAAGCACCACGAGTACTACGCAGCGAAATACCTTGCCCTGAGGCGCCGCCGACAGGCGGCGACTCACCTCTCAGGTACGGGCCAGCAACTGTCCCCAGTGGGAGCAGCCACAGTCTACTTACAGGAGAGCCGATGAAGATCCGCAGCGACGGGTTGCGGGGTCGGGCTGCAGCAGCAGGCAGCAGCAGGCCTGCGTGGACGAGCTGCGGCAGCAGGCGGCAGCAGGGCTGCGCGCCTCTCTCTCGCGTGGGCTTCACTGACCTGGACCGATTACCCTGAGCCTGGTCTCAGCCCTACTTGTAGTGCTTCCTGTGCCACCCTCCCCAGGGGTCTCTTGGAGGTTCGTCTCAGGGCCCACTTCGGGGAGGCGGGCCCGACAAGGGGAATCTAGTACGTGGCCAGGCCACGCGGCTTCCTTCTGGAAGTGGCGGCCAGTGGCGGCCAGCCTGCGGCGCCGCCGAGCAGCGCCCTGCGGCGCCGGCTTGCGGCGCCGCCAGTGCGTCACGGGTGTGGCGCGGCGTCACGGGCGCGCCACACGTGTCACATACACGTCATTACGAGTGTGTCGTCAGATACCAGACTATGCCGTGGAGCTTCTCTCCGGAAGTCCAGGATTCGCCACCTCTGCTGGAGGCGGCGCGCCTGCACGTCACATCGTCAGCAGGCGCGTCACACCGCGCAACACCTCACGCGGGTCGCTCGCGCGTCGCACGCGCGTCGCACGCGTCAGGCACGTGCGCGTCAGTGATTACACGATAGCGCTTAACTCGGAGTTAAGCGTCCCGTAACAGCGGCGACGTTACACGACGGCTGCTGCCTCGACCAAGCCTAGGAGCATTACCAACCTTGGCCAGGGATTCCCTGAGAGCATCTGGGCACTGTGCCAAATTGGCCGCAGGCTCCCACGTGTTGTGCTCAGGCCCATACCCGAGCCACTTCACCAGATACTCACGGGTCTTACGCCCTCGAGGCTTGTCCCTATGAGACAAGATCTCTTCCACCTCAAACTCAAGATCATCCTCGATTGATAGTGGAGGTGGGGGCGGTTGGACACGACCATCCGAAAGGAAGGCCCTCAGCTGAGACACATGGAAGACATTATGGACATTCCAATGCACTGGTGTCTTGAGCTCGTAGGACACCTGGCCCACAAGGCGTACTACTGCAAATGGTCCAACCCACTTGGGCAGCAACTTGCGCTTACCCACAGCCCGCAAGGATATGTGCTTCGTGCTAAGCAGCACTTGTGCACCAACATCGAAGGAGACGTCCTTCCGATGTTTGTCAGCGTAAGCCTTCTGGCGACTCTGAGCAATCTCCAAGAATTGCCGAGCTCGTCTCTGAGCCTCCAAGAGAGTTCCAGTAAAGGCTACCGCGGCGGGAACCCGATCCGGCCTCCCCACCCGAAGTGGAGCTCGGGGATGCTGACCATTGTTGAGGAAGAATGGAGTCTCCTTTGGACGCATGATAGGCATTGTTCACAGCATATTCAACCGGATCCAAATACTCGTCCAAGTCAGTCTGGCTGGGGTTGACGGGAATGCCTCAACATGTCCTCGAGAACTCGATTCATTCGCTCAGTTTGGCCATCAGTTTGGGATGAAAGGCTGTGGACATGGCTTGTTTCGTGCCAAGAATCTTGCAAACTTCTGTCCAGAAGTGACCTGTAAAGCGAGGATCACGGTCCGAGACCCACCTCTCAGGTACGCCATGCAATTTCCACACCCTATCCACAAAAAAGCCAGCGAAATCCTTCGCCGAAGCCCGCGTAGTTGTGGGAGCAAAATGCACCAATTTACTCAAGCGATCCATAAAGACGACAATGGCATCATAGCCATCCCGCGTCTTAAGCAATTGTGTGATGAAATCCACACTGACATCAGACCAATTCCGCTCCGGAATCTGCAAGGGCTGAAGTATTCCGGCAGGCTTGCCAGAGATTGCCTTACTACGCTGGCATGTGGCACAACTGACCACAAAAGCGCGCACCTGGGCTGAAAAGCCCTGCCACCAAAAGAGGCGTCACACAGCCCTTTTGAATTTTGCCCACTCCCAGATGACCACTGTAAGGCGGATCATGCAGCCCCTGCATTATGTCAGTACGCAAGGCATTGCATTCCGGGACCACAATAGCGTCACCTTGCCACCAAAAGCCTTTGTCATCAGTGAGGGTGCTCACGTTGGCGGCCTCAGCAAACCACGGGTCGGTGCCATACCCTTGACGGATACGAACATAGAGCTCAGAGAGGTCTGCCGTGGGTAGCTCAGAAGCTTGACGAGTCGGGCGCAATCCAGCAGCCCGCACGCCAGAAGCATTCGAGGTGGCCAACGCAGCAGCGCCGCTAATGTAGCGACTCACAGGGTCCGCAACATTAAGACGTCCAGGGCGATAAACCCACTGGAAGTCGAATTGTGCAATGCACTCCGACCATCGAGCTTGACGCCGAGTCAAAATGCTGCTGTGTGTGGAAATAGGTCAACGGGCAATGATCCGTGACAACCTTAAATGCCACACCTTCCAGGTAGCAACGCCAGACACGTAAGGCGTGCACCACAGCCTGCTCGCCCATAGTGTAACTTCGCTTTCCAGTATGAGCAGGCGACTCTCAAACGCTAAAGGGTGACCCTCTTGCAAGAGCAGGCACCAATGCCGGTCAAAGAGGCATTGCAGACAAGCTCATATGGCACGCCTTCACGAAAAAAGGCCAGCACAGGCGGAGACGCCAGCGCGTGCTGGAATCTCTCAAATGCACTCTGGCATTCGGACGACCATTCCCAAGGTACGTCCTTACGAGTCAACTTCGTAAGAGGAAGTGCCAAGTTCCCATAGCTGTGTAGGAACTTTCGGAAGTAGTTTGCAAAGCCCAGAAAGGAGCGCAATGCAGGGACTGTCTTTGGCACAGGCCAAACCTGTACGACCGAAGTCTTTTTGGGATCAACACGGATTCCGTCCTTGCCCACGACATGCCCGAGGTATGTCAATTCTGGCTGGTTAAATGCGCACTTGGACCGCTTTGCGTACAAGTGACTGTCACGCAGCAGCTGCAGCACTTGGCGCAGGTGCGTCGCGTGATCCTCAGGTGTTTTGCTGAACACCAGGATGTCATCCAAGTAAACCAGCACAAAATGGTAGAGCAAGGGGCCAAAGACCCTCGACATCACCGCCTGGAAAGTCGCTGGTGCATTGCTTAAACCAAAGCTCAGCACTTTGAATTGAAAATGTCCAAGCGGCGTACGAAACGCTGACTTCGGAACATCTGCAGGCGTGATTCGAATCTGATGGTACCCACTTGCCAGGTCCAGGGAGCTGAACACCGTAGCCCCTGCGAGCCAATCGATCAGATCATCTATTTGAGGCAATGAGTAGCGGTTCTTGATTGTAAGCTTATTCAAAGCCCGATAATCGATGCACATCCGTAGAGTGCCATCCTTCTTTTTGACAAAGAGAATGGGTGCTCCGAATGGCGACTGAGAGGGCTCAATGTAGCCCTTCGCCAGCAGGTCCTCGACCTGGGATTGCATCTCTCGATTTGCGAGAGGGCTAAGCCGGTACATGGGACGGTAAGGCGGTTGAGAGCCTGGCTCCAATGGAATTGTGTGAGCCACACCCCGGTGAGGAGGTAGACCGTCTGGAAGAGAGTCGGGAAACACGTCCGCAAACTCATCCAGCAGCTTAGCAAGGACCCCGCCATGTGAACCCGCAGCATTCACATACAAGTCAGGCTTGGACTCGTCATCATTGAACGCCACCATCACAAGAAAAGCCATCTGGACAGTGTTCTTGTGAATCAGTCGCTTCATCTGCATGGCGGACAGCAGTATGGAAGCCCCTGCCGCCAGCGGCGGTGCACAGGGAAGCTGCTTGCATAGGACAAGGCGCCGTGCGCCACGTTGTACCGTGCAAGTTCGGCGTTCATAGTCAAGGCATGCTGATGTGGCACGAAGCCAGTCATCTCCCAACATGACATCGAAGGCGACAGACAACGCAATTGCGTAGCAAAGCACCTCGGCTTTATATTGCTGAATGCGAATTGGAATGGAGCACAAACCCAGCACATTGGTGGGGTGGCCATCGGCCAATGTCACTCTAGATAGACCGTCTGCTTGCAAATGCAAGCCAGCGGAGCACACCAAATCCTTACTCACGAAGGACACTGAAGCCCCTGAGTCTACGAGGAACCTAGCTGGTGCCGTAGCAACCAGCCCCTCGAACAGCATAGTATGTCCACCATGGACACTGCCCAGGAATGGGTGCGAGCAATGTAGACCCTAACCGCAGTCGGGTAAGGCCTATGCTCATAAGCATCGACGCTACGCCTGAGGAGCGTGTGACCTGTCTCGTGCGAGCACAGCAGGTCCATCCCAAGCGGAGCTCGACTAGATACGCCGCGCTTCTGCGGCACAATTAAGAACAGCATTTCTTCAGCCGCACGGCTCTCAGGCCAGCTCAAGTAAATATCAGCTGCCATTTTCAAATCATTGTGGGAAACCCACACGAAAAAAGGCCCTCCAGCCTCCAAGCCTTGCAACAAAGCAGATATGGAGCGCACAATCGGCACGGTTGGCGGGCAAGCAATGCCGGCAAGATCAAACAGCGCAAGTGCGTCTGGCTAAATGACATGGCTCCCAGAAGTAAGGGTCAGGCACTCACGCTTCCTCTTGAAGCTGCCCTTTTCCCCGGCCCATCGGGCGCTGTGGACGTGGCTTGGAAGATGCCGCCGGGCAGTACCTGAGGATGTGGCCCAGGTCACCGCACTTGAAGCATCCCGCTCCCTCCACGCGCGGCTTGGAGAAGCCGCCTTGTGGACGCGCGTTCGAACCGTGGCGTGGCCTCCAGCAGGGGACGCTTGCTCGGACCTGCAAGCTGCGTCGCGCCAAGCACCTTGCGGGCGTGCTCCACCATTGTGGTGAAGTCCGTGAGCTGTTTCGCCGTCGTGGAATCCACCGCGACAAATTCGCGATAACGCTAGGCAATCCAGCCTTGAAGCGTTGACATTGCTCAATGGGACGCATAGCTCGGTGTGTAGCTTGGAGAGCAGAAGCCGGAAGGTCCGCAGATAGGCCTCAAAGGCCTCCTTGCCTTCACCCTCCATGTGGAGAGCATCGAGGTCGTCACGGGCGCGCAGCTCCTCGTGAGGGTCCCCATATGTGGACAAGAGAGAGCTGCAGAAGAACTCCCATCGGTTGTAATCTGCAGTCGTCGAGCCTCTCTTGATGGAATTCCACCATTCTCTTGGCTCCCCGACGAGGTAGGTTGACGCGAGGCGCACGCGGGCCTCCGCCGCCGTGAGTGAGCTAATAAACCACTCGTCCATCTCGTCGAGCCAAGGCTGGCACCCACCCCTGTCGCCGTGACCGGAGTATTGCCTGGGTGCATGGGCCCGAGCAAGTCCATGCTCCGGGGGGCCGTTGCTCTTTGGCACCAAATGCATCGAGGCATCCACCTCTTGCATATGCCGCTCTGTGGCGCGCTGCCGGACGAGGAGGGACCGCTGCTCTGAGCAAATGCTTGCATTGAGCCGGTATTGGGCTGGGTCCGCCGTAAGCTTGGTTGCTGCCAAGTCCTGCTCGAGAAGGGCCATCCGCTGCACCTACTCAGCCGACAAGCCCTCGTGGCCTTCGGCTCCGAGCTCGGCGTGCCCCTCAAGGGCTTGCCCCGCAGCAGCCACTGCATCCACAGTATCTGGCCCTGCCGCAGCGGCTGCATCCACAGCAGACCGCTCCGCGGCAGCCGCTGCATCCACAGCCGACCGTCCTATAGCAGCCGCTGCATCCACAGCCGTCCGCTCCATGGCAGCCGCTGCATCCGCAGCTGACCGCGCCTCTGCAGCCGCTGCATCCGCAGCCGACCGCGCCGCAGCCGCTGCATCCACAGCCGACCGCTCCACAGCAGCTGCTGCATCCACAGCTGACCGCGCTGCAGCCGCTGCATCCACAGCCGACCTCGCTGCCGTCCGAAGACGGCTGGATCTTGCGCTGGAGGTAGGTGAAGTCATTCTGTCTGAGGGACACTGAAGGATCAATCCAGCTCCGACAGTCAGCAAACTACACCCTCCATACTGCAATACAAGGCATCGCAAGACTGCTGCAGCAGCGAGCGAGCAAGCAAGGCAGCGCAAAAATCCACACCTCAATCAGCAGGCAGGCAGACAGCCGCAATGTGACCAAGACCGATGCTCACGATCAATGCTGGTCACACGACTGACCTCACCACACAAAAGCTGCAAGCTCAAGCTTCACCTATAGAGTAGCGAACGCAGCAAGTGGTCCTCGAGGATCAGTCCGCAATCTGGCGTTGGTTGCCGCTGGCTCTGCGCAAAGATGCCTCTGCACCCGGCACTTCCGCTGAGCCGCCTCACGAACCAACGTCTGGCAAGCACTTCAATTTTGACAGAGAAAGTCAGGCCAGAACATCAAGGAGATCCTTGCATCATCAACGAGCACAGGAAGTCACGAGCGCGATGAATGCAAGACCGCCTCTGATACCAAATTGTAAGGAACCTCGCCCTGAACACGCAGTTAGAGAGAGAGTCCTTATTGGATTCGAGCATAGGGGGTTTAGGGGCCAACCCACTACACAAGGAAGCACTAGCGCGTGGCGCAGCGGAAAACGGGCCCTGTGGCGCCGCCTTGACGGGGACTCCACCTCCTGGGCGCAGGCCGGCGCAGCAGGCCCCGCAACGCAGTGCGTTGGCGGCTGCGGCGGCCAGCAGCGGCCAGGCTGCTCCGAGGCTTCCCGGGCTCGAACTGACTGATGAGCCTCAGCCCCTGAGGCTCTTTAGTGCTTCCCCGTGCCACCCCCCCTCCAGGGGGTGTGAGCAGGTTCGCCCCAAGGCCCGCCTTGCGGCGGGCCCCAAGATCCTTCCTTGAACGGGCGGATCCTGGCGAGGGGTATTTCGGGACGGGCGGGGCCCGCAACCTGGCGGGCCACTTGCCCGGCCAGCCAGCCCGCCAGCTGGCGGGTAACCTGGCCCAGATAGTCGGTCATGTAATGCCAACAGAGCCATGTGGCTTAACCAGACGGCTGTTTGATTACAGTCCAGGCCAGCCTTAGCTAACTCCAGCTGCTCAGTGAGGGTGTGCCATGCTTTGCACCTCCCCAGCCGACAAGCCCTCTTGGCCTTCGGCTCCCAGCTCGGCGTGCCCCTCAAGGGCGTGCCCCGCAGCAGCCACTGCCGCTGTAACATCCCTGTCCCTAATCACAAAGTTAGGGTCAGAATGTCCTGGTTTGGATTCAAGCATAGGGTGTTTAGGAGACAAGCCTCATACAGGAGAACACCAACGCACATACGCGCATAGAGCGCAGCGGAAGTCTTACCCTGAGGCACCGCCCTAGCGCGGTGACTCTACTCATAGACTTACAGAGAGCCGGCGGGGTCCGCAGCGACGAGCTGCGGCGACGGGCTGGGCAGCAGGCGGCAGCAGCCGAGCTGTAGCATCCCTGTCCAGAGAGCCGGCGAGGCCCGCAGCGGCGAGCTGCGGCGACGGGCTGGGCAGCAGACGGCAGCAGCAGAGCCGTGGCGGCGGCGGCGGCAGCAGGCAGCAGCGGGGCTGGCTAGGCAGCAGCAGGGCTGTGTCTCTCTTGGCGTTGGTCGGACTGAGGAGCCCGGCCAAGGCCCACTACTTATAGCGTTTCCCCTGCCACCCTCCCCCGAGGGTGTGACGAGGGTCGCCCCCAAGGCCCTCCCACAAAGGGGCGGCGGGCCGGACGAAGGGGACACGGAGAGCGGCGCCTTGGGCGGCTCCAAGGAGGCGCGAAGCGGCGCCTTGGGCGGCTTCAAGGGGATGCGAAGCGGCGCGCGAACGCGGCGTTATTGGACGACGCGGAGGGGCGCCTTGGCAGAGCCAATGAGGTACGACGGGGTGCCTTGTGCGGCATCAAGGAGGCGCGACGCGGCGCCTCGGGTGGCGCGACGCGGCGCCTTGGGCGGCTCCGAGGAGGCGCGAAGCGGCGCGTCGGGCGGCGCGTGTGGCTCCTCGGGTAGAGCATGTAATGTCCCCGCCGTTACGAAACGCTTAACTCCGGTTAAGCGCTATTGTGTAACCACTGACGCGCACGTGCCTGACGCGTGCGACGCGCGAGCGACCCGCGCGAGGTGTCGCGCGGAGTGACGCGCCTGCTGACGATGTGACGTGCAGGCGCGCCGCCTCCAGCAGAGGTGGCGAATCCTGGACTTCCAATGCGGAGCTTCTCGGCATATTCCTGAATCTGCCGCCGGGCCCGCAATGACGTGTATGCGACACGTGTGGCGCGCCTATGACGCCGCGCCACACCCGTGACCCACTGGCGGCGCCGCAAGCTGGCGCCGCAGGGCGCCGCTCGGTGGCCCCGCAGGACGGCCGCCGATTCTGGAAGGGAGCCGTGTGGCCTGCCCTCGTACTAGATTCCCCTTGTCGGGCCTGCCTTCCCCAGGTGGGCATTGAGACGAGCCTCCCAGAGACCCCTGTGGAGGGTGGCACATGAAGCACTACAAGTAGGGCTGAGAGCAGAATCGGGTCACCTGGTCAAACTCAGTGAAGCCCGCGAGAGACACGCGCAGCCCTGCTGCCGCCTGCTGCCGTAGCCCGCCGACGCAGCCCTGCTGCTGCCTGCTGCTGCAGCCCGTCGTCGCATCCCGTCGTCGCGGATATCATCGGCTCTCTGTGAGTAAGACTGTGACTGCAGTCGCTGGCCCGTACCTGAGAGGTGAGCTGCTGCCTGTCGGCAGCGCCTCGGGGCAAGACTTCCGCTGTGTAGAACACGTGGTGCTTCGCTGTGCTGGGGGTTTGTCTCTAAACCCCAGCGACCGAACCCGATAAGGACTAACTGACCCTTGACTGTGCTCCTAAGGGTCAGGAATGCTTCATTGGTATCAGAGGTGTCCTTGCATCTGACTAACCTCGTCATACGGCTGCAGTGCAAGGTTCCTTCTGCTGTGCTGGTACTGATTAGTCCTTGTGACTTGAGGTCTCGTGCCAGAGTGTATCCGTGGATCTGCATCGCCGGGTCGACTGGTGCTGTCCATCCTATCGCCCGCTGCATCCACGTCACCGGGATCGGTCGAGGGCGGCAGATCCTCCAGCACCCCGGCAGCAAGCCGTATTGCCAGGTCAGTACTTTGCTGCGTAACCTTCTGCGGTCGACGGATTGCCTGCCGTGTGGCAAGGAGTTGAAACTGACCGCCGGTGGGCGGCGAAGTCTGACAGTCTGCCAGAGGCTGGTCCGTACCCCAGTCCTGGTCCTTCCCTCAGTTGCTCGTACGGCGCGCAATTCGGGGGAATGATTGGTGCGCTGCCATGATTGCTTTGCTCTTCCGGGGCCCCGGCCTAGCTCAGTATCATCGTGGTAGTATTGTCTCTGTCGTTGATCCCTACGCTAGCCGCTGACTTGATCTCTCAGTGCGTTGGTGTAAAGGAATGGAGTCGGCGGACTCAAGTGCACCACCCAGCCCCCCTCCGCCAATCGTACCTCCTCCTGAAGTCGAGGATGTCTTCAACGACCTAGCGCAGCTCCATTCACCTGGCCCGGAGGGGCTGACTTCTGAAGAGGTGGGCGCCTTGAGCGCCTGAAGGAGCAGCTGCAGACTGCCGTTCCCAATGGAGAGTCGCTGGCGAATCTGCTGTGCGCCGAGGTTCGGACCTTGATTACCCGAGTGTGTGCGGGTGAGGAAAGGATCCAACGCCTCAAGGCCAGAGTCAGCCATGGCGCTCGGCTGGGCCGTGCCCAGCCATGCCAGCCTGCCAAATTCAGTGGGCAGGGCAGTCTTGCGGCGTGGTTGCGCGAAAGGATGGCGTGGTTTGTCCTGTGCGAGGCGCCATCGGCGTCGCGAGTCGGGATTGCTGCCACGTACCTGATCGGTGATCCTGCCACGTAGTGGGAGTCTGTGAAGCTATTCTCTACCCCCAGTGTTTACAACACATGGTATTTCTTCACGAGGTCGCTGACGTCTATGTGCGGAGAGGTGCACGCAGAGTTTAGGGCCCCCAATTAGCTCGACGCCATCCGCATGCGCAGTGACGATTTCGAGGACTATGTACGGAGGTTTCACATGCTGCTTGTAATGAATCCTCGCCCTACACACGCAGTTAGGGTGAGCAGTCCTTATTGGGTTTGGCTGTAGGGTGTTTAGGGGCCAACCCACTACACGTGGAAGCACTAGCGCGTCACGTAGTGGAAGACAGGCCCTGTGGCGCCGCCTTGACGGCGACTCCACCTCCTGGGCGCAGGCCGGCGCAGCAGGCCCCGCAGCGCAGTGCAGCGGCGGCTGCAGCGGTGAGCAGCGGCAAGGCTGCTCTGAGGCTTCCCGGGCTCGAACTGTCTGCTGAGCCTCCGCCCCCAAGGCTCCTTGTGCTTCCCCGTGCCACCCCCCTCCAGGGGTGTGAACAGGTTCGCCCCAAGGCCCGCCTTGCGGCTGGCCCCAAGATCTTCCGGTTTGAACCGGCGAATCATCGAGGGGTATTTCGAATGACGGGACCCGCCTCCGGGCGGGCCCTTGCGCGCCCAGCCAGCCCGCCACCTGGCGGGCCCCTTGCGCTCCAGGGGTGTGAGCAGGTTCGCCCCAAGGCCCGCCTTGCGGCAGGCCCAAAGATCCTCCCTTGGCCGGACGGATCCTTGAGGGGTATTTCCGGACGGGCGGGACCCGCACCCGGGCGGGCCACCGACCAGCCAGCCTGGCAGCTGGCAGGGCACCTGGCCCAAATAATCGGTCATGTAATGACAACAGAGCCATGTGGCTTAACCAAACGGCTGTTTCACTACAAGCAGGGCGAGCAGCCCGGCTTCAATGTCGCCGGGTCCCTCGCGCAGGTCTTCCGCATGCGGTTGGCCGTCTCGCTTCAGCGGTCCCTTGCGTTCGCAGTCCACTTGCGCGCAGGCCGAGCTTTGGCGGCGGCCTCAGGCTTCCGTCAGGGCGACGTCTTTCCCCCGGCTAGCTACTCCGACTTGCATCTCCTGACTAGAGGTTACTGAGCGTCCTCTGGCTGATGTCTTCGTCTTAGTCGATAGGCATGGACTGTAGTGTAGTTCTTTTTCGGCACCTCTTTCTTTGGCTTGGGATATCGTCCATTCTTTTTGGGCTGGCTTTGCCAGCCACTCTTCTCTCTGGCGAGCACTTCTTCTTATAGGGTTCGGACGTAGGGATTTAGAAGCAAACCCCTACACCGTGAAGCACCTCGTGTAACATTCCTGCCCCTAATCACACAGTTAGGGTCAGAATGTCCTGGTTTAGATTTAAGCATAGGGTGTTTTGAGGACAACCCTCATACAGAAGAAACGCCAACGCACATACGCGCACAGAGCGCAGCGAAGTCTTACCCTGAGGCACCGCCCTAGGGCTTTGACTCTACCCATAGACTTACAGAGAGCCGGCGGGGCCCCGCATCAACGAGCTGCGGCGACGGACTTGGCAGCAGGCGGCAGCAGCCGAGCTGTAGCATCCCTGTCCAGAGAGCCGGCGGGGCCCGCAGCGACGAGCTGCGGCGACGGGCTGGGCAGCAGACGGCAGCAGCAGAGCTGTGGCGGCAGCGGCTGCAGCGGGCAGCAGCGGGGCTGGCTAGGCAGCAGCGGGGGGACTGGCTAGGCGGCAGCAGGGCTGTGTCTCTCTCGGCGTTGGTCGGACTCTCGAGCCCGGCCAGGGCCTACTACTTATACAGCTGCCACCCCTCCCCCGAGGGTGTGACGAGGGTCGCGCCAAGGCCCTCCCCCGAAGGGGCGGGCCGGACGAAGGGGACACGGAGAGCGGCGCCTTGGGCGGCTCCAAGGAGGCGCGAAGCGGCGCCTTGGGCGGCTCCAAGGAGACGCGAAGCGGCGCGTGAACGCGGCGCTATTGGACGGCACGGAAGGGCGCCTTGGCGGAGCCAATGACGTACGACGGGATGCCTTGTGCGGCATCAAGGGGGCGCGACGCGGAGCCTCGGGCGGCGCCGAGGAGGCGCGAAGCGGCGCGTCGGGCGGCGCCTCGCGGCGCTACGTGTAGCGAACCAGCCGTCTGGTTAAGCCACATGGCTCTGTTGACATTACATGAGTGGCTACTTGGCCAGGTGACCCGCCAGCAGGCGGGCTGGCTGGCTGGGCAAGTGACGCGCCCAGGGACAGTTCCCGCCTAGAGACGGTTTCCGCCCACAGACGGTTTCCGCCCAGACGGTTTCCGCCCAAAGCCGGCTCCCGCCCGTCCTGAATTACCCTTCGCCAAGGTCCGCCCATTCAAGGGAGGATCTTTGGGCCCGCCGCAAGGTGGGCCTTGGAGCGACCCGCTAACACCCCTGGAGGGGGGGTGGCACTGGGAAGCATAAGGAGCCTTGGGGGCAGAGGCTCCACAAGCAGTTCGAGCGAGTGAAGCCCCAGGGGCAGCCTTGCCGCTGCTCGCCGCCGCAGCAGCCGCCACACGGCTGCGGGCCTGCTGCGGGGCGCCCGTGGCTGTGCCCGTCAAGGGCCAGTCGCTGGTCTGCGCCCAGGAGGTGAAGTCGCCGCCGGACGGCGGCGCCACAGGGCCTGTCTTCCGCTGTGCATTGCGCTAGTGCTTCCCGGTGTAGTGAGTTGGCTCCTACACCCACTATGTCCGAACTCAATAAGTGCTTCTCTCTTTAAGTACGTGTTTAGAGCGTAGTTCATTACGATAGGTATCAGAGGTGGTCTTGCATCTATCAGGCTTGTGGGCTTGTCTTTTTTTTTTTGTGCCTGCTGCTGATGATGCAAGGACCTCCCTGATGTGCTGGCCTGACCTTTTCTGTTGAAGTTAAAGTGTCTTGCCAGACGTTGGTGCGTGAGGTGGCTCAGCGGGAGCGCAGAGCCAGCAGCGACCAACGCCAATCGTCGACTACCTTTGAGGACCACATCCTGCGTTCGCTCCTGTTGAGGTGTGGCTATGAGCTTGCAGTCTTTGTGCGAAATGGTCAGTCGTGTGGGCGAGTCGAGTGCATCGAGTGCATCGGTCTTGGTCATCTTTGCGGCTGTCTGCCTGCCTGCTTTTGGAGGTGGGAAGTTGCGCGCTGCCTTGCTTGCTCGCTTGCTGCGGCCGCAGTCTTGCGATGTCCTGTATGGCAGTATGGATTGTGTGGAATGCTGACTGCTAGGGCCTGAACTGATCATTCAGTGTTCTTCAGACAGCATGCCTTCGCACACTTTCAGTGCGCAGCAGAACCCTCCAGAGGGGGGAGAGAGGTCGGCTGCGGATGCAGCGCCTGCTGCGGATGCAGCGCCTGCTGCGGGGCGGCCGGCTGTGGATGCAGTGGCTGCTGCAGGGCCAGTTGCGGATGCACTGGTTGCTGCAGGGCAAGCCCCTTGAGGGGCATGCCGAGCTGGGCGCCGAAGGCAATGACGGCTTGTCCGCGGGGGAGGTGCAGCGCATGGCCCTCCTCGTGCAGGACCTGGCGTCGGCCCAGCCTACGACGGACCCAGCTCAATACCGCCTCTATGCGAGGTTCTGCGCCGAGCTTCGCTACCTACTCGTCAGGCAGCGCGCCGAGAAGTGGCACATGCAGGAGGTGGATGCCTCGCTGCACTCAGTGCGCAAGAGCGGCGGAGCCCCGGAGCATGGACTTGCTAGGGCTCATGCACCACGCCAGTTTTCGGNGACTCCCGGCTTGGGGCGGGCAGGCCCTCGACGCGGCGCCCTGGGCCCCGGCAGGCGCCGCCGACTCCGCAGCCTCGCAACGGCCCCGCTCGGGTCACAGGCAGCCGCTACACTGCCCAGCACTTCCGCAAGTTCCTGCAAGGATACGGAAGTATGGCATCTCCTCTTACGAAGCTCCGTCGTAAAGACGTGTCCTGGGGGTGGACGTCCGAGTGCCAGAAGGCATTCGAGGATATAAAACGGGTCCTGGTTAATCCACCCGTTTTGGCGTTGCCTCGGGTAGGCGTGCCATATGAAGTAATCTGTGACGCCTCATTGATCGGTATTGGTGCCGTTCTCTTGCAGGAGGGTCACCCCGTAGCACTTGAGAGGCGCCTGCTTCGTTCGGCAGAGCGCAACTATACTACGGAGGAGCAAGAGCTCCTTGCTGTTGTGCACGCCCTACGTGTGTGGCGATGCTATCTCGAGGGTGTTGAATTCAAGGTCGTAACGGATCATTGCCCGTTGACCTACTTTCACACACAACAGCATTTGAGCAGGCGTCTAACAAGGTGGGCAGAGTTATTGGCCATATCCGATTTCCAGTGGGTGTACCGCCCTGGAAGAATGAATGTTGCGGACCCGGTGAGCCGCAACATTGTAGGGCTGATGTGGCGGCTGTCTTGCACGCTACAGGGGTTCAGACCGCAGACGTGCGGCCTACTCGTGGAGCTGCTCGGCAGTCCACCGCCAACCTCTCTGAGCTGTATGCGCGTGTTCGTAGTGGGTATAGCATCGACCCATGGTTTGCAGATGCAACCAATACACGCACACTTGTGTCGGACCAAGATTTTTGGCGGCGAGGGCACGCCATTGCGGTTCCTGCAATGCCCTACGAAGTACTATCATGCAAGAGATGCATGAGCCACCCTACAGTGGTCATCTGGGTATGGAGAAAACAAAAAAAGCTATCCAGCTTCTCTTTTGGTGGCCAGGCTTGAAAGCCCAAGTACAGTCTTTCGTGAAGACTTGCGCCACCTGCCAGCGTAGTAAGGCACGCTCTCACAAGCCTGCCGGATTGCTTCACGCTTTGGAGATCCCTCCGCGGAACTGGTCTGATGTCAGTGTGAAATTCATCACCCAACTTCCCAAGACGCGAACTGGCTGTGATGCCATTGTCGTGTTTGTGGATCGTCTGAGTAAAATGGTGCATTTTGCGCCTACGACCACTATAGTGCCCGCTCAAGAATCTGCTCGTATGTTCGTGGACCGTGTATGGAAACTGCACGGAGTGCCCAAGCGAATCGTGTCTGATCGCGACCCTCGCTTCACGGTTACTTCTGGCGGGAAGTGTGCAGGCTTATTGGCACTAAGCAATCCTTAACCACGGCACCCCCAAAACCGATGGTCAGACAGAAAGGATGAATCGGGTTTTGGAAGACATGTTCCGGCATTTCGTAAACCCCAGCCAGACTGACTGGAATAAGTATCTTGCTCCAGCGGAATATGCTGTGAACAATGCCTTTCAGAAGTCCACCAAAAACAAACCTTTCTTCCTTAATTACGGTCAGCATCCCCGAGCACCTTCACAGGTGGGGAGGCCGGAACGCGTGCCGGCCGCAACAAGCTTCACAGGTTCACCTCCTGGAAGCTCAGCGGAGGGCTAGGCAATGCTTGAAGATTGCCCAGCAATGGCAAAAGGCGTATGCTGATCGACATCGTCGAGATGTATCCTTCGACGTGGGTGCTCAAGTGCTATTAAGCACAAAGCACCTCTCCATGCGGGCTGTTGGTACGCATAAACTGCTGCCAAATGGGTTGGACCCTTTCGTGCTGTGCGCCGTATCGGTCCGGTCGCGTAGAGCTGGAAACACCGGTACACTGGGAAATCCATAAGGTCTTCCACGTGTCCCAGCTCGAACCATTCCATTCGGATGGTCGTGTCCAACCGCCCCCACCTCCCCTCGTCGTTTCGAACGAGGAAGAGTTTTAGGTGGAGGAGATCTTGTCTCACCGCGACAAACTCCGTGGGCGACGTAAGTCCCGAGAGTACCTTGTCAAGTGGCTAGGTCATGGACCTGAGCACAACACGTGGGAACCGGCTGCCAATCTTGCTTGTTGTCGCGCCGTTCTCCGTAAGTTTCTTGCCAAAGGGCCTTCCCCTTTGCGTCGTAGTACCACACGGCCCCGTCGAAATCAACCTCTTCGGGTTTGTGGTGTCATGTCCTAGTTCCCGAGGACGTGAACATCTAATCTAAGTGGGGAGGAATGTAACGTCCCCGCCGTTACGGGACGCTTAACTCCGAGACTTAAGCGCTATTGTGTAACCACTGACGCGCACGTGCCTGACGCGGTCGACGCCCGTGCGACGCGCGAGCGACCTGCGCAAGGTGTTGCGCGGTGTGACGCGCCTGCTGACGATGTGACGTGCAGGCGCGCCGCCTCCAGCAGAGGTGGCGAATCCTGGACTTCCAAAGCGGAGCTTCTCGGCATATTCCTGAATCTACCGCAGGGCCCGCAATGACGTGTATGCGACACGTGTGGCGCGCCTGTGACGCCGCTCCACACCCGTGACCCACTGGCGGCGCCGAAGCCGGCACCGCAGGGCGCCGCTCGGCGGCGCCGCAGGACGGCCGCCGCTTCCGGAAGGGAGCCGCGTGGCCTGCCCTCATACTAGATTCCCCTTGTCGGGCCCGCCTCCCTCAGGTGGGCCCTGAGACGAGCCTCCCAGAGACCCCTGGGGAGGGTGGCACATGAAGCACTACAAGTAGGGCTGAGGAGAGCAGACTCGGGTCACCCGGTCAAACTTAGTGAAGCCCGCGAGAGAGACGCGCAGCCCTGATGCCGTCTGCTGCCGCAGCCCGCCGACGCAGCCCTGCTGCTACCTGCTGCCGCAGCCCGTCGCCGCATCCCGTCGTCGCGGATCTTCATCGGCTCTCTGTGAGTAAGACTGTGACTGCAGTCGCTGGCCCGTACCTGAAAGGTGAGCTGCTGCCTGTCGGCATATAAGGACTAACTGACCCTTGACTGTGATCCTAAGGGTCAGGAATGCTTCAGAGCACGTGCAGTACGGAACCGGGGCCTCGGGCCGCGGCGCGGGGGGCGGAGCACGTGCGCTTCGTAATCGGGGCCTCGGGCCGCGGCGCCGAGGGCAGAGCCGGTCCGTTTGAGGCGTCCAAACGCGGCAGATACACAATACGACCATGTAAAATTACCCGCACCGTTGGCACTCCCAAACGGAGGGAACGTTTCATACCTCCCCACTTAGATGTTCACGTCCTCGGGAACAAGAAGGAGAACTACAAAATTGACCCAGGGAAATTAACCCCGGCGGGAAGATACTGGACGATAGAGAGAAGAGGCAATGCCTTCTGTCAGATACTCTTGAACAAGGGAAGGACAATTGGCAAAATTGACAGCAGATTTCCATTTACTCAGGCGCATAGCCTCGCCACTTGATAAGGTACTTACGAGACTTACAAAGCACACGGAGAAAGTCCCGGTGTGGCAAAATCTCGTCCACTTGATACTACTCCTCGTTGTCAAGAACGAGGGGAGGTGGGGGCGGTTGGACACGGCCACCCGAATGTTATGGCGCGAGCTGAGACACATGGAGTTGCCATTGTACCGGTGTATCAAGCTCATATGCGACCTTGCCGACCAGGCGCACTACACGAAAGGGTCCAACCCTATTGGGCAGCAAGTTGTGCATACCCATAGCCGCAAGGCTAGGTGCTTAGTGCTCAATAGCACTGGGGCACCCACGTCGAAGAACACATTCTTGCGACATATATCAGCATACTGCTTTTGCTGGTTGTGAGCAATTGTCAAAAGTTGCTTAGCCCTCCGCTGAGCCTTCAGGAGGTCACCGGGAAAGCTTACTGTGGCCGGAATTCGCTCTGGCCGCCCCACCTGCCTTACTACGCTTGCAGGTGGGGAAGGTCCTCACAAAAGACTCCACTGGACTTACAAGCACGGCCACCATAAGAGAAGCGTGATAGTTTTTTCTTGTCTTTCCAATACCCACGTGACCACTGTACTGAGGCTCATGCGTCTCTTGCATGATACTAGTGCGCAAGGCAGTGCAGTTGGGCACCACAATGGCGTCACCTCGCCACCAGAAGCCTTGAGTCATAATTACAGTGCGTGCTTTGGTTGCTCGTGCAAACCAAGGGTCTGTGCCATACCCATCACGAAGACGCACATACCTTGGTCATATTCACAGTGCGTGCTTTGGTTGCTCGTGCAAACCAAGGGTCTGTGCAATACCCATCACGAAGACGCACATACAGCTCAGAGAGGTTGGTGGTGCACTGCCGAGCGGCCCCACGGGCAGGCCGCACGTGTAATGAAACAGCTGTCTGGGCAAGCCACATGGCTCTGTTGGCATTACATGACCGACTATTTGGGCCAGGTGACCCGCCAGCTGGCTGGCCGGGAAGTGGCCCGCCCGGGTGCGGGCCCCGCCCGTCCTGAACTACCCTTCGCCAAGGTCCGCCCTTTCAAGGGAGGATCTTTGGCCTGCCGCAAGGCGGGTCTTGGGGCGAACCTGCTCACACCCCTGGAGGGGGGTGGCACGGGAAAGTACTAAGGAGCCTCAGGGGCTGAGGCTCAGGAATCAGTTCGAGCTGAGGAAGCCTTGGAGCAGCCTTGCCGCTGCTCGCCGCCGCAGCCGCCACCGCACTGCGCTGCGGGGCCTGCTGCGCCGGCCTGCGCCCAGGAGCTGGAGTCGCCGTCAAGGCGGCGCCACAGGGCCTGTCTTCCGCTGCGCTATGCGCTACTGCTTCCTTGTGTAGTGGGTTGGCCCCTCAACCCCCTATGCTCGAATAAAATAAGGAGTTTTCCCACTAACTGCATGTTCAGGGCGGGATTCGTTACAGCACGTCTGCGGTCTGCGCTCTTGTCGTACCAGCAAGCCATACCATTATCTCAAAGTCAGGTGTTGAGGCTGCTCCTGTTTGCTTTGCTAGCCAACACGGCAGGTAGAGATGACTGGGCACCTACAGTTGATCCCGGCAGCAACAGTAACAAGTAGACATGGCTGGTAGGGACGGCTGAACACACTCCAGTCGTGATTACGGGTGCAGCAAGTGGAGATAGTTGGACACATCCAACCAGAGCTCCGGCAGCACCAGGCACTTAGCTGACGGGAGATGCAGGAATTCCTCGCCTCACAACATAGGCGAGCAGTTTGCACATCTCATAGCACCCCCCCACACAGGGGGTTTACTACCAGGTCTCCTTGGACCAGCAGTTTCATACTGCTCCAACAAGCGCACAACGCGCTGCGTCTCCGTGGAGTCGGACGTCCAGGGATGGCAAGTGGAGTCCTGACAGCTCATCAAACCACTGCCTCGACCTTAGCAGGTTGAACAGCCGGCAGAGGGGGACTAGGTGGCGCGCCTGAGTCAGCCGACTTCATGCACACTGAGTTATCACGTCAGTGGCAGTTATAAGACATATCTGCTGCAACAATACTACCACAGAGTTGCTAAACAAGGTCCGTGCACTAGGCAAGCAAAGCAAAACATGTAGCCCGCCAGATCATACCCCCAAACAGCAAAGCTGTAAACGCAGACTGAGGGAGAGAACCAGGCGAGAGTGCAGACCAGCGCCTGACCAACAGTCAGATTGCCGCCCACTTGCGGCACTGGGTCCTAAGCCGTGCTTCATAGGCCGCGACACACCGGGCACACTTGGTTGCGCATGCAAATACTGACCAGGCAGTGAAGATTGCCGCCGGGAAGAAGAGCCACTCAGCATCTTGAAGAGCCGGTGCGTGGATGTCGGCGGCAAAAGGGTGGCACACTTGCCGCTTCGCCGATAACGGCTCCACGTACACACCGGATATATTTTCACGCTTGGAGAGAAAATTTAGTCCAGAATACAGAGGGATCCTTGCGCTATCAGCAGTAAACACAACCTTTTACGTGACAGGCTAGATGCAAGAACTCCTCTGATACCAATGTAACATCCCTGTCCCTAATCACACAGTTAGTGTCAGAATGTCCTGGTTTGGATTCAAGCATAGGGTGTTTAGGAGACAACCCTCATACAGGAGAACGCCAACGCACATAAGCGCATAGAGCGCAACGGAAGTCTTACCCTGAGGCACCGCCCTAGGGCGGTGACTCTACCCATAGACTTACGGAGAGCCGGCGGGGTCCACAGCGACGAGCTGCGGGGACGGGCTGGGCAGCCGGCGGCAGCAGCCGAGCTGTAGCATCCCTGTCCAGAGAGCCGGCGAGGCCCGCAGCGACGAGCTGCGGCGACGGGCTGGGCAGCAGACGGCAGCAGCAGAGCCGTGGCGGCGGCGGCGGCAGCAGACAACAGCGGGGCTGGCTAGGCAGCAGCAGGGCTGTGTCTCTCTCGGCGTTGGTCGGACTGAGGAGCCCGGCCGAGGCCCGCTACTTATAGCGTTTCCCCTGCCACCCTCACCCGAGGGTGTGACGAGGGTCGCCATCAAGGCCCTCCCCGGAGGGACGGGCCGGACGAAGGGGACACGGAGAGCGGCGCCTTGGGCGCCTTAGGGCTTCGCCTGGCTTCCCCCCCCCTCTTCTTGTACTCTGTTCATTCTTTTTTGGGCTGGCTGTTCCAGCCCATATTCTCAATGGGCGAGCCCTTCTTCTCCAAGGAGGCGCAGAGCGGCGCCTTGGGCGGCTTCAAGGGGACGCGAAAGGGCGCGCGAACGCGGCGCCATTGGACCACGCGGAGGGCCGGCTTGGCAGAGCCAATGAGGTACGACGAGGTGCCTTGTGCGGCATCAAGGAGGCGCGACGTGTCGCCTCGGGTGGCGCGACGCGGCGCCTTGGGCGACTCCGAGGAGGCGCGAAGCGGCGCGCCGGGCGGCGCATCGCGGCTCCTCGGGTAGAGCACGTGCAGTACGGGAGCGTGGCCTCGGGCCGCGGCGCCGGGGGCGGAGCACGTGCGCTTCGGAACCGGGCCTCGGTCAGAGCGGCAGCTGTCAGTGACGCGGCAGCATGTAGGATCAGCAGACCCGTGTGGTTGTTGGAGATCCACATGTGCCGTGGTATGCTGATAAGCGTGTCGCCCTCTGTCACATTCTGGGCTGCGCACAGCCCACCCAACAGGGGCATCCAGGCCGCGGATGTCAGCTGCAACACGAAGCCAATTGAGCGAATGCCCTTGCAGCACACTACAAATGCATCTGACAGAGTTTCTCTGTAAGCTTAGCTCGGCGAGATTGGACAAATGTGGGACTACTCTGGCGCCAGTGTGCGCCATCACACGCTTACTGAACATTTGCATGCACAAGTGGCTGGTCAGTCGAGCTCCATAAGGAACACTGTCTTTCGCCATGAGCAAGAGAGCGCCGGTGCAGGGCTGTGGGTGGACTACGCCAGAGGCTTACTTGCATAGAGGCCAAACTCGGCGCGGCCGCGCTTGAGGAGCCGGGCCTCCTTGGCAGCAGCCGACACCTCCTCCTCGCTCGGCGCAGTCCCGGGCATTGAGACGACCTAAGTGCACAGACATCAAGGTTGAAGTACTTGGCTGACATCTAGTGAGATTTCCAGCGGCAGTTGGAGCGGCGGGAGCGGCGGCGGCGACCTTGAGCTTGGCAGTGGCAGGGTCGACGCCGAGCACGCCGTTGGCGTGCAGCCAGTCGAGGAAATCGGCCATGGCCTGCTCCGTGGAGTCGTCCTCCTCGTCTACCACCGGAGCCTCGTCGGCGGCGCCGTCGAGGCCCACGCCGGCTGACGGCGGGGCGCCGCCGTCGTAACCGGGATGCGCGCCGGCGGCGATGCCGGACTCTGGCGCCGGAGCGGGCGGGCCGGCCGCCACATCGAGTCAGGCTGGCCAGCGGCCGAGCCTAAGCCCTGAGTCCTAGGCCCTGACGGCCGTCCGCGAGAAGCGGCGGGTGCGGCGGCGACGGGCTCGGGCAGGTCTTGGCCGCCTCACCGGCCGCCGCAGCGAGGCCGTCGGCGGCGATGCCGGCGCCGG
>WELB01000133.1:359892-372706 GCA_009602725.1 Spirogloea muscicola
CGCCGGCGCCGCCGCCGCCATCGCCGAGCCTGACGCCCGCCGCCCGCCGCAGCTTCGAGCTGCTGTCGACCGGCGGCACGGCGGCGGCGCTCGAGGGCGCCGGCCTCCCCGTCACGCGGGTGGAGCAGCTCACCGCCTTCCCGGAGATGGTCAGCCGCCGCCTCCCTAAACCCCAAACCCTGAAACCCAAACCCTGAAGCCGAGCTTGCGGGCAAGGTTCCGACACAGCGGCGGCGGCCCCTGCATTGGCGACGGCAGGCCATGGGTTCGAATCCTGTCACCTTGATGTCCTGGTTTTTCCTTTGGACTGTCTCTTCACCAAATTGCAGCTGGATGGCCGCGTGAAGACCCTTCACCCGGCCGTGCATGGCGGCATCCTGGCGCGCCGGTCGCTGCCAGCCCACATGGCCGCCATCGCGCAGCATGGCATTGGTGGGCACCGTCCTCATGGCTACGAAAGAGCTTATGTCTGATTACAAAGTACGAGACAGCAAACGTAGATCATTAGTTGCTAAGTACTGCTTTCTCTGGGCTAGCTTTTGTCGGCCACTCTCGGTGGCCAGGCCGCCTCTGACGGGCCCCTGCACGCGCTGGAGCGTGTTGTGCAGCGCCGATCGACGTCGTGGTCGTCAATCTGTACCCGTTCTTCCGCACCGTCACGCGCCCGGGCGGCGCTTCCTTTGGGGAGGGCATCGAGAACGTCGACATCGGCGGGCCTGCCATGATTCGCGCCGCTGCCAAGGTCCCGCCACCGAGTCTGTGATATATGCTCACTCTTAGGAAATTATCATCAATCATGAACAACTTATAAGTTGATCAGCCTGTCCAAACTTTCTATCAAGCTGATAAATTGAGACCCAAATCAAAGTGTAAGTGTAGAAGAGTGAAGCACCTCACTGCAAGTCCTTGCTCGCTTGCCCGCCTTGCTGCAGAACCATGAGGACGTGTTGGTGGTCGTGGACCCCGCTGACTACAGCCGAGCCCTGGAGGTGCTGGCCGCCGAGGGCGCCGTCGACGAGGGCAGTGTGAGCACCAGCGATCGCTTCCGGCGGGAGTTGGCGTGGAAGGCCTACCAGCACACGGCGTCGTATGACGCGCTCGTCGCCGAGTGGCTGTGGCAGCAGAGCCGGCCAGGTCCGCGGCGCCACTCGTACCAGCGCCAGCGCTGGCCTGACTGGGCACCGGAGCCGGCAGCAGCGACATTGACAGCGGCCCCGGCGGCGCCAGCGGCCGGCAGGCAGCGAGGAGAGCGAGGGGGCGGCGTGGGTGCCGCCGCCGAGTCTCACGGTGCCGCTGACGCTGGCCGCCGGCCTGCGTTACGGTGAGAACCCGCACCAGTCGGCCGCGTTCTACACCGACGGGTCCCTCGATGCCCACAGCGCCGGCGGCGTCGCCACCGCAGTCCAGCACCATGGCAAGGTTGCACTCAGCTGCACCTTGAGACTGCGCCGCGCCAATGGCAGCTGTTGGCAGCAGCCGCCGCTGTAGGCTGCATGTGCTGCCCTGCTCCCGTCTGGGCATACGGACACCTAGCTCTTGGTCGAGATATCTAAACAAGATGTAGCTGAGCTGCATTTGGCTATATTATTGCATTATCGCCTAGTCAGGCTATTCCGTCTGATAACACTTTCTGCCCTGCGAAGGAGATGTCATACAACAACTACCTGGACGCGGATGCTGCATGGAACTGCGCATCCGAGTTCCGCGAGCCGGCATGTGTGATTGTGAAGCACACCAATCCGTGCGGCGTTGCGGCTAGGCCCGACCTCCTTGAGGCATACCGCCTCGCTGTGATTGCCGACCCAGTCAGCGCATTCGGCGGCATTGTGGCATTCAATGCCGAAGTCACCGAGGTCCGCTCTTGGCATACGCCGCTGCAGCATCACCTGCTCTGCCGCGGCTTCAGTGACAATGGTGCTCCCTTTTCACTAAGCATGGCCATCCTTGCAGGACCTGGCACGGGAGATACGTGAGTTCCGGAGCCCAGCGGATGGCGAGTCGCGCATGTTCTACGAGATCGTGATAGCGCCCAAGTACTCGGAACGTGGCCTGGAGGTGCTCAAGGGCAAGTCCAAGACGCTGCGCATTCTGGAGGCATGCCCGAGCGCCAAGGGCCGCCGCTCACTTCGGCAAGTCGCCGGCGGCTGGTTGCTGCAGGCACGGATGCCTGGCCCCCAGCCACCCCCCTCTGCTCTCATCCATCCCCCTCCTCCCTCCTACTTTCTCCAGCAACAAGCTATAATTGATTGTTTGATTGATGAGTGATAATTGAAAGTTGTTGCAAGTCCTACAGTCAAGCTTTGCGAACTTGCCTGTCTCTCTCCTCTCATGGTTGCATCTCTCTGATTGACGGCATCATGGACACTAACTCAATGACTGCGCTGTGTTGTGTCTGCAGGACTCTGACGACCTTGTGCCGGACGACCTGAACTTTAAGGTGGTGACCACAAAGGTGCCGACAACAGAGGAGGTGGCTGACGCCAAGTTTGCATGGCTCTGTGTCAAGCACGTGAAGAGCAATGCCATCACTATTGCCAAGGTGCGCTTTTTGCCGCTTCTTTGCGGCAAGCCAGGCCGTTGATTGTGGGTAATGTGCAATGCGATGTGATTATCCTCTAGTTCCTACAAGCCTAGTACCTCACTGCCACATCTTTTCCGACTGGGTCGTCGATGTGTGAGCAGAATGCTCGAATGCTGGGCATGGGCAGCGGTCAGCCGAACCGCGTCAAGAGCTGCCAGATTGCACTGGAGAAGGCTGGCGACGCTGCTCGTGGCGCTGCGCTCGCCAGCGATGCATTCTTTCCCTTTGGTGACCACCATCCCAAGCCACTGCCGCCATCTTAAGCCTCTCAAGGGAGCATGAGCAGCACCGCCTCGCTGACCACGTGCTGAAGACTACATCTAAGTGTCATACTAATCCCAAGTGTTGTACTTCATTATTATTAAAAAGGCCGTATTGGCGCTTTGGCTGGGCGCAGCGTGGGGCGACGCTGTGGAGGAGGCCTGCAAGGCGGGGTTGTCTGTGATTGCGCAACCTGGCGGCAGCTTGCGAGACCAGGACGCAATCGACTGCTGCAACCAATATGGGGTTGCGATGCTCTTCACGGGCACACGACACTTCCGCCACTGAAGACTGTCGCCACTGTCACCGCTGCCATTGCCACCAGCCGCTTGCTCATTTTGCCCTTGACCTTGCCGAGGCTGCCCCATTGGCGGCCATCATTTTAAACCTGGGTAGCCTTAGCCGGCCCGTCCTCAATCCTGCTAGTAGTGGCATTCAGCTAGCTCGCTTGAGGCCCCTTGCTCTAAAGCAACGACAGCAGTCCCCAATGCTCTAGCTTAGACTTCACGCAGAGCTATGCAAGAGCACCTGTGCGCTTTGAAACTCATTCATAGTGGTCACTCATACCGATACTGCTAAGATGGACATTGGGTTGTGGATGCTGATGAGCGACATCATTGCATGCTTACGGGGACACAGCATCATTTCATGCTGCAGGTATCACCAGCAGAAGTATGAGCCAGCAGCAGCCTCAAGAATGAATCCAATGGCACAAGAGTATTATCAGATCAAAGCACCGCTGCTTTGCCAGAAGCAGAGCCAGGCCGACAGGCACTGACGTTAATGGGCAATGCTGGCCTCCGAGCCTGAGCGCGGCATCTTGAAGGCGTGGCCGAAGATGACATTATTGGAGAGGAGTGAGGGGGTGCTGGCACGCGGCCGTGCCAGCAGGCTCTCGGCGGCTGCCAGCAGACCAGATGCCGCTGCCGTCATGCCGCCGCTACCGGCAGGAAGGACGGGCTGGAGCTTGCGCTTGCGCCCACCTTCCGGTGCTGCTGCTGCAGATCGCAGCTTAGCGCCGTCACCTGTGACGGTCATTGCCGAGGATGTCGAGTGACCCTTGTTGGAGTCACTTGCAACTGGCATCCTGTCATCGCCACCAGTGCTTGGCTCTGCCACAGTGGCAGCCTTTGGCATGCCTGTCCCCGTGCCACTATCACCTTTTCCACCATCACCTCTGTAGCCGTCTTCGTGCTGTGGCCGTTTTGCCTCATCATTGGTTGACTCGTTCGTGTGAAGTGGCCTTAAGGGCGGCCTGTTGGCCTTCACCTGAGGCAGCAAGGTACCAGCAGTGGTAAGGTCAGGCTGTGTTAGCACTGTAGTAAGGACATTCACTTAAGCGCACGCGGTTACACACAGCTTCTATGTAGCCAATCATGCAAGTGAGAATGTTCTCTTGACTATAAACTCTGCAAGCAGTGGCCAAATTGTATACAGTATATGACACAGAAAGTGTCGCAGACTTCACTATGAATGAAGTAGCACAAAACTCCACATTCACATCGTTACTTAACAGAAGCTTTCATTAGTCTGCTCTGCAGTCATGGTTAAGAACGGCTTGACATCAAGAACGAGCAAGACCAGTGGCAGCTGAAGGTGGTGCCAAGTCGTAAGCTCAACCAGAATGGCACCCTGACCTTTGCAGGAGCCTTCTTGGCAGGCGCTCGCTTTCGTGGTGGCGAGTAGATCGGCTCGTCCTCGTCCACCTCTGCTGCTGACGGCCGTCGCCTCCGCTTAGCAGCTGCCTTGGCGTGCTCTGCGTTCTGCAATGGCATTGCCCGTAGCAACATGGGATGCTGCAGTTAGACATGCTGCGCTTGCAGCAGTGGGGCAGGCCGTTGCCAGCTGCGTTGCGAGCGTCGGTTGGCAGTGCAGGTACAAGGGCTGACGAGAAGCCGCACCGTGCGTGCCATCTTCTCCTCGAGCTCGGTGTAGAGCTTCCGCAGATCGCCGTTCTCAGACCGCAGGCTCGCGAGGCGCGCGCGCGCTGCCTGCAGCTCGCCCTCGGCGCGCTGCGCCGCCATCGCCAGCCGCTCGTGCTCGTTCAGCGCCGCCGCGGACACCTCCTGCTCCTGCTCAGTCGCCCTTACACCGGCGGCGACGGGGCCTGCCTCCCGCTGCGCTGCGAGTTCCCGCTGCGTCGCCTCGAGCTCCGCCTCAGTCTGCGCCAGCCGCTGCTGCATGCGCCTCTTTTCCTGCCGGCAGCATTCAAAACAATCATCAGCTGCCTGATCGCTCGCTGTCAAGAGCAGCTAACTTTCCAGCGATGACCGTGGTGGTTGCCGGTGCTCACGGCTGAGGCTGCGGCGCAACGTGCCATCAGCTCGTCCGTCTTGCCGGTGGCATGCGCCTGCTCGCCGCGCTCTGCCTTCAGCTCCTCCACCACGTCGCGGAGCTCCTGGCGTGCTGCAGCCAGCTCTGCTCGGCAGCGCCCCAGCTCTGAAGCTAGCTTCCGCTGCCGACGTGCAACTCATGGACGTCGTGTAAGTTGGCTGCACTGGCCTTGGCATGTTACCATTGGCATTAACAACGGCACGGTGGGACCAGGCAGCGCCCCTGTGCACCTTCTGAGCCTTCAGGTCACGCAGCGCTTCGTCGAGCTCCTCGATACGCGCGCGCGCCTCAACAAGCTCCACGCTCGCCAGGGCCTCAGCGACGTCCTGCTCCTCCCGACGGCGCCAGTCCTGCTGAGCCGCCGCAAGCTCCGCCTCCCTGGCGGCAGCCGAATGCCAGGCTGTGTCAGTGGCCTCTATGCGCCTTCAGCGGGATGCGCATCCATGGCAGCCATGACTGGAGCTCTCAGCAGCCGACCTGCTGGTAGCAGCAGCCTCCATGGAGCGCAGCCGCTCCTCGAGCGCCCCTCGCTCCACACGCGCCGCAGCGAGCTGCACCTCCGCCCGCTCCGCCTTGCCCTCCGCCTGCCGGGCCTGCCGCTGGCCGCGGTCGGCCGCCTCGACGGCCCTGGCGAGCTGCCGGCCTCGCTCGTCGCTCTCGGCCTCTGCGGCCGCCCGCCGCGCCTCCGCATCTGCATGGCGCTGCGCCGCGAGCCGGACATGGGTCTCGAGCTGCTCTGCGAGCTCCTGCCGCTGGTCCTGAGAGACGCAGAGAATGCCATTGCAGCAGCCGTCAGCATCGGGACACACAGATCCCCAGCGAGTCACGCAATGGGTCGTCAGCGCCACTGCATCGCATGTCTCTGACCTTGCCCGCGGCGAGCAGCGCCTCCAGGACGCTGCATCTGTCGTCCAGGACCTCGCGCTCGTCTTCCGCTCGGCCTGCAGCGGCAGTCGCACGGCTCAGCTCGAACAGTCGACGTGCCAATTGCCAATAGATTTAAGACTCAGCAGGACCGCCGAGGTGCCAGCAGCCATGGCGGCAGCTGGCGCTTTGCCGCACCGAGCTGGAAGCGCAGGAGGTGCACAGCCTGGCGGTGCTGCCCGAGCTCGCTGCGCAGGCGCGCGGCCTCGTACGCGCGCTCGGCGTCCCGCACCTCCGCCTGCTGCGCCACCTGCGCCCACGCCATCTCCTGGCCAGGTGAAGGCGTGAAGCCAGCGAAACTCTTCGTCGTCAAGAACGGCTGCGGCGGCGGCGGCGGCGGCGGCGGCGGCCTGCAGACCAGCGTCAGGGCGTCCCGGAGCTCCTCGCGCTCGAGCGCCCACTGGTCGTCGCGCAACTGCAGCTTGCCCTCCAGCACCTGCACCAGCGCCGTCGCGTCGGCCGCCGGCGCCGCCGGACGCGCCGCCGCCGCCGACNGACGGTTGGCGATCCCGCGGCACCACGGGGCCGGCGGCAGCGGCGGCGGCGGCGGTGGCGGCGGCGGCGGCGGCGGCGATGGGACGCCTGGAGGAGGGAGGTGGGGAGGGGGGGCCTGCAGCAGGTGGACGGCCACTGTGAGCCGTCCGATGGGGCTCTCGTAGAGCCGTCGATGCAAATAGCTGGGCGACCAACTGAGGTCCGAGATTAATTTCGAATATTCAAATATCGAAACCGCCCTCTTTGCGACAACGGTCATCTGGGCCTGCCCCCGTCCAGCCAGCCGCGGCCCCCCGCTGCGTGTGAATGCGCCTCGAGGACTCTGCTGTGCTGTTCACACGCCACAGCCTGAACCGGGTGGTCTTCGCGTATATTTGCGTGTATTGATTACGTCTTACAGATGTGGAATGCTTGCCGTTCACACAAAAGAGAAGAAAGAGCTCGCCCATTGAGGATAGGGGCTGGATCAGCCAGCCCAAAAAAGAATGAGCAGAGTACAAGAGAAGCGCTTCCAAGTTGACTGACAAAAGCAGTGATGGACGAGTCTTGCTTTTCCTACTTCCTCTTCTTCTGATGCATGGCCGGGCCTAGCTGGCGGTGTGCTGGTGAAGGCAATTCGGTCCGACTTGCAAGACGTATTCTGCATGCTGGCCCTGCTTTGGGTGCCGCTTCAGGACACCGGCAGGGCGACCCTGCCCTGCTGCTCATTCCAACTTGCAGCTAGCTATCCATCAGGAATCAAAGAGAGGCTGTTCATAGTTGCCACTTATTTTGCATGCTGGCCGTGCCCTGGCTGCCGCCTTAGGCTGTAGGTGGGGCGACTCTTCTCCAGCCGCTAAAATTTCTTCCTTGCGGCTGCTGACATGGCATTATTAAACGGCCACCTCAATTTACCTGCTCTCAGTGGTATTCGCCTTCTGACTCCTCTAGACCTTGTTTGATCGGAAGTTGGGCTGTCATTTCACATCGTAAACCTCCTTAAAAGAACTTCTTCAACGTCTGCTGAGCGGTTGGCGTTTTAGTGCCGGAAAAGCCTTCACTGACCTGCCTAAGTCTATTAAAGAGCACTTTCTTTTGGAAGAGCTACTTTTGGCTGGCCTTTCATAACCACCACTTGGAAGAAAGACGCTTCCAGGAGAGGGCGATGGCTGTGAGAGGCCAGCCACCTCTTGGAAGGGCTTCTCTCTCCTTCTTGGCTAAAGCCATCCTTCTCTCTTAGAGGGTGGTGGCTGGGAAGGGCCAGTTTTGGGCATGGGAAGTAGACAGGCATAGCTCCAATGTGAAGGTGCACACCACTAGACAGAGCAAGATTGGTCACTTTTCCATCAGAGCTGATTGTGCCTGGAATCTGAAAGTAAGCCAGTCCAGGACCGTATTTGAGAGAGTAGGAGAGGGGCAACACCGCTTGGGGCGCGTGAGAGCAGGATTGTTGCTAGACTTGCACTCCTGTAAGCAGAGAGGAGGCGTGTAGTGCACATGACTTCATCTCCTGACATTTACCAACCTGAGAACTTTGTGGCTTGCATAGCCCAGAGCCAGAGTTAGACACACTGGAGGACCTCGTTGAGGTCACAGGAAGGTCTTGCTTTTCCCTAAGCGCACAGCTGAAAGCTCGTGGCTCAGTGAACCCGTGGTCCTCCAGCAGCCGCAGAGCTGTTGGATGGGCAGAAGTGTGTGTGTCACATGACATGCACAACCTTGTTGAGCACTGGAAGCACTGACCCCAGCTCCTTTGGCATTGTCCTCCGTTTACAGTCAGTGGATGCTCGCATTGCCCATCAACTAAAATCAAACATCACAAACAAATGATGAAGACAAGCATCACAAGTACAGAAGTGGCAACCACAGCATAAGATTAGCGATTTTGCATCACATGTTGTGAGGAGTAGTAATCTGGTGTATTGCAGGAAGCTCCACCCTCAGCGTGCCTTCTAGTCCTCAATGTTACAATATGGAGTCCCGAACCAACATTGCGCCTGGGCGGATGCAGAGGTCACTCATATCTGAACTATTGCTAATTTGCAGATTATTCTCGTTGGCAAGGTGCAGCATGCATATGAAGCAGAGGTGCACAGAGATGTCCTCAAGGGGCGCAGCCGAGCAATCCTCCGGGAACTGCTGGAGCAGGCTGCGGAAGGACAAGCCTTCACCCTGCTGCACGGTCTCGCCCTCATTAACCACTTCGCCGTCCCCCTCCTACAATCAGCAAGGATGATGGAGTGCCTCAGTACTGCTACGGCTTGGGCATCTCGACCGGCACCTCTGCACAATGTGATGTAGCAGCTGCCAAGCTGGCCATGAGAATGGGAGCTTACATCTGCAGTGGTGTCTGGCGTCATCTTTTGCAGCTTGGTCCACAGTGTCTCCTTGAGGGCCTTCACATCCACTTGCTTGGACGCGCGGGCATAGTGGATGTCAACCTTCTCTACCTGCAAAATACGGTAAGATTGCCAAGTATGGTATCAAACGATGACTAGGAGCAACGAGTAAGCACCATTGAGGACTCTGGACTTCCTGTGGCTACTTCTGATCCTATGGACACTAATAGGCACTATAGTCTGCCCCAGTGCCACGTACATGAGCACAAGTCACACCTAATTGTGCTCAGCCATACCCAATTGGCAGTAATGCTCCGTGTATTTGGATCCTCACCTTCCGGGGCTGCGGGAGGAAGTCGTCAACCTCGCTGTGCTCCTCATCGCCCAGGTCCCACATTGTCGGTCCATCGAAGGGGCTGTTGCTGCCAGCATGGCCATTGTCCATTTCTATACCATCGCGATACCCATCATAATCTCTGTGACTGAGTGGGCCTTCTTGTCCCCAGGCCCGGCGTGCCCCTCTCTGCCTGCTCCTCCGCCTCACGCACTGCAGTCCGAAACAATCCAAATTAGTACAAGTTCTGCAAGTAAAAAGCAAGATAACGCAGGTATATCAGGACAGCGGCAGCACTTGACAAGGAGGGCGTAGATGGGTTCACTGGTACATGTTAGACCTCAAGATGGTTGCTCGATGGATAGCTATAATGGCACGGGCTGACGGCCATGCAGCAATAGTGCCCACTAGATAACGTGTTGGCAATAGTATTGGAGGATGCAACCAGGACCATGGTTGTCAACACGAGAAGTCTAGGTAATGGGGTCCAAAACCTCTGGCTGTGATATGGCTGTAAGGCAAGGAGGATGAGCAGAGGCCAAACCAGGACACTGGGCCGGAAGTAGAGGCGGACAAGGTTGAGTGGCTGATTGTGGCCTCCAGGCGGCAGCAGCGTGTTAGCAACCGCCGTGGCCGTAGACCGGGCCAGGAGCGTCTCACGCGGGTCCTCGGGCGGTGCGAACGCGGCCACGTCCACGGCACTAAGGTCGTAGAAATCGATGTAGGCTGGCTGCTTCCGCTCGCGCCTGGCCTTCCTGGCGGCCTGATCTGCTTGCATGCCAGACCCACGTGACAATCCTGATGACTTTAAACAAATTGAACCTAAAATGTAGACGAGACCAAGCATGCAACAACCAATTGTGGAATTTCCCCCTGCTTGGAAGACAGCACTGCAAGCCTCAGGCAGTCCACCTGCAGCATATTTATATCATACAGTAACTGTGATGTAATATAATAAATTGAAGATTATGTTAATGTTATTGATCGGTGCACGCTTGCTCCAAGGCCCCGCACCTCGAGGCCTGAGGTGAGGCCAGGGATCGCGGCCAGACTTGGAGGGTGCCGTGAGGCCGAGGCTGGCGGCCAGCCACTCGATCGCCCGCCGCTGCGTTGCCAGCTGGCCGGACTCGTCCTCCTCGCCGATCTCTGAATCAGAGGCCCCGTCCTGTGCCATGCATGGCACGACGGCAGGAGTCAGGCCACGGCAGTAAGCCAAGACGCCACGCATGGGCAGTGTGCAGCCCTGCCGGCATGCCAGATCGCAGCATGCAGTCTCGCCAATACCTCGCGTACGCCCTCCATGTCAGCATCGACCCCACCGTCAGAGGCCGCCACCGTTGTCCCGCCGCCATCGCCAGGTTCGTGGTCCCAGTCGGGGGGATCCCAGTCACCGGCAGCGTCAGAGGGCTCGACGGCGTCCATGGCAGTGCCACAGTCTGGTCCTACATCGGGCTCTGCGGCAGCGCTGCCGAGCTGCCGCTGGGCCTGCAGAGCTCCGTCCACGTCAGCCTCTGCCGCTGAGCACCCGGCCGCAGCGGCCGCCGCTCGGCGCGGGTCGTCGAGGAGCGCCACGATCTCGTCCAGCGCCGGGCTGATCTCAGTCTCTGCGTCGGCCGCTGCCAGCACGGCTTGCACCTCCTTCCAAGCAAACGAGAGGTCAACGACATCGTCGCCGCCGCCGCCGGCGTGGTCGGCCGAAGGCGCAGCCGGCGTCTGGTCAGGGACCTCGAGCGAGTCGAAGACCAGCTCGCAGCCGCGGTGGACGCTGAGTGTGTGGAGCAACAGGCCGCGCGCGCCGCCCTCGTCAAACTGCGCCTGCGTCTGGTGGAAGAGCGGGTCCACGCTGAACGCCACTGGAGGGCCCGCCGGCGCAGCGGCGGCGCGACGGAGCATCAGCACAGCTGGAGGATCTCAAGTGGCAGCTGGAGCAGCGCAGGCTGCCGAGTGGGCGGCGGGAATGGCCGGCGTCACTGCCGCGCCGCGGGCGACGGAGCGCATGGCAACTCACGGTCATACTTCTTGACGTTCAGCGCCTCTGGCGGCTCCAGCGTCGCCGAGGGGCAGGCGAGCTGCGGGCCCGGACAGGGAGCGCCAAGCCTTAGCCATGGCTGGCCAAGGACCGAATGCGCTGTATGACGGCGGCAAGCCCCCGTAGGCGGCACTTGGACGGAGCCCAGACTGATGGCTGTGGGAGCTCGCACCTTCTTGGAGACCTTGCGCTTTGCGCCAGACTCGTCGTCGTCCTCGCCAGAGCCGTCGCCGTCGCCGTCGCCGTCGCCGGCTAGCGAGCACGACACCAAAGGCCGCGGTGGCAAGTCGATGGCCTCAGATGATGCCACGCACAGTGGGTCTTGCGAAAGCACGACGACCGGCAAACGAGGACCAGCGGCGCTGACCTTCCTCCGGGGCCGGGCCAGCCGCCGAGCGGTTGAGCGCGCTGAGGACCTTGTACGTCTCCGAGTGCATCGAGTCGACGCGGTACGAGTAGATCTTCACGCCGGCCTCCAGAGTGCAGCTGGCCTGCCACGCCAACACCGCCGCCGCCGCCACCGGGCCGCCATGAGCCTTGCCGCAGGCAGCGCCAATGCCGCC
Source organism: Spirogloea muscicola (assembly GCA_009602725.1). Lineage (NCBI taxonomy): Eukaryota > Viridiplantae > Streptophyta > Zygnematophyceae > Spirogloeales > Spirogloeaceae > Spirogloea > Spirogloea muscicola. The sequence goes on from WELB01000133.1 coordinate 371,732, forward strand.
AGCCTTCTCATTGCGTACTACCTGCTGGTGGCCTTGGCACGATGGATTCTGACGATAGATTCTGACAGAAGGTGGCACACCTTTTGGAAGTTGGTCTGCGCGTTGTCGCCGTCGTCGTCGCCGAGCACGATCTCGCTGATGTGGTCGATCAGCGGCAGGCTCCAAGTGTTCTTCTGGTTGATCTTCTGCGCCCCCGAGCCTCGCGCCACAGCGCAGACATGTCACCAAAGCGCCGTCTGCTGACCTTGCCGGGAGCAATGGCCGTGCAGCCCCTCCGGCAGCATGTCCAAGCCTGCGCTGAACGGCAGCGCCCAGATGGTGACAGCACCCCGGCGAGGCTCACTTACATTCTCCGACGCGAGCTTGATGCAGTTCTGGTACAGCGCCAGGACCTGCTCCCGGCTCAGGCCGTCGTCCGCCGGCCCCGCCGGCTCAGCGGCAGCGGCGACCGCCTGAGACGCCGCAGCCGCGGCCATGGAGTCGAGGAGGGCGGCCTCGCCCATGGCGCAGCCGCCGCGGCGGCGCAAGCTCGGAGCCGGAGTGCAATGGCGGCCAGGAGGGCGCCGAGACAGAGGAAGGAGAGCTCGAGCGAGAAAAACCAGAGGGAACGAGAGGGTGGGGATTCGAAGCCGGGCGCGCGATTTTCAAACCGGGCCAGCCGCGCGCGCAGCCTGTGGCCGTCCGATGCACCGAATCCGGCGGACTCGGCGGGGTCCTCCGATCGACGGCTGGTGGGGGCCGGCCGGGCCCCCGCGAGACACTCGAGCCGTCCATTGGGGACCGGCGCGCAATCGACTCGGCTGCCCCGGCCCGGTAAGGAGCACTGGGCTGGAGGACCGTTCGTTCCGGGGCATTGCATTTATCCACCGATTCAGCGGGGCAAGGGCAAGGACCCCAGAGCCATTCGTCGTCACCACCGCCGCCGCCGCTTGCCGCTGCGGCCGCCGCCGCCGCCGCCGCCGCCGCCGCCGCCAT
>WELB01000133.1:372763-387328 GCA_009602725.1 Spirogloea muscicola
GCGGCGGCGCCGGCGGCGGTGGCGGCTGCGGCGGCGGCCGCGCCATGGACAGGCGCAGGTCATCGGCGCGGGATGCCTGCGCGGCTTCAGGGCGGTGCTGGCAGGCGGCATCCGCTGGCTCCCGCTGATCGGCGACAGGATGCCAGCCTCTCCGCCGCTCCGCCGGCCCGGCGCTCCTCCCGCGCCTGCTCGCGCGTTCTGCGGTAGCTGCGGCGGCGCCGCCGCGATCGGCGGGCAGGCGGCCAAGACGCGCAGCTTGGCGCTCCCATAGCCAGCTGCAAAGCCGTGGACCGCCGCCGCCCCCGCGCTTCGTGGCATGCCGGACGCCCCTGTGGAGAAGCGAGCGCGAGGCCCGCCGGACGGCGCCGCCGCCGGCATGGGGGAGAACCACAACAAGGCGGCCGTCGCCGCAGCGCCGCCGCCGCCGTCGCCGCCGCCGCCGCAGCCGCCCTCGGGGAGCGCCGACGATGCCGTGCACTTCCCAGTCGAGGACATCGTGCAGGTCAGTGGCACGTCCGCGCCGTGCTGGGCTTTCGCTGCATTCAGGCTGCGTGGGCCTGCTGTCGCTGACTCCTCTGCTGCCGCCGCCATTGCCGCCGCCGCCGCTGCCAGCACCCGCTGCCCGGGTACGTCGCGCCGGCATCGATCATGTTCAGCCCGGACGACCGCCTGGTGTCGTACCTGTACAGCCCCGACGCGACGCTCAGCCGCAAGCTCTTCGTCTTCGACCCCGCCACCGGCGCGCAGCAGCTGCTCGTCACGCCGCCGCCGGGCGGCGGCGTCGACGAGGGCAACCTATCGACCGCCGAGAAGCTGCGCCGCGAGCGGCTGCGCGAGCGCGGCCTCGGCGTCACGCGCTACGAGTGGTCCAAGAACGCGGCTGCGCCCCGCGTCCTCATCCCACTGCCCAACGGGGTACACCACGCCGCCTTTCTGAGCGCCGCCTCTCAACGTTGCCAGCTGTTGGCCACGCCACTCCAGCCAGCCGTCCTGACAGATGCGCCGCCGACCGCCGCCCTTGCTGCCGCCGCCGCTGCAGGTCTTCGTGCAGGACGGACTGGGCGAGGAGTTCCGGCTGCGCATACCTGCGTCGCCGGCAGCGCCGATCCTCGACCCCCAGCTCTCGCCCGACGGCTCCATGATCGCTTTCGTGATGGACGACGAGCTGTACGTCATATCGGCCTCCGCCGGCGAGCCCGTCCAGCTGACGCACGGCGGCAAGGCCCAGGGCAAGGTGCGTCACATAGCATAGCCGCGAGGCCACTACCGGCAGCCTTCCCACCTTGCAGGCTTGCGGCGAGGCCGCCGATCCCTGGCCATGGCTCACCACGCCCGCTTGAGTGTAGCTGCCAGTGGCAACACAGGGCCTCCGTCTGACAGCTGGCTTGCATTGGTGCCGGGCAACGGCGGCGGCGGCGGATGCAGACGCGAGGCCTGGCGGAGTACATCGCGCAGGAGGAGATGGAGCGGCGCCTCGGCTTCTGGTGGTCGCAGGGCAGCCAGCTGGTCGCGTTCGCTGAAGTGGATGCGTCTGCCGTTCCGCCGTTTCGCATCGTGCACCAGGGCAAGGCGGCCGCTGGTGGCGCCGACGTGGAGGAGGACCACGCGTACCCGTTCGCAGGGCAGGCCAACGCCGTCGTGCGCCTCGGTGTGGTTGCTCCGGCTGCGGCGCTCGCGGCCGCCGCCGGTGGCGCCAGCAGCAACCCTGCAGCAGAGCCCGTGTGGATGGACCTGCAGTGCGGCGGCGGCGACAAGGAGCACGAGTACCTGGCGCGCGTGACGTGGCTGCCGGGCGGCGGCCTCGTGGCGCAGGTCCAGAACCGCGCGCAGACGCGGCTGCTTGTCCTGCTGTTCGATGCCGCGACCGGCGAGCGCCGCGAGCTCTTTGCCGAGGAGAATGCGACGTGGGTGAACCTGCACGACTGCTTCACGCCGCTGCAGCGCGGCGACTTCATCTGGGCGTCCGAGCGCACTGGCTTCCGGCACCTCTACGTCTACGGCGCCTCCGGCGAGCCCCTCAGACCGCTCACGGCCGGTTGCTGGATGGTTGAGGCCGTCGCCGGCGTCGATGAGGCGCATGGCCTCGTCTACTTCACCGCCACTGCCGACGGGCCGCTGGAGACGCACCTGTACGTGGTGCAGCTGGAGCCGGTGTCAGCGGCAGCGGCGGCACCGCCGCCGCCGCGGCGGCTCACGATTGGAGCGGGGCGGCACTCGGTTGTGCTCGACCACGGCTTTGTGTCATTCGTCGACTTGCACGATTCCATGGACACGTCGCCATGCGTACGGCTGTGTGCGCTGGACGGAGGCCGGGTGCTGGCGCCCATCTTTGAGCCGCCGACGCCGCACCCACGCGTCCTCCGACTGCAGCTCCGGCCGCCGGAGCTCGTGAAGGCCAGCCCCTGAACCCCCTGCTCGTCCCCTGCCTCCCTCATCCTGCTCCGTCCTTTCCCTTCCTCTCTCCACCTCCTCTGTTAAGTCCTTCCTGTTGATCCAAGAGGCAAGGTTGTCCTGGTGGTAATTCTTGACCTGGCAATGGGCTTGGTTGTCGCTTCGCAACTTCAACAGCAACTTCACCAATTTGGTGTGGTGCTGGAGGACGTCTTGTGTAGCATGCAGACACATTTGTGTCCACTGGTGTTTCCCACTGACTCTCGTACCAGGGCCTGCGATACCGTGCTGACATACATTGAATTCTGTTGCATCTGCTGCAGATGTCACTCAAGGCAGGCCTGGACCTCTTCGCCGCGCTCTATCGGCCGGACGAGCGTGTGTATGGGCCGCCGCCCTGGCGCACTGTGGTCAGCGTCTACGGTGGGCCGCACGTGCAGACCGTGTGCAATTCGTGGATATCCACGGTGGACATGCGGGCACAGTTCCTGCGCTCTCGCGGCTTCTTAGTCTGGAAGGTGAGGCACTCGACCGTTTGCCCTCCACCATGGCATGTTTGTCAACAACTTTGAGTCAAGGTGTTGGTTGGCCTCATGCCCTTGGTTGCACAGCAGATGAAGTTCTTACCATGCTTACAACTAATTGGTGGCCATTGGTTTCCGACTCTGTAATGCATGGCCTGTCACGTTAATGCACGCTTCTCACAGAAAGCGAAAGCAAAGGAACGACTTAGTGACCTGGACAAGCTTAAGTACACTATCCACAGCAACAAATGAGAATCGCATCATTATGCTTGCCCGCAAGTGCCTGCGGGCCCTCACATCCCCTGCCTGCCTACTGTGGGGCCATGGCGGGAGGGATGCAGCTGGACAACCGCGGCAGCGCAAGGCGCGGGCTGGCATTCGAGGGTGCAATCAAGCACGCCATGGGCACCGTGGACGTGGAAGACCAGGCCTTTGGCGTGCACTGGCTGGTCAAGGGCGGCCTTGCGGACCCTGCTCGCATCGGTATCTACGGGTGGAGTTACGGTGGATACCTTGCAGCCATGGCGCTGGCCAAGCTGCCAGGGATGTTCCGCTGCGCGGTCGCTGGCGCACCGGTCACGTCCTGGGATGGTTATGACACGCACTACACAGAACGGTATATGGGCACGCCGGCGGCAAACCCGGCAGCCTATGAGGCAGCGTCGGTCATGCGGCACGTCTCAGCTGGAATGCAAGGCCGCTTGCTACTTGTGCATGGTATGATTGATGAGAATGTGCACTTTCGGCACACTGCTCGGCTCGTGAATGCCCTGAACGGGTCCGGTGTCAAGGGTTATGAGCTCCTCGTATTTCCTGACGAGCGCCATATGCCACGTTCTCTGCGTGATCGCACGTACATGGAGGAGCGCATCTTCGAGTTCCTTGACCGTCACCTACTTTGAGCACAAGTTTAGCCACTGCTTATCCCTCTATTGCCTCCCACCTCTCTCCTGCCTTTGGTGTCCTCCTACGAGCACAATGCTTTCTTCCAGATCATAAATTTCTGCTGGATAGCCTAGATGGCTGGCTCTGAGCTCCTGTAGCAAGCAGTGGTGGTGGCAAGACTCGTTGTAAATTATAAAGCTCAGATGTAGATACTCGTGCCATGAGAAAATGGTAGGGAGCAGTATGACTTGTAGAGAAGCAGTGTGATCTGTGGAAAGGTAGCTGCCCTATGGCATAGCAGGACTTCACATTCTTCACGCCGTCGTTGGCGTTGCTTCACAACATCATGTTGAGAGGCTGGTGACGTTGCAGCTGACCTATGCTATTGACCTGAGGATCGGGCATCGCTGAGCAGTTTACTGTGCAAACCCGTGCAAATGGAGGTGCTATGTCCCTTGGAGCAAAGCATGCTGCTGCAGCAGGCTTACAAGCAGATTGAAAAGTATCTCAAGGATCGTATTTCAGTAGCATTGGGGGCTTTGAGATAGCACCTTGCTTTTCGTGGGACGTGGCTCAAGGAAAAGGTGGTAAGGCCTTTGGTGTTATTTGTTGGCATGGTGTTGTTCTTCTGCAGCTCCTCGTCAGTACTTTGGTCGAGTATATCATGTACATGTAAGCTAGTGACCCAGACCCCTTGCAGCCAAAGGATGTTAATTCGATGTATCTACATGCCCAATCAGCTTGTCTGCAGAATTCTCTAACTTGAATGTCTATCCTGTTGGGTTGCAAGGTTTACCATGACTGCAGCTGCCATATGAGTTATCCAACTCAGGCTGAGAAGCTGTTCGTGTGGTGAAGTACCATACTGAAGAGGGTGTTCATAGCACTACAGCTTTCGCAGGTAACCCCTTAGGACTGGTTCGTAATGGTAGAGCTGTCCATACCCAGTGTGACTAGCGGCTGACGCGCTAGTCAGCAGCTTCCTCTGGCTTGGTAAGATGCAGCTGTTCCTACTCCTGTTCCCACTCGTTTGAATAAGCAGTGCTCCATGGCTACAAGAAGTTTCAAATATCCAATGGTGGAGCCTAGGATGAGCTGATTGTCCTGCAGTGTTGAAAGAAGTAAGCCGATCGACAAGAAACAGTATGTGAGGGGAGGAGAGCATCAAAGAATCAGTATGGCTAGGAATGCCATGTTTGTAAATCACGTGGACAGCCAAAAGGACTGTTCTGATAATGTGGCAGTGGCTTTGAGAAGGAAGCCCGAAGGAAGATGACGAGGGAGGCGTTCAACAGCAGTTTGGAGATTGAGATTGCATAATTGCCCGAAAAGCTTGGACTTTTATCATCTTGTCCAAGTGTCATCTTGTCCATAGGCAGCCCAACGTTGCTTGGTGTTGCTTGGCGACGAAATGCAAATCTAAGAGACTCAAGCAGGTATTGACAGTGCGCGGCACGGGTGAGGACGTTCAGACCCCAGCTTTGACTTCAAGAGCTCGGTGCTCATTTGCAAACTTGGGGTGTCGAGTGCATGCCAACCCGCGCAGCGCATCTCTCTGCTTAAGGGCTCAGCAAGCAGCTCTTGCAAGTATCAGTGGGCTGGCAAGCCCGGCGCAGGCCAATTGTTGCCCAGGTGAGCTTTCAAGTGCCTAGATATGGCTCCATGCTTGATGTGAGGGAGAGGATATCATACTGCCCGATGCCGCGTAACGATGTGGTCGTATGAGGAGGTGAACGAGAAGATTGACATACAATATGCTGAGGCAGTCAGCATCACAGCTTGCATCAACATCACAGCTTGCATTTACGCACCTATCTGGAACTATAAGGGCCTCCATGCTTGGAGCAACTGAATGCTGATGGCGATTACCACGCGGATTTGAAGGGCGTGTGCACTAAGGGAAATGGCTGTGTATGAAATAAATGAATGAGTTACAAAGAGTGCTCATTTCAGTGGGAGGATGATTGAGAAGAGGCACGAGGAGGTCAACCCAGATGCAACCCAACAGAAATGAACAGGATGGGCAAGCAGTCCCAGTAGAGGGCGTTAACAAAGCAATGCAAGAGCATAGTCCTACAAAGAAATCTGCAGCCTTGTTCAGCAGGCGAAGTTGGACACGCCGGTGATTGCACAGAGTCACTCTTGGCAGAGGCTGAAAGCAGCGGCAAGTGCAAGGCCGATTCTGCACTTCAAGAGCGGAGGCAAGTGGCGTCTGCCTCCGAGACCGACAAGCGCATGTTTATACAAAAAGATTAGATAGATCTTATTGTTGCAGAGCATGGATAGCAAAGGGAGCTCAGAACATGTAGAGGGCGGTCGCTAGTGAGGAGGTGCGCCTGGCGAGGTCTTTCGCATGGGAGAGGAAAGCAAATTCCACCAAGAAGAGAGGGGTTGTGGATGACGAAGCCAGAATGTCACAGACAGTGGCGACAGCGAAGCACGCTACTTCATAGAAGCGGAGTTGCTATAGTTGAACAGTGCGAGACGATACAAGGCACAGGGAGACTGCTGTTGTAAGTTGCACAGCTTAGTACAGGTTGCTCATCAGACAAGCAAGCATATGCACAGCGACCCGCTGGCAGTCGAACGCTGCCAGGGCACAGGCGAGCCCGAGCGGAAGACGTGCCGCGAGGGCGCTAGGATGAGGAAGCCCGCCATCTCACCACCAGCAGGAGTGCGGACTTACATTTCCCACCATGCAAGGTCCCACCAAGCGGCAGTCACACATCCGTAGATGACAGGGTGGTGTTTCTAGATTGGTGTACAGCGAGGAGGTCCGAGGAGCTCGCTAACGGGGAGAGAGAGGCTCGGTGCAGGCTCGGCCGCGCTCGCACATCCAGTGCGGCGCTGGCGCGGCAGCGGTTCTCGGGTGACGGAAGACGGGGCAAGTGAAATCAGAGAACATGGGCTTACGGGGTCAAAGAAATCCAAAAGATCAGGGTTCACTTCGGCCGTCAAGGGGGTTCAGTGAATGCTTTCTTGGTCTGGCTGCTCCTGCTCCTGCCCCTGTCTGCTGCGATCACCATCTCAGATCCTTGTCTTCGCAGTCGACAGTCCTCCATCGGACGTTTGCCCTTCTCCACAGGCTCAGCAGACTGCCCCCGTCGCGGCGGCACAGACGCAGTTCCGCTCATGGCGGCAGACAGCAGTCAGACTAGCACAGACTCCGCCCTCACCCAAGGTGGGTGGCAGCCATGGCTAGTGCGCACGGGAGCACCGCATGGTCTCATATCTGGAGTAATCCAAATTTTATCGAGAGCCCGATAGAATTTGGGGTTAGGGGTTGGAGTTAGGGTAATCCTGGGCATTCAATGAAGATGGAGTGTGTATTGAGTGGTGGAGGGCCTGTTTGGCCAAGGACAAAGGCAAGCACATTGACAGATGTACATCAGCTGCTGCCAAGCTGACCCGCTCAGTAACCACGAGTCAGCACATGGAGGCTCGCAAACTGATGCCCGGATACCGGAGCGCAATCGACAAGCCCTTGTGCCACCAGTAAGTCTCGACCAGCTTTCTGGCGAAGAGAGAAGGCGCGCGGGGCGCATGAATTGAAAGGGAGGCCAATTCAAGCCAATACATTGTTCAGGCAGAGTCGAGTGCAGACTAAACAATGCTACATAATACGGAGACCTAATCTAAGGTACCTAAGATGACATTAGTACCCACGGGTGAGCACAAACAAATCTGACAAGCTAACTTGGGGAGCTGGCGAAGAGGGAGCGCTCCTTCCGCCCGCTGGGCTGCTCAGATGATTTCCAGCTCAATCGCTGGTTCACCATATTATCACATTCACGAACTAGGAGGCCCAAAACCCGAACTCTAAACCCATCCCGGAGGCCATGGCGGCGTCGTTCCGCCCGCCGCTCGCCGCAGCGGCCCGGCGACCTGCCCCGGTTGCTCGCCGTCCGATCTTGAGATGCGATGGCGCCATCCGACGGCGATCCGGCGCGCTGGGGGGGGGGGGGGGCGGCTGTTTGCCTGCGCGACAAGCTGCCGAAGATTCCCACCGTGCCGGCCGGCGCATCTCCCGGAGGGCGTACGGACGGTATTGGCGTGACGCATCCAAGTTCACCCTGGCAGCGACGGAAGCTTTGGCGCGACCCGGTCCCCTTCGGTCCCCTGGAGAAACACGTCCGGGGCGGTCAGCGCGGCTCCGCTCCTTCTCACATGCCTTCGCGCATCGCGCCCACCAGGGTCCGGTCACGTCCGGCTGCAAGTTGCTTTCACTTGCGGCTGCTGACGTTAGAGGCCACTAAGCTCCCAATCCCTGTAGTCTTGCATAGTCGTGTGGCTCAAAACATTGTTCATTATTTGGGCTAGCTTTTCACAGCGCGCTGCACCTTCGTGCCGGCAGAGCCCTCGCTGCTGCCTCTGGCTCTGGCCAGGGGACCCACTTCCAGGAGCCTAGCATTTCTGATCTGCGGCTGCTTAGCAGGGGTTACTGAGTGATTTGCAGCTGCTTTGTTTCTTTTTGTGCTTGTCTTTCTTAGCGCTTCCCCTGGCCCCCTTCTCGTACTTTGTTCATTCTTTTTTGGGCTGGCTTTTCCAGCCCCTATCCTCAATGGGCCAGCACTTTCTTTTTTTCACAGCCCCGCACCCTTTGAAGAGCTCACATCTTCGTCCGGAAGCTCAGCACAACATCCGGCCTTCCTCGAGTCGCCGGCCGCTGTTCGTCAGGCCTCCCTGCCAGTGAGCCGTCGTGGTTTGGGCTGCCGCCCGCTTGCTCGCGCCTGCCGGACAGCGTACCTGGGCAGCTGGGCGCAGCTTGCGGCTCCCATGTACCAGCGGTTCATTTGGCATGGTGGTCGTCTGCTGGAGCAGGCGGCAGCGGACGTGGAGACCGGCTCACTGCCCTTTCAAGCGGCTATTCGCTCGGCCAGCGATGTGTGCTTGCGGACCACCCCGCCCTGGCGCAGCAGACAGTCCCATTCGCGCACCTCTTGCAAACGGTCGACCTCCGGGCCCAAGCTCGCTTCATGGCGGAGGTGGATAAGGGCTCCTTCAACGCCGCTGCGGAGCTCCTGCCTACAGGCGACCTCCGGGAACGCGAGCGGCGGTTGTCTACTTCCTCCCTTGGGCTTGTATTGGCTTGAATTGGCCTCCCTTTCAATTCATGCGCCCCGCGCGCCTTCTCTCTCTTGGGGCTGCAGCATGGTTGATGGCCCTGCCAATGGACGCAGCGCTCAGGATGGCGGACTACATCTTCTGGACGGCAGTCCACCACCTCCTCGGCCTTCATCCACCCTGCCTCCGTGGTGTGGTCAGTGCGGGTGTGGCGAGCGCAGCTCAGAAGAAAGAAAGTGGCTCTCACAATGGGGGCGAGGGCTGTGAACAGCCAGCCCGAAAAGATTGACGAAGTCCGAAGGAGCCGAAAAGCACTTTCCGATAGCTTCCCCTGTAGGATAACCGCTTAGTAACCCCTAGTTAGGAACCGCAAGTCAGAGAGTCTAGCCGCCCGAGTGTAATCCCTTGACGAAAGCCCAAGCGGCGTTGGAGGCAGCGGCGGCGTTGGCGGCACACATGCTTTGGTGCGCACGGGGAGGGGAGCGTACCGGCACGCACGACCTCCTCCGGAACGCCTTGTCCATTCCTTTGGGCTGGCTTCTAACAGCCACCAGTCGACTTGGAAGCGCTGTTGTTGTTATGTATGGCATCTTCCTGGGGGCAGAGGATACACCGTGGCCAAGGAGAACTCCTGCAGCATCCTCCTGAAGCTGGGGCGTGTCACGTGCACCTTGCTAATCTCGTTGCCAGCGCGCTGGGCGGGGGCCCCCCGGATCATTGCAGACGACGTCACCTCCAACTGCTTTGAATCTAGGAGCTCCCAACAACGGCGGAGGAGGGGGCTACGCAGACTGCCAAGTGGCAGGCGCCAAGGAGAGGAATCAAGCAGACCACCCCGCTGGCGACAGTTGTCACGCTTGCAGACGAAGTCCACTAGGCACTTTCAGACTCGCTGGCTTGAAACATCCAGCGGCTTGCGCGGCGTGCTAAGTCCCGCCGCCATGAAACTGCTCTTCCCAATGTACAGCAGTGGCTTTGAAAGGACAGCCCAAAAAGGCACGAGCAGCACAGCCTCCACGCCATCGAGTCGCTTGTCAAGTGTACATCAGTCAAGCGTACAGGACGCAACTTGCCATCTCCGTGCAGCGGTCCTTGGCAGTCGCCAACTTGCGGCAGGCCGCGCCTTGGCGGCTGCCCCGCCGGCTTCTGACAGGGCGTAGCGACGGTCCGCCGCCCGCTGGTTATTCTTGATCAGCACTCCGCTGGCGGCCCAATCGCAGGGGGATACGACAGGCATGCCCGCCCGGGCGGCGCACGTGGGGGCTTGGCGGGTACACCAAATGACATCTGGGGGTCAGCGCCGCCCCCGCTACGCGACAAGCCGCCCGCGCGCACTTGCATTTCCAGGCGCGACACCTATATTCGGTCGGCAAAGATCCCGCATCGAACGGCAGAGAAAAGTCCACGTAGGACCACCTACATTCAGGTGCCGCCACGTGGCAAGCTCCCAGCGCTCCTCCCGGAGGATGTCGTCGGCAGTGTCGGCGCCTTACGTCCGTGCGGCCTCCAGCCGAAGATCACGGCGCGCGGCCCGGCGCCATCGGCGGCCCGTGGGGTCCTCTTTCCGGCGGCTCCGCCGCGGCGGAAGGTCACTCCCCACCCCCCGCCGCCGCCGCCGCCGCCGCCGCCATGGCGGCGAGTCCCCTCTCCCACCCCTCTCCTCGTCAAACCCTAAACCCCCAAGCGAACCCTAAAAGGCCACTTCACACTTGCCCGGTCGGTCACCTATTGGCCACCAATTGACAGCTTTTTGACCTCAGGCGTCCATACAACGCGCGACACGTAGGCCCCAACCGTGACCGACCGGGCAAGTGTAAATTGGCCCTAAGTACATGCAGGTCACCTTTCCCCTTGCCCGCTGCTCGCGCGAGCGCCATGGCGGCCGCGGCGGCGGCGGCGGCGGCCGAGGAGCGCCTCCGGCGGCCGGNCATCCAAGCCGCCCCCTCCTCCGCCAGCCTCTCCCCCGCCTCCTCCAGTGAAGCCCCCGCCTCCGCCTCCTGCACTGCCGTCGCCCCCTCCCACGTCGCCTCCTCCATTCCCTCCTCCGACATCTCCACCGCCCCCACCTCCAATATCTCCACCACCACCACCATCACCTCCGTCTCCTTTGGCATCTCCGGCGCCACTTGGGCCTCCGCCACCATGTGAGTCGCAGACCTGGAAAATGTCGTACAACCCTGCAGGTAGCCAGGTGCGACTGCAAGTGGTACAGTGGCTTGATGGAGGGCTGTGCCTATTTCTGAGTCCCGTGTGATGTTTCTCGCAGCGCGGGGCAGCTGCTCATCAGACACGCTGACGATCCCAGTGGGCTCAGCGAACGACTTCATAAGGCGGAGGAACTATCCTAACACTCAGACCGTCGTCCTGAGCCTCACGAACAACATCACCTTTAACACCATGGCGACGCTCAACGTCAACCATTCGTGTACTATCGTGCAGTCCGCCGCAGGCCACCGGTTCCGCATCTCTGGTCTCCGTGACGACCAGCCCGTCTTGTATCTCAAAGGCGTCCACGACTTCCTCTTCATGGGCGTGGACGTCCACTCTCCCGTCACCAACAGCTCCACATCAAACTGCACGTTCAAAGTCATTGGCAACGTGGATGATACCTACTGCCCAGCCCTGGTGATCTACCAGTCTGACAATGTCCAGATTGTTCAGAGCGTCATCCAGGGGGGTCTGCAATTGTTCTACAGCACCAACTCATTGATCGACTCCAACAACATCACCTCAATGGACTGGGCCATCATACTCGGCGGACCTGGGAACTCTGTCAGGCCAGATTTCACCCTTGACAAGAACGTGATCACTAATAATTACCTCCACGGTTACGTTGTTGGGATCAACATAGCCTACGGAGCTGTAGGAAATATTGTGTCCAACAACTACATTGACAACTTCATCTTTGGCGGCATAGTCGTCGGCAGGGGAGCACACAACACTGGTGATGGTGAGTAAGGAAATGCATGTGTGCTTCAGCTATGCAGGTTTCTCTGCTTGGCTGACTCCCTCTTTGTACTATGTTTTCAAACCGGTCGTCTCCCAGTTACATTCTGAATATCTGCACAATGCGAGCTGCATCAGTCCAGCCACGCGTGGCTGACACTGTCATCTGGTTGGTGTGACATTGAGCAGCTATGTCGAACGTGTTCAACTACAACTACATTGTCGCGCACGACGACTTTGTGGGTGTCATCCCTGATGCCGCTGGCATATACTTTGTCACTCACTGGATTAACCCCAGTATGTATCGAACTTACCTGACCACATGGTTCCCTGCTGCTTACCCTGACCTGTCAAAAGTGCAATGCTCAGCTTTCCCCGCCAACAGAAGTGGCGAACTCAGAGCTTGCTACCTGTCTTTTGCCCGCTTTGTTTTGCAGATAACACACTCTTGTGCAATTATGTTGTGGGACACATTCCCCACTGCCTCTACCTTGATTTTGCAAGTTCTGGCATCAATGTGGATGGCATGGTCTGCATTGGAAATGGCAATGGCCTCAAGATGAACACAGGACACTCCAACATCGTCACCTCTCACCTCATCATAGCTTCATACGCGCAGCCAGGCTACCTTTCACCCCAGCTCAACTGGAACTGTGGCTCGGATCCTGGCTCCTACTGGGACCAGACACGTCGACAATACTATAACACACCGGCCTTCCAAACTGTGAGTGTCGACAGAGCCCAGCAATTCGGGTCCCAACTCTCGTGTCTTGCATCAGAGGCAGCTCAGCATTGCTGCATTCAGCAACTTACAGGGTCGCGGCAAAAGAAACGGCCATCGTTGTCCATAATATGACTCAACAGTTGCATTTCTCATTTTCCAACAGCTGTACCCCTGGCTGACAAACTTCTGCTCCATCACAACCATCAATGGCACCAATTGCAATGACCCAATGAATATGACCGGCACATTCAACTCGACAACCACCGGCAACTGCTCTGGCATGCCCACGAAGAACTACTGGCAGGTCAGCCTGGCGCGCCCTCAATGTAAGCTCGATTTGCAGTTTCGTGGAGTGCCAGCACCTCATCAGAGGCCAGCTGGGCAACTCACGCTCACTTTGATCCATCAAAATGTGCGCCGTTCGACCATGACAGTCTAGATTAAGATGTCCACTTTTGTGTACCTGCAGTCTGTGGTAGTGGCTACTCTCAGTACCCATCTGCCAGAGTACAATGCAGTGAAGCAGCTGCCAGCGCTGCCGCTGATAAACACCGTAGTCTACCAAAACTACCCGGGCAAGAATGTCTCGGACGCGAACACCAAGTATGACTTGAGATTCAACGACTATGCCAACAACGACTATGGCCTACAAGCCACTTCTCCCATCTACAAGGCTTACCCTCAATGGCGCTCATGCCCAATATCAGCGACGGGTCCTAAGCCAGTCTCTGCGTCTTACTACATGAACCGTTTTGTCAGCGACAGCCAATGATATCTCCAGCTAAGAATCCTGCACAAGCCGATCAACCCCTCGCTTGGTGTCAATGCTAGAAGACAGAAGAGGCTTCTGCTACACCAACTCCGACATTCCCGGCAGGGGAGGTCTCAATTTCGTTGGCGCTACAATTCTAGTGCTGCAGGTGCATAAGCAGCCCGAGGCCAAGGCCCAAGCTAGCTGCTTAGGGAACTGACAGGAAAGTCAAAAGTGCAGAAGTGCTGCACCTTTTAGACAGCTAGCTTGGTTCTTGGCCTTGCGCTCGCTCAGGGTTTATATTCTGCCATATTTCGGAGTATGAAATAATTACTGCAGAACAACTTCACACTATGACAAAATGACAATCCCAGTGGGATCCTTACTGCTACTTGCATGGCAGATATTCCAAGCACGCTTACATAGTGCAGTCACCTCCTCCGCTTTAGTAACGTGCATAGCTGTGTGATGGAGGCGCTTTTCGGCTCTTTGGACCTTGTCTATTCTTTTTGGGCTGGCCTTTCACGGCCACTGCCTTATATTGGAAGTGCTGTGCTTCTCGCCTGAGTCTGCAGCATTGAAAGTCAGACCAGAAGTCACCGTGACTTATGTATATTTGACAATGGGCAAGATAAGACTGTAGAGGCTTGACAGCCCTGTCACAAGTCAATCCTTCTCCGTCATCCTTTCTGTTTCTGTCCTGCTAACCGTGGTAGTTAGAGAGCTCAATCCTGTGCAGTCCATGGGTGAAATTCCAGCCACTGCTACTTGGGGTGGGGCTACACAACGTCTCTCTAACTGTGAAGCCACATCTTGTTAGTCGCACAAGATGGTCAACTCTTGTATTATTGCGCACTTGATCCCCTGAATGTGCGTCTGTCACGACGGACCTCGACACATTTCGCGCATTGGCATGCTAGTGCAAATCGGTGAGCCATTGCTTACCATTGGAAGAGCTGTTTCATTCCCCTCCAGAATGTGAAGAACGAGACGGCGACGTGACGACCTCGGACGTCGCGGCGTCGGCGTCCCGTCGCCGCGGGCTTGGGGTCGTCGCTCTGGCCAGGCTGCCGCCACGCCCGCCCCCAAACCCCCGACCAGCCGTGGCCATGGCTGCCGCGGCGCTGCCTCTGGCGGCGGCGGCGGCGGCGGCGGCGGTTTTTTTTTTTTTTTTTTTTTTTTTTTTTTTTTTTTTTTTTTTTTTTTTTTTTTTTTTTTTTTTTTTTTTTTTTTTTTTTTTTTTTTTTTTTTTTTTTTTTTTTTTTTTTTTTTTTTTTTTT
>WELB01000133.1:387551-407453 GCA_009602725.1 Spirogloea muscicola
CGCCGCCTCCGCCGCAGCAGCCGCCGCCGCCACCGCCGCCGCGTTGCAAGCTGCCACCCGCTCCCCTTTGCCGCGGCCAAGGGGCCCCTTGGCCGCCGCCGCGGCGCAGCCATGGCCTGACAGGCGCCAGCCCTGGTGCCGACCGCTGGCGGCGGCGCAGTGTGCTCGGCGCCCAAGCGGCGGTTCAAGCCGTACACGGAGTCTGCCGCGCGCAACCAGAACGACGCCGGCGTCCGCAAGGCGCGCAAGGACCAGATCAAGAAGGCCGACGCCGCGCTCGGGTGAGCCGCCTCACGCCTCCACTCGCCATGCCACAGCGATGCAGTATCGACGCCGCCGCCATTCTGTTTGCTAATGCGGCGGCTGCACACTTAACCCACTTGCAGGTCCTCGCTGCCCATCATCGTGGGCGGCATCATCGCCGCCCTCGTCGGCGCGCTGGTGTACCTCAACAACCAGTACTGAGAGGCACTCGCGCAGCGGCCGCCCCACTTTGCCTACCCCTTCCCTGAGCACTGTGCCGGCTGAGATGCCTTGCGACCTTCTGATTTCTGCACAGCACTCTTGAATGAGCTTCTCATCAGCGAGGGAAGTGCAAGCCTTTGCATCTGTGGTGCACTGCGCCGCCCACCTTGCACAGCAGGTCCCAACAGGACAGCAAATTTTTGATGTGCTGGATGATAGACATTAAAGTTTTGACAGCTCTTCCAATTCACACCCTTAATTCTTATAACTGTCTTGAGCTGTGCAAGTTGCACCTGTCTACTTATCTAAGCACTGTGTACGGGTAATACTCAGCATCACCACAGAAAGGGAGACAAGACAACATGCTTCGACGGCTGAGCTTGGGTATCCACAGCAGCGTCTGAAAGTGTTGTTAGCATGGAGAATCTATGCTTGAATGATCGTCGCGGCTTATTGAGCCATGCTTAGCCTCACCGTCAATCTGGCTCCTCAAACCATTTAACCTTCACAAGTTGCAAGTGTTTTGCACAAGGTCTTCAACCGAGTTCATCATACTGGTAATTCGATCCATCTTATACCATAAGCATAAATTTGTCCAGCAATTTCTGCTGTC
This sequence comes from Spirogloea muscicola, assembly GCA_009602725.1. Lineage (NCBI taxonomy): Eukaryota > Viridiplantae > Streptophyta > Zygnematophyceae > Spirogloeales > Spirogloeaceae > Spirogloea > Spirogloea muscicola. The sequence goes on from WELB01000133.1 coordinate 388,630, forward strand.
TGTCAACGCGATCTGAAGAAGATGGTATGGGCCGCATGAAGATGATCAGCATTAGACATTCCAGTTTGAATGTGCTCTGCTCATCCCTAGTTTTGCCGCTGCGCAATGAAGTCGGCCAGCGCTAAAAGCGGTGCAGCCCGCTGCTGGTCGAAGATGGACAGCTGCGCCTTGGCTTTGGCAATCAGGCCATCTGCCAGTTTCTGAGACTCCTCCAAGCCCAGGAGCCTGACCATCAAAAAGCTTGAAGGTGCTGCTTAGAGATTGCAGCACGGCTAAAAACATCAAGGGCAAATGTGTGGTTAGTGCGAAGTGCAGCCGGGGCAGTGAGATGATGCGGTGGCTGCTTACTTGGGGTACGTGGCCTTGTTGACTGCAGCATCCTTGCCCGCGGTTTTGCCGAGCTCCTGCGATGACTTTGTAACGTCCAGAATGTCGTCGACGACCTGTGCGCAAGCACCCGCGCATTAGTATGATGACCAGATAGACTGCATGCCCTTCTGTCAAGCGCGAGAGCGGTCAAAGTGTCAAACCTGGAAACCAAGACCAATGCACTGAGCATACAGTCTCAGCCGGTCGATCTCCTCCTCGGATGCGCCGCCAAGGACGGCGCCAGCGACCACTGCGACCTCCAGCAGCGCCGCTGTCTTGTGCCGGTGGATGTACTCAAGCTTGGCAAGGTCCACATTGGGGTCGTTCTCACTGGCAATATCGACAATCTGTGGCACAAGCCCACCAATGCCAAGCAATCCCATTCAGCTCCACCGAACAACAATAGTGCAGTTAGTCGACCAACGCTCATAGAAACTCGTGATGTTGTGATGGTCGCCACAGCAAGTGCTTACTACTGGTGACAGCTGAGACATGTAATCATGATATTGCTGCATCAGCCAATGTGACTAGCATCTGAGACAGGAATTGTCTTAGAGGAATTGTCTCAAATATGCCCAGCCAGCTAAAGTGCACCTGGCCAGCCACAAGGCCCTCGGCGCCAACAGCCTTGCCAAGGTCGGCGAGGACGCGCACCACGCGCTCCGGAGGCACGCTGCATGGGGTGGCCCGTGCGACGTGCTCAAACGAGAAGGAGAGGAGGGCGTCGCCAGCGAGCACAGCCGTAGCCTCGCCGTAGACCTGCATTGAGCAGGCAGCCGCTGCAAAGTCACAAACTCCGCATGCATTCAACAGTTACTAAGCAATCGGCTCAATTCAGGACACTCGACCACCTTTGCTGTGGGGGCGGCAGGCAATGGGGCCTGCCTTGTGGTTGGTGGGCTTCCCGCGCCGCAGGTCGTCGTTGTCCATGCACGGCAGGTCGTCGTGGATAAGCGACATGGTGTGGATCATCTCCATGGCGCATGCAGCCGGCATGGCCATGTCCTGCAACCGCAGCCGTCGCACCCGCCATAAAAATCCGTCGCTCAAAGGCCGACAGTGAAAGTGCAGAATCGAACCTGGGTCGAATTTTCGGAGTCAGGTCTTAGGGTTTAAGATTTAGGGGTTGGGTACAGGTACAGCCAGCAGGATCGCCAGGCCGGAGGTCCGGTAGGAGCGGCGGCGGCGGCGGCGCTCGGACCTGGGTGCCGCCGACGAGCTCGCAGGCGGCGAGGCAGAGCTGCGGGCGGACGCGCTTGCCGCCGGCCAGCAGCGAGTAGCGCATGGCCTCGGTGACGGTCTCGGGGTACGCCACGGGCACCGCGGCGTCCAGCGCGGCGTTGACGGCCGCGGCGGTCTTCGCCGCGTGTGCGCCAAAGTCGAAGCCACCCGCCGCCGCCGCCGCCACCGCCGCCGCGCCGTCGTGCTTGACTGCGCCGTCCGAGGCAGCGCTTCAGGCGGAGCCGCATTGGCCAGAGCGGCTGGCGGCGGCGCCGCTGCCAGAGTGCGGGGCTTGGCCCGACCAGCGCCGCCGCGCTCACCGGCACCGCCGCCGGCCGCCTTCTCCAGGACGCCGACGCCGCCGTCCTTGCTTGTCACCTGGGATTTATGCTCTGATTTATTCCAGAGTGAACTTACAAGTGTTCCTTTATCTCTATCTGTTAGGTCCAGGTGGGACAAAGAAATCTACCATGGCGCTTATTGCTACAGCAATGCTTAACAAAGAGGGTACCATTACTACCACTCTCAAATCATTAATTCGGATCAATNGCCGGCGGGGGCGCCGCAAAACCCGGCGGGCATGGCGGCGGGGAGGGCGCGGGGGTGCCCGCCGTCTGTCTGCGTCGGCGTTGCGTCGGGCGCGTGTCAGGGCCGCCCCCCCCGAGGAGATCCTCGACGCATTCTCGAGGAAATCGCGACGCAGCAAATCTGTGCGGCCCTATCCGCCCCCAGCCCTTCAGCGGCGGTCCCAAACCTCGCTACCTGCCACGTGGCACTAGTCATCCGCCCCCACTAAGTGCTTTGACGATGAGCTCAGCAGACTCTGCTTGACATTCTGGCTTTGACTTTCCGATGCACTACAAAGGCGAGAGGCGGAGAATACACAGCCCTTCCAATGCAAGGCAATGGCTGTGAGAGGCCAGCCCAAAGGAACGTACGCGGTCTGAAACGGCCGGAAGGCGCAAAAAGCAGGACACTACAAGGCCTGCAGCTCGGCAGCAGGACACCAGTGGTTTGGACCTTCCTCTGAGTCCGTTACCTCTGCTGCACGTCTTGGCAAGTGGACCACAGGGTAGGTCCTTACCGACGCGCCACTACATGACGTTGAGTCATGTAGTCTGACCATGTTCGAGTCTATTATGCCACTGTTGGACCCGGACAGACATCTGAGCCCCACCTTAGCGGTCCTGCTAGGCTCAATAAAGCACCCAGCAGCTCTCCTGCTACCCTGCACTGTGGAGCCTTGGCGACTCAACAAGCCCAAAGCTTTGCAACAAGAGTCTTACCAATCAAAAGAGTGTTTCCACGGGGAGGACGTGCTGCATGCCTAGTCACAGAGTCCACTGTCAAGGCTGAGGATAGAATTCAAGGCCTTCTTACTCCAATTGACCAGCTTTGGTAGCCAAGGAGCACCCTGGACCTGACACTGCCAGGCAGCCAGCCGATTGCATCTTCTGCGCTCAGCTGAACATGCACCCACGCTGCGGACTCAAGGGCCAGATGTGCCAACTATGACTCGACTCGACCTACGAGTGCCCAATCAAAGGCCACCCCACTAGTGCTCAACAAAATACAACGACCAATGACCAGGCTTTACAATGCAAGCTCCACTCTTTACCGTGCTCGTCAGCACACCCAGATATGTAAACAGGGAGCTCTTTGAGAGGAGTAATGTTTCCAAGTTTAGGTGGCCTTGCAGCTAGCTAGCCGCCACCGCCGGCGCCGCCGAACATGTTAGCAAACTCCTTCGAGTTCATCTGCTTCATGAGGCTCTGCAGCCCACCGAGGCCACCCATCTGCTTCAGCATGGCAGGCGGCATCACCTTACTCATGTGCGCAGCGTTTGCATTGCCCATGCTCTGCGACATCGGGCCCTTCTTGGGCATCTTCAGGCCCTTCATCTTGCTCCACATCTTGGCCATCTTCTTGTACTCCTCTAGCAGCTGCAGCACAAGTTCGGGTGCGCAACCTGACCCCCGTGATATTCGCCGAATGCGCCGCACATCGGACATCAGGTTGGGGTTGGTGCTGTCCAGCTCTGCGTTGATACAGGGATAGAGGTAAGTCACACATCTACTTTGAGATGCTGAAATAAACATCAACAATCATCTCCGTAAGTAAGTATGTCAGAATGATTGCATGCATTTGTGAAGGAAAATATGGCTAAATGGCATCATGACCAAGGAGGCGAGCAGTCTACATCTAGCATCTAGGAAACAGTCCTCGACAGTGCTGACTACCTGCATTTGTCATGCTGTCCATCATTGTCATAAACATCTTAAGGCGTGCAGTGCTCTCCTTCTCGCGCCCCTTGGGCATCATTTGCTCACCACTGAAACCCGGGATCATGGACATGACCTGCAAGAAAAGTTTTGACTCCTCAGCAATCATAGCTGAAACGGTGGTCAGCATTCTTCTGACTGTGAGCAGGGTGAGACTCATAATTCATCGTACAATGAACGTTGTCAAGTAGCTTAAGTTCATGAGCGTCACCTGTCCCAAAGGACCCATCTTGAGGATGTTCTGGAATTGTTCGTACATGATGCGGAGTGAAAACTGGCCTTCCTGGAGCTTTTGCAGCAGCTCGGGCTGTTGCTCCGCAGGGATGACATCCTGAATCTTGTTCATGAATCCAGACCAATCCCCCATTCCTACAGCAGTCAAGTCAATTTAAAGGCAAGCCCAAATGAGCTAGCCAGTGCAGTGAGTATGTGCAATCCAGAGCCAGGATACAGCCAAGATCTGAAGAGATGCAAGACTTCATGCCAAAGGACGTCTTGTAAGCAGCAACACCAGAGAGCAAGTATGAGCTGCGGGCATACCTAAAAGGCGACTCACAAAAGCCTTGGGCTCAAACTGCTCAAGGTCCTCCAGATGCTCCCCCGTTCCGATGAATATGATAGGACTCTTTGTGGCAGCAACCCTTCAAAGACAGAGAAGGCTGACAGCCGTGTTAGCTGCAGTCCTCTGCAGAATGTAACTCTCTAAGAACTTGCGCATGACTCGTAGTAGGCTAAACTTGTTGACTGGAGCAAAGCTTCCTCGTTCCTTGCTTCCGAAGGACACTCTGCTGTATAGCACAGTAAAAGTGACACAGAAGAAGTGTGCTGCCTGACAAACAAGTCCAGCAGTTGCTGCTTTCTTTAACAGTGTGAAACATCTGTATGCCAAGACCTGTGGAAGACGAGTACTCACGCACTGAGCGCGCCACCTCCTCGGGCATGCCCATCCATCTTCGTCACGATGACAGCACCAACAGACACGCTGCTCTTGAAGGCTTGCGCCTGGTCGAATGCCGCTTGGCCTATGCTGCTATCCATCACAAAAATCACCAGATCTGGCTTCTGCAGCAAGCACCACCTCCAATGACCATCAGGAGACTGCATATACTACTTTGTCACCAAAGCAGCCGGCTTAATCAGGAGAGCATGCATCCAAGAACGTGTCTGCAAGGCCTGCTTGAGCGATGGCAGTTAGAAGGCCAGCATGTGTAACGTACTGTCACTTCAGATATTTGTCGCATTTCCTCAAATAGAGCAGCCTCCTGCTTGTGCCGTCCACTGGTGTCAAGAATGATAAGGTCACAGCCTTCAGCCTTGAACTTCTCCACGCCCTCTTGTGCGATCTTGGCAGGGTCTGTCTCCGTATAGCTGTAGGAGGTGGAAATGATAGGAAACGTTAGGTAGGAAAAGTTGGGACATCATTACTTAGAAAATCTATTTCCACTACAAGCAGTTTATTGAGATGCCACAGAATTCTGCCCAGGTTGAGGCAAGTAGGGCAAGAACTTGTCTCTTTAAGAACGTCTACAATTTGTAAGGCAGCTACACGTCACCACCGTCTATCACTTGCCTCAAGACCTAGACTGAACCTTCTCTGCCTCTTTATGCGTGCTTGTAAGCTCACACCTTCCATAGAAGGGGATCTTTGCCTTGGTTGCATTTTGCTTCAGCTGGTCAAACGCTCCGGCACGGAATGTGTCCACGCACACCATTGCCGGCTTGAAGCCCTTCATCTGGTACAGGTGCGAATACTTGCCGCAGGTGGTGGTCTTTCCCGAACCTGCAAGTGGCACACGAGCTCAGGCTGCAACGCAATTAGGAAAGGGTACATAGGAGGTAAGACATCACTTACGCATATATACAACTTCACACCAAAGTCATCATGCAGGTCAGATAGCAAAAGCTTAATTTGTCTCGCAAGCAGAGTGGAGTCCTTGTGACTGTGTCGTAAAGAGCTGATAGCCCAAGGGACCTTGAATGTCTGGAGGCTCACCTTGCAAGCCGACAAACATCACGATGCTGGGCTGCTTCTTCTTCGGCTGATACGGTGACGTCCCGGGGTCGAGCATCGAGCACAGCTCATTGAAGACGGCCTGCAGAGAGAGGAGTGTGAGAGCGGAGCCGGTTACTGATGCACAGCTGGTCGTAAACCCAAGAAAGGATGTACCAAAGTTGTGCTGTTGCGCCCTTTAAAGCGGCAGATGGGCAAGCCAGAGGACGGAAATCGGCAGCACAATTTGGACATCAAATCGTGCTGCCAAATTCCCGTGTCCCTTTACGTGATTCTGCATCAGGCGAGGGGGCATATTGGGCGGTCGGCCGTCGCCCACCTGCTGGATGATCTTGCGCTTGTTGTGGCCGGCGGCGAGGTCGTCGAGGTTGACGATGCGCGTGATGTTCTGCTTCATGGCCTGGACCATCTTGAACTGCACGTCCGCCTGGAGCAGCGCGCGCGTGATCTCGTTGAGGCAGTCATTGAGCACCTTCTCGTCGATCACCGTGCTGTTGGCCATCTCCTGGAGGGCGCGCGAGATGCGGCCCCCCAGCTCCGCGAGCACCATGGCGGCGGCCTGGTGGGCGCTGCCGGGCCTCTTCGGCCGTCGCCGGTCCCAGCGCCACGGCGCAGGGCCGCCGCCGCCGCTAAGTAAGAGCCGCCGCCGCTAAACAAGAGCCGCCGCCAGATCCTCCGACGCCACGTTCACAGTCCTTTGAGAGCCAGTCGCCAAGTCTCGCCACCAAGTGTCGACCAACTCCGGCCTGTCTGCCAGTGGCGCTGCTAACGGGGCCAGCGCCAAGGCTCCGCCGTCAGCCGCCTCAGCGCGGCGGCGATCCTGGCCCTCGGCGGCGGCGCCCCCGCTGCGGCGCCGGAGGCCCCATCGCCGTCGGGGCGCCCGCAGGGGCCTNCGCCACACTAGCTATTAATCCGCTACATGGGTCCTCGCGACGGCCGCGCAGCCGTCGCTAAGCCACTAAGTCGATGGTCCCTCCAGGCCGCCGAGCGCGGCAGGATCGCTGGCTAGTGGCCCTTGATGACCGCCTCATGAGCCAAAGCGACCCTGCCGAGGCACCGCCACTGGCTGCCGGAGCTCGTGGCCGCATTACACGCCGCTACGAGAAAGACCGACGGGCTCAGCGCTGGCAGCGGTCGGGCGCACTGGCGCTCGCTGACGGCAAGCCCGCCAACGCCGGCCCTTTTATGCGCAAGGGTTGTGCGCCCGAGAGCCATCCAGGGGGCCCCGGCGGCGATGGCAGCGGCGGCCGCGACGGACGGCGGAGCGGGCAGGGGCAAGACGGAGGCGCCGCTGAGGACTGACCATGGCTGCCCCGCCCGAGGCCGCCGCCGCCGCCGCCGCCGCCGCCGTCGCCGCCGCCGGGGCCATGTTCTACGGCGCGGCGGTGTGGGATCCGTGGCTCATCCTCGCGCAGATCGCGACGCTGCAGTGCCTCTTCTACCTCACGCTCGGCGCGCTGCTGGCGCTGCTCGTCGGCTCTCACGCGCCCGCGCGCTTCGACCTCGCCCTCTTCTTCGACGCCGCCGCGCTCGACGCCACCACGCCCGCCGGCTGCAGCGCCATCCTCGCCTTCGCTGGCACCGCCGCCGCCGGGTGAGGGCCGCTCTGGGCGCGAGCGTGCTCGTGGAGAAGCTCAGCCGCCGAGGCTTGCTGCTGCTGCGAGCGCGCTCGAGAGTGAGCTCAGGCGCTGAGGCGTGCTGGCGCCGCGGCGGCCCCCCCATTGGGACATGCTCGGACGCGTGGTCGCCGCCGAGGGCGGCCCGCCAACGAGCAATGTGGCAGAGCCGCCATGCCTTAGCCTCAGTTCCTGGCAGTGTCGCCTGGCTGCTGTCATTGAGCTGGGGTAGCCAGCCAGGGCAGGCTCCATGAGGTCATGACAATGGAGGTGGCTCAGGCCATGGAGTTCCGGTCATGCCAGTGAGGCTGGCGCAGCCATGGCTCTTGGCGCACCTCATGGCAATGATGTCCATGTGTCTGCCATACCCCATAGGTGGCCACTGCTCAGGCGGCCTCTGGCGCTGCCCCTTTGCAGGGCCGGTTACTTGCTGGTGATCGTGGAGCGTGCCAAGAAGTGCCTCGACTTCACAGCGACGACGTACATCATCCACCTGGCGCTGTGCACGGCGTACGCGGGCCTGCCGGCCACCTTCACGTGGTGGCTCGTCAACGGCCTCGCGCTCGTCTTCATGGCTGTGCTGGGCGAGTGGCTCTGCATGCGGCGGGAGCTGCGGGACATCCCTCTCGGAGGCAGCAGACCAAGTGAGTGCAGCGCGCCTGCCCCTCCACTCGCACGCTGCCGCCGCATGGGGCACAGCAGCTCAACGTGGAGCATACTTATCTTGCAAGCAGCAGTCAACTTAGCCACTTAGGTTGTTATGCTACTGCTAGTTATCATGCACATGCATGTCCTTCATGCATCCGCGGTCTTGCACGAGGCAGCCAGTAAACCACTGCCTGCTTTTCATGCTAATGACATTCCTCAGCAGGGTTCTGGCCATGGTACGTGCCCCTGCAGGTGTTTGATCTGATGCCGCTCCCAAGGAGGGCCTCCAAGGGATGATTCTGGCTTAGACAGCGGGCACTCCCCAAGCAATTTGTTTTGGGATTGAACCCCTGAAAAATGTGCCGCTTTTGCGGTGTACCTTTTCTCCTTGTACACAACACACCATTCTAAGAACAGCACATTGATTGATTCCACACCAGTTTAGATTTTCAGGCCAGGGACCGCCTGCAAGGCCATGCGGTTGCTGCAAAGGGGTAGTAGGGTGCCAACACTTCTGATGCACGCAGATGCAGGCACAGTGGCATTGCTGCGTTGGCTCAACATGCTAGTGGTTGCAATATAGAATGTCTGGAAAGGACCTTGTAACATTTCGTCTCTAACAAATGAGAACAGGAACATGACAGGCCACTTTGCAATGATTGAAATATCAGGCGTGGTTTAGCATAACCATGGAGTATGAGCATCTAAGCATAAGCTACAAGCGCCTGCTCAAAATTGGCTTCTGCTGCATTGCTCCTTGTGATAAGCGCATGGTCCGCGGCCACAGTGCGAAGTTGGCTGGCAATAACGGGGAGACTCGCTCGTGTAAGCTGTCCATCTTGCAGAAGAGGAGAGCTAAGCAGGCTAACCCATGGTTGAAATCAATACAGGATTTGTGGTAGGACTATCCCCTTGCAATGCTAGGGCTGTGCAGAATCAACTATGATGTGCTCAATCATCACTTCTTACTTGAAATGGCGACTTATTGGCTTTCCGAGATGGAGACAGCATACAACGAGATTTGCAAGTGTGTTTGCATCCTTGCCATCCTGCAATCAGTAAGAACATACAGTCATGTACCTGGACACTGTGACTTCAGGGCTATGCTTTATGCACTGGAGGCCCAGAAAAGCAATCCAGCAAGGAAGGCAGAGTGCTGTATACTGGAAAGACATGTAGCTGGTAAGGGTCAGATATCGCTGACACAGAGGATACAAAATCAAGCATGACCTTGGCGACATGGAGCATTGCGAAGCTGCACCTTATTCAAGGCATCAAGCAGAAGCTTCTCAGCCTCCTCATAGTTCCCCATATGCATCTGACAGACAGCATTCCCGTTGAGCAGCAAGACGGTCCACATGTACTTTTCTCCAAGCTCTTGGAATATGTAGAATGCTTCTTGTATCTTTGTTCCACCCTGGTGCAATGAGCAGGGTGATGTTGTCTCATCGCCTAGCCCCAGTCTGTGTACACTATGCAGAAACGCCTCTCTTTCGACAGGGATATCACAAAGAAAGTCACTCTCAAGTTCATCTAGCAGTTGATGACCGCAGGTAGAGGTGCTCCTCCGCTCTCGGTCCAATGGTTGATGCAGGAAAGGTCTGAGCCTTGCTTACCAGTGCAAGGTTCACCCACGCGTTTGACAGCTGAGTGAGTGTTGCATCCTCGTCAATGTGCTGCATCGACTTTAGCTGCTTCTCAGCATAGTCCACCCTGTCCATCTTCAAGAAGATCTGCACGTTGAGGGCGCACCTGCAGAAGAAGTGCGAGCCGTCATTGTTGCAAGACCCAAATAGCTCCAGTAGATAACTTGTGAACACGATCCCACCTTCAGAAGCTGGGAATCCAGTAAACATGGGACTCCCTGACTCAAGAAGCTGGCTCGACTCACGACCTGGTTAAACGACTTACAGATCGAGTGTGCTGCCGCTGTTGGTGAACTTCAAGGCCTCTGTGTAATTTTGCTCGTGGGAGTAGATGGTGCCCGCCACAAGGAGCAGCGTCGGATTGTTCAGCAGGGCAGCATCGCTGAGAAGCTCCTGCAGGCTGCTCAGAGCTTGGTCCTGCTCCAGACGACAGCACTGGCAAGCTCTTCAGCCATCGTAGCCGTCTTGAGACGGGCCTTCAAACCTGTGAAGTTCCGGATCCATTCCCCCGGTGGACAGACTGGCCTACTAACGAAACCTACCCCTCGCCCCTGCATCGAGTTGTGGCAACGAGACATAGGCAAACCCCTGCATGCCAACGTCTGAGACGGACGGCCAATGCAGGGCAGCATTGCGAGAAGGGGGACTTGAGCGAGGGAGCGGTACCCACCTTGCCATCCGCGCCACTGAGGTACAGAGCGAGGATCTTGATGGCCTGCAGCGCCGTCGGCGCGGAGGGGCCGATCTCGTCGGTGACGAGCTGGCGGGCAGCAGGATGCGGGAGGCATTCTCCCGTCAGCAATCGTCGGCTGCCGTCAACGTGCCTTCACCAACTAAAGGCATGCGAGAACGGTGCAGAACACTGGGAACACTGGGCAGAAGGCCGCTGCCATTGCCAGCCCGCTAAGCTCGTCACCTGATGGCTTCCGAGAGCCAGGTAGGAGCGGTAGACGAGCACGTCCTTCTCCACCGCCTCCGCGTCCGTGAGGCCGCCGACGTTGCCCTCGTTGATGGCCGCCTGGTAGGCGCCGAGCAGGAACTTGTTGCGCAGCGAGAAGAGCGCGTCCGGGCCGCTCATCTTGGTGGCCCCTCCCCCTCCGCCGCCGACGCCCCGCCCGCCGCCGCCGTCGCCGCCGCCGCCGCCGCCGCCGCCAATGCTCGACCTGCTCTCGCACTCTCCGGCCCGCAGGCTCGAACCAGGCCTCTACCGAAGCCCAGGCCAACGGCCGCAGCCGCCGCCGCCGCCGCCGCCGCCGCCGACGACCTCTTGACCTTGGCGCTAATCTGTGGCCACCACTAAGTATCTCCTACCCCCTGCGCCGCCGCCGCCGCCGCCGCCGCCGCCGCCACCGCCGCCGCCGCTCCCGGCAGCAGTTGGCACGGGGCGTAAGACCAAACACTTGATCGCCGTGACCGGATGGGATAACCGAGGGACAAACCAGTGTAAGACCGGTTAAGGCCGCCCTGCCGTCCGCAGCCTGCCCGTAACCGTTGACCGGAACCGTCACCCCTGGTCACCCAGTTAACCCGGCCCGTAACCAGGCCGTTAAGTGCCGGCAAGCCCTCCCCCGGAGGCCGCGCCGCAAACGGCGCCGCCAGCAGCCGCTCCGTCATTGCCGCGGCGACGAGAGCGCCAGCACCAGCTGCGGCGCTCCGCCAACGACGCAGCGGGCTTGCCCTGCGCCGCCGCTGCTGTTTCCCCACTGCTCTACCAGCCGCGAGCTCCGTCTCCGCCGCGGCGTTGCCTGCGCTGCGAAGGTCTCGCGTAGCGCTGAGGCCCTGAACCGCCGGAGATGAGCTCCAACGAAGGCGCGGCGGCGGCCTGAGTGGCCAAGCTGCGCTCATAGCTCAGCCCCGGGCAAAGCGGCACGCCGTGGGGGCTGGCCGCAGCCATGGACACCCTGAGCCTGCTCCGGGACTACACCATCCGCCAGGAGCTGGGGCGCATCACCATCGCCGACGATGCCGTGCGCTTCGGCGATGCGTACGCCTTCCCGCGGGACGCCGAGACGGCGTACCGCAGCAAGCAGGGCGGGCTGTACCGCCTCGACTGCCTCGCCTTCTTCATCCAGAGCCGCGAGCTGTGGATGAAGAAGCACACGGACTACATCCAGCAGGCCCGCGCGCTCAAGGTCCCCATCGTCACCTTCACCGACCGCAAGTCACTGCAGGTACATTCCTCCGCAACATCGTATATTCTTTCCTCCGTATTCGAGTTTCTGCACTGTTTCCAACCGAGAGTGCAGACCCCAGAAAGAATCTGAACACATGGATATCTATCCATGTGGGAGGATGAGCAGGATTGCAATATTCTGGCGCACCTTCAATTGCAGGCGAGCAACCTTGTCCGCCTTGTCCTGCCGTGGGCCGCTGCAGGACTACTTGGAGGGCAAGGTCACGTCCAGCGATGCCATCGAGCTGCGGCCGCCACTCGTGCAGCCGCTGGCGCCGGCGCCCACTGCGCCTGGGGGCGATGAGCCTGCAGGGGCTGCGGACGAGCCTGCCTCCAAGAGAAGCCGGCTCGAAGCCGCTGTGAGCCCCGTCTCCGTGTGAATTGCTGGCATAGTGCGACTGCGCCTGGTCATCTGTAAAATACTACATGTCTGAAAGTCTGTGGACGGTTGCTATTTGAGGTAAAGAAGTCGGACTACGTTGGAGATAAGTTGCTCATAGGCTCAGAATATTGGATATTTGAATCGTCGCTGACAATGCAATTCTATGCACGGCCCAGAATTCATGCCTGGACTTTCAGCCGGTCGCATGTTGCTCAGGATTGTGAAGTCTCCAGGACTTGTTATATACGGTTGAGGGCTTGGTGACGTGTCGGTCATCATTGTCTGCGCTTTGCCTGACTGGACAGCCGAGTGCTGACCTCAGGGGGAGAGCCATGCAATGGACGAGCTGGCAGCCGTTGCTCCCCACACGCCTAAGGCTGACGACGTCGAGAAGATACTGGCGAGGGAGCGACCAGTCCGAGACAGGGAGAGCATCCTCGTGTGCCATCGCCGGAGCTTCCGGAACATTGTCGACATGCTGGACAGGCGGGCTGAGGAGCGACGGCAGGCGGAGGACCTGGGGGAGCCTGAGCGCCGCGGCGGCCGCGGCGCTACTGCACACCACTCTAGTGACAAGGATAGGGCCGCCATGCAGCAGCGCCGCGGAGGGGCTGGTGGCGGCGGTGGCCGGCACGGTGACGTGGAGGAGAAGCACTTCTGGAAGGAACGTCTCGGCCTGGATGTCGCTGAGGAGCTGGGCATCGACCCATCTCAGAGTCACCTGCAGGACACCAAGATCAAAGACGGGAGCAGAAGCGCTGCTGGCATGCAGTCTTCGAGCCGGCATCGCCTGCTGCATCCGCAGTAAGTTTTGTCTTCCTCCTTCATCCTCTCTGCCTGTGAAAGGTCTGGACCCGCGCGTCAGATGTACATCGTAATCAGCTCTAAAGTTTAGCTATTAGTCTTGGATATGGGTGTGACAGTGTTTGTACCACGACTGTGGTAAGGTCGAAGAATATCCAAGGAAAGGGAAGTTTGCAGATAAAGCTTGTCATTGTGCTCTGGAGCAACCAAGTCCTGGTGATCCTGTGCCCAAGTTTTGGGAAGATTAATGATATTATGATTCTCAACATGCTGCTTCTGTGCTTGTCAAGCTGCGCAGGGGCTTCCCGAGGGCTTCGCACAAGTTGAATGCTGCTGCAGGCCCACCGATCATTCTTGTGCCCAATGCCTCTGCCACGCTGATCACCACGTACAACGTCAAGCCTTTCTTGGAGGATGGCACGTTCGTGCAGCCGGACGTGAAGAGCTCGGGCAAGAAGCCTGAGCTCGTTGTCCTCCAGCGCAAGATGGGGAGAGACAAGCCGGTCACTTACCACGTGAGGGACAAGCCGACCTCATTGTCAACCAAGGTAAGCTCATGAGCACTTGAGGAAACCCGCAGGTGTGACTGGAGGCGCAGTCTTGGCTTCGTGGAGGTTGATCATGACAATGAGGCCAGTGTCCCCGGGGTGATGTAAGCGAGCAACCTGTATTGAGTGTGGTAGGATTGGGAGAGAGTGGTGGCAGTCTTTGTCCTCGGGAAGGAGTGGCAATTCAAAGACTGGCCACGCGACATCTTCACGGAGAGTGCCACCGTGCATGTCCGAGGGACAGCAAGCCAGCCTCCAACGCCACCTGAAATATTTAGCAAGAGTAAGCTAAACCACCATACGTATTTCGGGCAGACTCTTTCCTTGCATTGATTATTGTTGCAGAGGACTTTGGATCTTTAAGTGCAGCTAAGGAAGCGAGGCTTGATTCTTGAGATAAAGAAGCTCATGAGGCCCAGTGCTTGTAAAGATCTGGCACCTAAGGTTTCGAGCGCAACTTATGACATGCTGATTGTTATGCAAGAGTTGCAGTACTTGGCGTCTATGTGAGGTTTGATGAAGATTCCCTAGAGGCAGCAAAGATGGTGAAGCAGTGGAACGTCAAAATTATATCTGTAAGCAATTGCAGTTGCTTTGAACCCGTTCACATGCCCTGGCTTGTTCCGTGCTGCTTGCAGTCAATCGTCATGACCAGCAAGATGAACTAGCACTTTTGGCTAAGCTTTCTCGAAGACTCTGAGCTTGGGTGCATCTTGCAGCTGAGCAAGCACAAGAGACATCAGGACCGCACAGCAGTTCTCAACTTCTGGGAAAGCCTTGACAATGCTTTGAGGACCTCAAGATCGCCACTCATTTTCTGAAGGGCCGAAGTATCAGAGCGGCAAAGAGGAGCAGGCGATGTGCCTGGTCAATGCAAGCACTGTCGATGCAGCTGGTACAGTCCTAAGATGCCTTTGCAATGAAACACCTTGCCTTCCTACCGCGAGGTGTGCACAGTAGTGCTTGCCTTCCAGTCAGTCGGGCGTGAGACATACCTGCAATCAATATTGTAATGTGGTGTGCAGGCAGATGCAGTGCATGAAGTCTGGCAGCTGTTCCCACGCTTGGCAGTACATAATCGAAGGCCCTCCCTTGTCGCTCAAAGCAGAGTGAGCCCATGTTGAGGTGTCCAGGCACGTGGCACCACAACAAGCTGATGACAAGAGGAGGGACATGGAGAAAGTAGCTCTGCGAAGGGGCTGTAAGATGAGGTTGAGTAGCTCCGAAGAGATCCGAAAGGAGGTGGTGGCCTGTGATAGGCCAGCCTGTAGGGATGGACAAAATTAAAGGGGAAGCCACAATATGGCGGGCTTAGCTGTGATTGTGCTGGATTTCAAAGAGGAAAAGCACTTCCAATAGGGGCAAGGGCTGTGAAGACTTAAAGCTCTTCCAAAGGCGGGCAACGGCTGTGAAAGGCCAGCCTAAGAAGGATGACGAGGTCAAGTAAGAGCTTCCTTCTTCAAGGGGGGAAGAGAGATGGAGCACTGTGGAAGTAAGCTCTTCCACAGAGGGCGAGGGCTGTGAAAGCCAGCCCGAAAGGACAGGACAAGGTCCGAGACATTTTTCCGAGTACAAAGGCAAGCTCAAACTGATGTAAAACACCCACTGCAACTTGACCCGCTCAGAAGCCACGGGTCAACAACATGAAGGTCGCTAATCGGTGCCTGACTACCAGATGGCAAAGGGCCCAGAAAGTGGAAATGCCAGCCCAAAATGACTCAGCAAGGTCCGGAGAGGACGTTATGTGGTCCTCCCTAATCCAGCACATGGCCCTACTGGTTGACGCGCGTCGCCGAAGTCGAGGGGGCAGCTTGGGGCACTCTAGCATTCCGCAGGCATTAGTTGCCTATAACAGAATGAGGCTTCGCTTTAGCTTGCAGCACTCGCAAGCTTTGGCTATCCATCAGCGTGCTGGACGCGCTCTAAGTCAGGCCACCTGCTTCCGTGGTGGGCACCAGCTCCCCAAGTTGATTTGTGTCGGAATTGATGTGCTCATTCGTGGATACTAATGTAACAGTGGTAACTTAGCCACCTTAGCATAGGGCTAAGTGTTATGTCGCATTATTTCTAGCACTAGGTTTTGCCTGAACAATGTATTGGATTGAATTGGCATCCCTTTCATTTCATGCGCACGGCGCCCCTTCTCTTTGCCTCGATCTTGTTCTAGATTGCTCCCCCATTCCCGATTTCAGTCATACCAAACAGGACCAGCGCATTATGAGGGAATGGCTGTGAGAAGCCAGCCCAATGAACAAGTTCTGGAAGGGTCAGAAGGTACAAAACAACGAACACACTCCCCGTTTCTACTAAATTTCTGTATCACCCCAGAAAAGTGTGACCAAGAATGAGATATCCACGTGTGAAATCAGGTCAGCTTACTAAGTCAGCTCGACGGGTCTGAGCCACCAACGGGTAGTATCATGACAATTTCTCGCACTCCTGCTCTGTCCCGCCAAGAAGGCTCTGGTGCATTCATCGGTCTTGGCTCATTGCTCTTTGACGAAGGATAAAGAGGTGGCTGCACACGTCGACATGATGGCACGTCATTCATCAACTTGATGTGATGGGAATTGCGAGCACGATACCTCCAGCTTCGGTCAGGGAACTTGGCCTCTGGCCACGAATGGAGTCGGTGCACAACCCATCCTGCCGTCCCCGCCGTTTGAACAGAAGCCCAAATGTTGGACGATAAAGCCCACGAGCCCACGTAAAGGGGTGTAACTCACCTCGGAATTCAGAGAACACCTGGCGACCTCTATGTGCTGACTCGTGATTACTGGGCGGGTCAGCTAAGCAGCAGCTTCTTTACATCCGTCAATGTGCTTGCCTTCGAACTTTGCCACTCAGGCCCTTCAACACTCAATGCACACTCATGTTACCTTGACGAACCATGGGAAGCCCTCGCCCACTCTGACGACACTTTTCCGCCCTCTCATATTGCGGATCTGCAGTCGCTCTTAGCGCTTATAGATCGTCAACTTGCAGAAGTCACGGAGATTGGTCTCAGCTTTGCGCCTTCCGGCCCTTCCAATGTTCACTCCTTTGGGAGGCCTCTTCCAGCCATGCCGTACATTAAAAGATCTATTTCTCCCTGTGGAAGATACGTAGCTCTTCCGAAGTGGGCGAGGGCTTCAAACGGCCAAGCCACAAAGGAATGACAAGGTTCAGAAGAGCCAGAAGAGACGGATAATGCGTAGCACGTTGGAGACTTTCAAAGAGCTACTTGTCTTACTTTTGTGAGTACCTGCTGGACGGGGGAAAGACGTTTAAGAAGTGGTGGGGGGCCAGGGTGGGCCAAGTACAAAGACAAGCACATTCACGGATATACGCGATAGGCTGCTAACCGATCGGCTCGATGGCCGTGTTCAGCAAGTAAAAGCCGTTAAAGTAAAAGCCACCAACTAAAGCTCGTCCAGCTACCTGTTCAAAGCATGAGCCTGAGCTCGCTGCAGACAGGCTGAAAACCGACGGCACAAGAACGACACATATTCTGCCGGCAAACCCATCTCAGCTGGAAGCACATCCTTACCGACCAGCCGCAAGTTTTCTCAGCTGAGCAAGTGGCTCTTACAGATGGCCAATCAACAACCTGTAATTATCACATGCAGTCAGTAGTAGACTGTCATCAGATTTGCTGGTATTCCTCTACGCCATGTATTGCATTGAGAGCTCATGTCTCTCTTGAGGATGACCTGATACGACCCTACTGTTTACCTTTTGGTGATATTACTACACACCCTGCAGTTGGCGCTGCTGTGCTAGGCCTGTCAGGATTGCAGGTCTTCTCCACAGTGCGGTCAGGCCAGCAGCATTTGTTGTGGCACTTTTGACTGTTGATGGACATATAGCTACCCGCAAGGACGAGCATGACCAGGAGTCTCGTGCTACAGATCGACAGCCGCCCATTGTCTGCACAATTATACTATAGCCATTGGCTGGATGGAAGCTTGACTTCGATGACCTGATAGCCCACGTAGTCAGCGGCCAGGCTCGGCCTCTTTCGTCTCGTGCAACGTCTTTGTTGCCACCACCTTTACATTGGTCATCATGAGCACAAGTCAAATGGTCTGATGCAGAAGGATATTTGGGGTAATTAGATCTATTATCCTTGCTCTTGCATACTACTGAAGACACACAGCTTCTTTAAAAAAAGGTCGACAAGAACCTACTACCTAAACAGACGACATCTTCATGAAGGGTCTTCGACTTGCTCTACGCGAGCGCTGATGGCAAGCAGACTGCACAGGACGGAAATCTTCTCGGCCCATCAGCACTATGGAGTTGTTGACGCCAGCTGCAGGAGCTCAGTGGACTTCCTTGCTCATTGTCCCCCGTCTTGCAGGCGATCGCCATGCAAGAGGTATTGGTCGAGGAAATTTAAATGGCGCTTCACGCCAGCACTTGCACCAAAGTCACTGCATATTACTTGCTTTGTGTCCTCCAACAGAATTGACACTAGACGAAGGCATGAGCAATAGCAAGCCATGGAGTTGAGATTTTTGCTTCCCAGCTCTGCATCCGATTGCTGCTTGGCATGCACCACCACTCATTCTGATCTGGATACTTCTAGTTGTGGTGACACGGTTCTAGTAGGTAGTAGTGTTCCAGTGATGACGGTGATGACTAATAGTCAGATCGTGTTTGGCTGAAGGATGAAGGTGGTGAGGCCCTGAGCTGTGGTGACTGCGGAGGGGGTGGGAAAGCCCTAAATGAGGTAGCAATGGCAGCGTCGAGCCCTTCTGGGGCAAGGGCGGTAAGGCCTTTCAATTTGTAGCTGCTTTCTTTCTTTGTGTGCTTTGGTTTCTTAGCGCTTCCTCTGGCTTCCTCTGGCCCCCTTCTCGTTCTTTGTTCATTCTTTTTTGGGCTGGCTTGTCCAGCCCCTATCCTCAATGGGCGAGCCCTTTCTTCTTTTCAGGGGGGCTGGGCCTTCTGGGGCGGGGGCGGCGAAGCCTTCAACGGTGGTGGTGGTGGTTGTGGTGGTCGTCATCGTCGTCATCGTCGTCATCGTCGTCATCGTCGTCGTCGTCGTCGTGGCGAGGCTTCTTTGGCGGCGGTGGCGAGGCCTTGGGGGGCGGAGGCGAGTGGGAAGGAGGCGGAGGAGGCGGAGGAGAAGGAGGTGGCGGA